>CAUOFW020001414.1:346480-425516 GCA_963454935.2 Ilex paraguariensis
TATAAATATCAGATTTTTTACCTTCCTCATTTATTTTTTCCCCTTTTGCTGCCCTAAATCAATCGTTCCATTCCAGCCTTCCAAGCTCCAGCCTCCCCTCCATGGTTCCACACACACAGCCTCCCCTCCACCACGCCACCAACAAATCAGATCCACAGTCTCCCCTCCAAGCTCCAAGCGTGAGCAATCAGCCCAGCCAGCCAGCACTCACGATCAGCAAGTCCAGGCACTAGCAGGCAGTCCACTCCGGTGAGCATCTCATCTTCAACCTTTCTCTATCATCTTTTTCTCTTCTTTGTTCAATTTAACGAACACACAGTATTATCGGGACATCTTGGGTTTTGAAAATATTAATGACATTTTCAATCCTTCTGTGGCTTTGTTGTTTATGCAGAGTTCTTTGTCTGATAATAATAATGTTGGGTAGTGCGTTTTAGAATAATACTAATTTATGCGCATGTTATTGTTTGGCTTATGTTTGTTGATTGAGGCCTAAGTCCACTGAGAATATGGATAATAAAGTTGCTTGGGGGTGTATTTTTAATGTAATGGGACGTGTTTAACAGGGTTTATAACTTTATATTCAATTTCTTGAATACATTTCTTAGGTCCAATTCCTCAATTTGTATATACAAGCTTGTAATTTGGGTTTTTTATTTTGCAATTAGATTCTTTAATCAATGGAATGAGGGATGTTCATGTTGTTCATGTGTTTATGATTTTGCAGAGGAGTTGATGAGTTTTATGTTTTGCATTACACTATTATAGGACAGGGTATATACTATATATAGTAATTTCATTTTTTTTATGTATTATAACGGTTGTGAAACCTGTGATCGTTGGACTAGTTCTAGTTGGGAACTTTTATGGAAATGTTTCCCATCAAAATAGCCTCTTTTCTTTTAGCTTTGTCCAAGAGAATTGTGAAAGTTATGGACTTTGTGAGCACAACTCAACTCAATAAAATGTTGTCCCAATTATGAGTGTAGCTCTTGTCCCTACTTTAAATTCAACTCCAACTTTTATACTTAATATTTATCACTAAAGTGAGATTTCTACAATTTACAAGTTATTATTTATTTAAGTACACGAGTGTTCTATCACTTCTATTCTATGTTATAAGTTGTGTTGTGGGGTTTAATTACTTGTGGCTTTTTGATTTTTGGTGTCATATTAGAATGTCTTCATCCGGAACACCAATTGAATCTCAATCTACACCAACTAGCTCTACACCAACTAGCGCTACACCAAATTCTTCTTCTACAAAAGTTGCAGTAAGAGGAAAGACCGACCCCGCATGGGCACATTGTCGGGAAGACTCTGTGTCTTCAAAAAGAGAAAAGAATTTGATTTGTATGTATTGCCACAAGGTAATTAAGGGAGGTGGTATCAATAGATTCAAGCAACATTTCGCGGGGATTAAAGGAGAAGTAGAACAATGTACTAGATGCCCTCCCAATGTTAGTTATGAGATGAGATTAGTTCTGGAAAGTACTGTGACCAAGAAAAGAAAGACACAACAACATTATGATGAAATGAATCCATATGGACCAGAGTTTCGAANATGTAACCAAGAAAAGAAAGACACAACAACATTATGATGAAATGAATCCATATGGACCCGAGTTTCGAAATTATGAAAAGCAGGAATATATGCAAGAAAATGATGATGTTCAAGAAATTCCACCTTCTTATAAAGCAAAAGGAATTTCCATTGGTGGAGGTCATGGTAAATCAATACATAACAAGGATGCAAAAAGAAAAGGTAAAACAATTGGCTCTTACTTTGTACCAAGGACTACCCCCGGTTCTCAGCCTACTATCAAAAGTGTTTTGCAAAGTAAGGAGGCAAAAGAGAGGTGTGATCTTGCGGTTTCCAAATGGATAATGGATGCTTGCATTCCCTTTAATGTTGTGAATTCTATGTATTATCAGCCTATGTTAGATGCAATTACTGATTTTGGTGGTGGTTATAAGTGCCCTAACCTTCATGACTTGCGTGGTTATTTGTTGAACAAGAATGTTGAAGAAGTAAAAAAAATTTTCCATAGTTTTCAAACCACATGGAAAGAGACTGGTTGTACTATCATGGCTGATGGGTGGACAGATCAATGTAGGAGAACATTGATAAATTTCTTGGTTTATTGCCCTAGAGGAACGGTGTTTTTAAAGTCTGTTGATGCTTNGAACATTGATAAATTTCTTGGTTTATTGCCCTAGAGGAACAGTGTTTTTAAAGTCTGTTGATGCTTCCGATGCTTCTAAGACAACATATATGCTATATAAGTTATTTAAGGAAGTTGTGTTACAAGTTGGTGCAGAAAATGTGGTGCATATAGTGATAGACAATGCTGCCAATTATGTTGCTGCTGCGAGGCTATTGGAGCAGGAGTTTCGCACAATATCTTGGTCACCATGTGCAACTCATTGTTTGAATTTGATGCTACAAGACATTGGCAAGTTGGATGAGGTAAATCATGTTGTCTCCTAGGCTTCAAAGATTACAAAATATGTATACAATCATTACTTTCCATTACATTTGATGAGGAAACACACCGGGGGAAGAGAAATACTTCGTCCTGCTCCTACACGCTTTGCAACCAATTTCATTGCAATGTAAAGTATTTTAGCTCAAAAGGATGTCTTACGAGCTATGGTGGTATCAAGGGAATGGACTATGTCAGCATATGCCAAGGATAGCAAGGGAAAAAAATTCGTTGACAATGTGTAGGATTCTAATTTTTGGAAAGAATGTGCTATTATTGTCCAACTCACAGAGCCTCTTGTGCGCGTGCTACGCCTTGTTGATAGTGATGGTAGGCCTTCAATAGGTTACTTGTATATGGCTATGCATAAAACTAGGGAGGAGTTGCAGAAAATATTTCAGAGAAAGAGAAAAAGAGTTGATGTTTACTTGAGAATCATTGATAGTCGTTGGGATCGTCAACTTCATAGAAATCTTCATGCTGCTGGTTATTGGTTGAACCCAAGTAATCAATATAAGTCAGATGAGATGGCAAATCATCGACAAACGATTTCAAGGCTCTTGGATGTAATTGAGAGATATGCTTATGAAAATCCCATTTTGAGTAGTAAGTTGACAAATGAGATGAAATTTTTCAGAAATGCAGAAGGCGACTTTGGGCTAGTAACTGCTATAAGCAATCGAGAGAGAATGCTTCCCGGTATTGAAAATATTTAGTATCCTAATTCAAGTTATATACTTCACTTTTTTTGTTAACCTTTAATTGTGATGCATTACATTATTAAATGCAGATGAGTGGTGGTTGTGCTATGGAAGTAGCGCGCCAAACTTACAAAAATTAGTCATTCGTGTTTTAAGCCAAACATGCAGTTCTTCCGGTTGTGAACGAAATTAGAGTGTATTTGAACACATCCATTCTAAGAAAATAAATAGGTTGGAACATCAAAGGCTTAATGACCTTGTTTATGTTCACTACAATTACAGATTGCAACAAAGGTACATAATTTTTATTAGCATTTTACTACAATTATGGTCAGTTTATTTACGTGTGTAATTTTCACCTTGTAAATGATAATGTGTAGGAATTACTTGAGGGGTAGAAATTATGATCCTATTGACTTTGAAGATTTCACAAATAATGCCTCATGGATTTTAGAGGATTAGCCTCCAACTTTAACAGTGGATGAATTAGAAACTTTTCGTTGTGAACTAGTTGCGTGGAATATCCAAACAAACCCGAATAATGGTAATTTATTCCTTCTCAATGATTTATTTCAAATTAGTTTTTGATTAGTCAATAGATAATGTTTGTTTGGATATAATGTAGATGAAACTTTGNTGACATGTGAAGTGTACTGCTTCATAATAATTGAAAATAAAAGTATATGACATATGAATTATTTTTTATTATGTGAAATAAAGTTTTGATTATTTGATTTATATTGAGTTGAGCAAATAATAGATTAAATATGTTTTGTTGAAAAGCTTGTGATTTGAGTAATATCCATTATGTCAGAGTTGTTGGATAGTTTGACATGACTTACATTTTATTAATTTAGACACTGCGCAGTTATTGTAAGATAACTTTGTTGGAAAAAAAATTGTTTTAAACAAGTTTATTTGAGCAATTTGAGGCTTAAATAAAAGTGGGACTTGCACCTTATAATTAGTGGGACTAAGTTTAAACGAGTTCTCTTTCATGAGGAGATTAACGTTATATATTTATTTGTCCAAAATCATTCAGATTTGAATGAGAAATTACGTCTCAAAGTGACCTATTTGAAGTGATAAAATAAACTAAGATTGATGTAGTAAAATAAGACTCGTTTGACATTGGAAGAAGACCAACACTTTGATGAGTTAATATACTCTTAGTTGGCTTCTTGAGTTTGGGCTCCAAGGGATACCACACTTTTGTGAGTGGAGCAGCGCCTATGCTACCTTGGTTATCACACGCACGCGCCGCCCACCTCGCCACGACCCAACCCTGCCTAGCTTTGGCCAAAAAGCTATAATCTGTTTGGACAAAATTTATTTGGAGCGATGCGCGTCATGAGTCAAATCAATCAAATTCGAATGCGGATAAGAATTAAAAATTCCAACTAAAATTTAAATCTAATCGAATTTTTAAATTTCTATCCGTTATCTTTTGAATTTGGCGCCAAAAAGGGTCTGAGTTCATTTCATGGTCTGTTTCCAGAGAGCTTGTTCATCTAGGAGGNAAAGTATTTTAGCTCAAAAGGATGTCTTACGAGCTATGGTGGTATCAAGGGAATGGACTATGTCAGCATATGCGAAGGATAGCAAGGGAAAAAAATTCGTTGACAATGTGTAGGATTCTAATTTTTGGAAAGAATGTGCTATTATTGTCCAACTCACAGAGCCTCTTGTGCGCGTGCTACGCCTTGTTGATAGTGATGGTAGGCCTTCAATGGGTTACTTGTATATGGCTATGCATAAAACTAGGGAGGAGTTGCTGAAAAGATTTCAGAGAAAGAGAAAAAGAGTTGATGTTTACTTGAGAATCATTGATAGTCGTTGGGATCGTCAACTTCATAGAAATCTTCATGCTGCTGGTTATTGGTTGAACCCAAGTAATCAATATAAGTCAGATGAGATGGCAAATCATCGACAAACGATTTCAAGGCTCTTGGATGTAATTGAGAGATATGCTTATGAAAATCCCATTTTGAGTAGTAAGTTGACAAATGAGATGAAATTTTTCAGAAATGCAGAAGGCGACTTTGGGCGAGTAACTGCTATAAGCAATCGAGAGAGAATGCTTCCCGGTATTGAAAATATTTAGTANCAGTTTGACTTAGACTTGGAGTTTTGAACTTCAATAGAGGTATTTTTCTCTACTTAACTTTACAAGTTATATTGAAAATTGAATACATTGAAATTGGATACATGTTTGATGATTTTTCTCTACTTAACTTTATATATTTGATGTTATTTTTATAATTATTGTGATTTTTTAGTCTATTTATTATTATTTATAATTATTTTTTAATTTTTTATTATATTATCGGTCCAATCAGTGACCCAACGGTTAAACCAGTGACCCATTGACCTGGTCCCTTCACCGGGTTGATGTCCGGGCCGGGTTTTANAGAGTGTATTTGAACACATCCATTCTAAGAAAATAAATAGGTTGGAACATCAAAGGCTTAATGACCTTGTTTATGTTCACTACAATTACAGATTGCAACAAAGGTACATAATTTTTATTAGCATTTTACTACAATTATGGTCAGTTTATTTACGTGTGTAATTTTCACCTTGNTAAAACTATGATTGTGAAAATGTGATAATTCGTAGTATATTCCAAAATGTATTTGAAAAGACTAAGTTGTAGTGAACACAAAACACCATCAAATATACTCATTTGCACCAATGGAGTCATTTTAAGGGTGCAATTGTATAGACGGTAATTTTTAGGGTATAAGCTACAACTCTAGTTTTACTTAGGGATCGAGCAAAAAGTTGAGTGGGGTTTTGGTTGGTAACGNTAGCCTCCAACTTTAACAGTGGATGAATTAGAAACTTTTCGTTGTGAACTAGTTGCGTGGAATATCCAAACAAACCCGAATAATGGTAATTTATTCCTTCTCAATGATTTATTTCAAATTAGTTTTTGATTAGTCAATAGATAATGTTTGTTTGGATATAATGTAGATGAAACTTTGGTTNCGACATGTGAAGTGTACTGCTTCATAATAATTGAAAATAAAAGTATATAACATATGAATTATTTTTTATTATGTGAAATAAAGTTTTGATTATTTGATTTATATTGNATGATTTATTTCAAATTAGTTTTTGATTAGTCAATAGATAATGTTTGTTTGGATATAATGTAGATGAAACTTTGGTTTTTGACTTGGATGATGACGATGATGATCTTGTGGACCCTCGAAATGAGGAATGTAATGAGGAAGGTGTTGGCAATGCAACTACAAGTAATGCTGAAAATTTCAATTGTCCTGGAGTTGAGAATCCTCCTGAGTTTGGCAGGGATTGGAGTTCATGGAGTTGGAGCGCTCGTTGGGAAAATGAGAATGAATAGATATGTCTATTGCATTATTTTTATGACGGGCTTTTACTTTTGTGAACATTGTTATTTCATATTTGGGATTTTGTACTTGTAACTTATGGATTGTGGTATTGTACTTTTCATTTGCGTGTTTTATGTTTGTTTAAGATTGTGAACTTGTGGATTGTTTATTGCAGTAAGAGCTTTATGAATTGTGATATTAAACTTGTGGCTTGTTTGGGATTTTTATTAATCATTATATATAATTGGGTTGTAGATTAGTTAATTGATAGTAGTGGTAATATTTGTATTTTCAAGTGAAACTAGGCAATTGTTGGATAATTTATTTTCAGTTTCGTTTATTTGAGTCTTTATGCTATGCTCATGTGCTTTGTTTTGTTTTCATGTGTCTTGCAGCTTGCTTATTACAGTTTGACTTAGACTTGGAGTTTTGAACTTCAATAGAGGTATTTTTCTCTACTTAACTTTACAAGTTATATTGAAAATTGAATACATTGAAACTGGATACATGTTTGATAATTTTTCTCTACTAAACTTTATATGTTTGATGTTATTTTTATAATTATTGTGATTTTTTAGCCTATTTATAATTATTTTTTAATTTTTTATTATATTACCGGTCCAACCAGTGACCCATTGACCTGGTCCCTTCACCGGGTTGATGTCCGGGCCGGGTTTTAAAACTATGATTGTGAAAATGTGATAATTCATAGTATATTCCAAAATGTATTTGAAAAGACTAAGTTGTAGTGAACACAAAACACCATCAAATATACTCATTTGCACCAATGGAGTCATTTTAAGGGTGCAATTGTATAGACGGTAATTTTTAGGGTATAAGCTACAACTCTAGTTTTACTTAGGGATCGAGCAAAAAGTTGAGTGGGGTTTTGGTTGGTAACGACATGTGAAGTGTACTGCTTCATAATAATTGAAAATAAAAGTATATGACATATGAATTATTTTTTATTATGTGAAATAAAGTTTTGATTATTTGATTTATATTGAGTTGAGCAAATAATAGATTAAATATGTTTTGTTGAAAAGCTTGTGATTTGAGTAATATCCATTATGTCAGAGTTGTTGGATAGTTTGACATGACTTACATTTTATTAATTTAGACACTGCGCAGTTATTGTAAGATAACTTTGTTGGAAAAAAAATTGTTTTAAACAAGTTTATTTGAGCAATTTGAGGCTTAAATAAAAGTGGGACTTGCACCTTATAATTAGTGGGACTAAGTTTAAACGAGTTCTCTTTCATGAGGAGATTAACGTTATATATTTATTTGTCCAAAATCATTCAGATTTGAATGAGAAATTACGTCTCAAAGTGACCTATTTGAAGTGATAAAATAAACTAAGATTGATGTAGTAAAATAAGACTCGTTTGACATTGGAAGAAGACCAACACTTTGATGAGTTAATATACTCTTAGTTGACTTCTTGAGTTTGGGCTCCAAGGGGTACCACACTTTTGTGAGTGGAGCAGCGCCTATGCTACCTTGGTTATCACACGCGCGCGCCGCCCACCTCGCCACGACCCAACCCTGCCTAGTTTTGGCCAAAAAGCTATAATCTGTTTGGACAAAATTTATTTGGAGCGATGCGCGTCATGAGTCAAATCAATCAAATTCGAATGCGGATAAGAATTAAAAATTCCAACTAAAATTTAAATCTAATCGAATTTTTAAATTTCTATCCGTTATCTTTTGAATTTGGCGCCAAAAAGGGTCTGAGTTCATTTCATGGTCTGTTTCCAGAGAGCTTGTTCATCTAGGAGGTGCCTTTTGCCTGTTTATATTAAAAAAGTGTGTCCCTTCAATTTGAACGGTAGCAACCCATGCCTTTCAGGCAATCTGAACAACCACCAATGGTCTATAAATAGACTGCCTCTTTGCCATTTCAATCCATCCCATTCTAAATTCTAATTTCAAAATTCTTCTCTCTCTACGTGTTGTTGTATTATTCATTTGGTTTGGTTCAAGTATAAACACAAGTTGCGTTCGCTGGAATCTTGAAGATTGAAGTGCTATTTCTTCAAGAAGGAAAATTCATTCTATCTTAGGAGACAATTGCTCATTCACCTTAATCATTGAGAGGGAGCAAATTTGTCTTAAGGAGATTGTGGTTCACAAGGCTCGGATTAAAGTTCTGGTTTGTTCCTAATTATTGTTCGTGCTGATCTACGTCCTTATAAGTGCACTATTTTGATTACAGCCTGTCAAAATTAGTGCATTATTTAGGATTTATACAGTTTAATATAATCGAATTATATACACATATTCTGTTACAATCTTAAGACAGATTTTAGTGTTTTATAATTAGATTAAGTATTGTTGTAAGTCTAAAACTAAATTTTGTATTCTATTATTTTTTTATTTTCATTAATTACTATACCTATTACAAATCAAATTTGTGTATTCTGTTAGACTTTAGTTTTAAATTATTGCTTCTATTTTGTGTGACAAAAATGGCAACTTCAAATGATTATGTTTCTCTTATTGTTGTTCGTATAATAGTTGTTTCTACAACCGTGAGTATGTCTCATGGGGAAAAGCTCGAGAAGTTCAATGGCTCGGACTTCAAATATTAGCAATCAAAGATGCTTTTCTATCTCACCACCATAAATCTTGCCAAGTTTCTTAAGAAAAATGTTCCCTCACTTGATGAGAATGAAACAAATGTGAAAAAGGTGGCTGCTTGGAAGCACTCGGATTTCTTGTGTAGAAATTACATCCTCAATGGGTTAGACAATGCATTATACAATGTGTACAGTGCAGTCAAAACCATAAAAGAACTTTGGGAGTTCTTAGACAAAAAATACAAAATTGAGGATGCCAACAAGAAGTTCATTGTCGGTAAATTTTTGGATTTCAAAATGGTAAATTCTAAGACTGTTATCTCCCAAGTTCAAGAAATTCAAATAATCCTTCATGATATCCATGTCAAGGGATGTCTCTTAATGAGTCATTTCAAGTGGTTATAATTGTGGAGAAATTATCATCCATGTGGAATGATTTCAAGAACTATCTCAAGCATAAGCGCAAAGAGATGAAACTCAAAGAATTGATTTTCGCTTGAGGATTGAGGAGGATAACCGTAAACTCGAGAAGAAAAATAGAGTTTTTACTTCCATGGAATCTACAGCCAACATAATTGAAAGTGGAATCAAGACTAACAAGAAAATGAAGCATAATGGAGAAGGTCCAAATCAAGGATCGAAGAATTCAAGGGCAAGTGCTATAACTGTAACAAACCAGGTCATATCTCAAAAGATTGTCGTAGGCCAAATAATTTCAAGAAGCCTAATGCTCAAGCAAACATGACTGAAATGGATAAGCTTTCTATGAAAGTCAACGACATGAATCTCTCCGCAGTTGTTTCAGAATGCAATTAGGTGGGTAAACCCAAAGAGTGGTGGGTGGACACCGAGGCTACTCAACATATCTGTTCCAATACATGGATGTTCTCTATTTAAAAAGTTAAAGAATGATGAACAACTCTATATGGGGAATTCCTCTACCTTTAAGGTTGAAGGAAGTGGCAAGGTGATACTCAAGATGACATCTAACATGGAACTCACCTTGAACAAAGTGCTGCATGTCCCAGATATTCACAAAAATCTAGTGTCCAGTTCCTTTGTGTAGCAAAAATGGATTTAAGTTAGTCTTTGTATCCGACAAATTTATACTTATTAAGAATGAGATATTTGTAGGAAAGGGATACATAAGTGATGGGCCTTTTAAGCTCAATGTAATGATTGTTGTACCCACATCTTCAAATAATAAGAATGAGATGAATTCTTGTTACTTGCTTGANTGGAACTCACCTTGAACGAAGTGCTGCATGTCCCAGATATTCACAAAAATCTAGTGTCCAATTCCTTTGTGTAGCAAAAATGGCTTTAAGTTAGTCTTTGTATCCGACAAATTTGTACTTATTAAGAATGAGATATTTGTAGGAAAGGGATACAAAAGTGATGGGCCTTTTAAGCTCAATGTAATGACTGTTGTACCCACATCTTCAAATAATAAGAATGAGATGAATTCTTGTTACTTGCTTGAGTCTTTTAATGTGTGACATGCTAGACTAGGACATGTTAATTATGATGCAATTAGAAAATTAGTTAATTTAAATGATTTGTCTAAGATGTCTATTGATCCAAATCATAAATGTGAGACTTGTGTGGAATCAAAATTGACAAAAATATCTTTCAAGTCAATTGAAAGAAGTACCGGACCTCTTGAATTAATTCACAGTGATGTTTGTGACTTAAAGTTTGTGCAAATAAGAGGTGGTAAAAAATATTTTATTACTTTTATTGATGATTGCACAAGATAATATTATACTTACTTAATTAGAAGTAAAGGTGCAGCTATTGATATGTTCAAGCATTATAAGAATGAAGTTGAGAATCAACGTAGTAGAAAGATAAAGACATTAAGAAGTGATAGGAGTGGTGAATATGAATCTCCTTTCGAGGAGTTTTGTGCAACACATGAAATCATTCACTAAACGACAACCCCCTATTCACCTCAATCAAATGACGTATTTGAACGCAAAAATCGAAAATTGAAAGAAATGATGAATGTTATGTTATCAAGTTCGGGAGCACTTCAAAACTTGTGGGGGAAAGCCTTATTATTTGCTAATTATATTTTTAACAACGTGCCTCATAAGAAAACTAATCAGACACCATATGAATTATGGAAAGGTTGAAGATCTTCCTATAAATTCTTAAAAGTGTGCGGGTGTCTAGCAAAAGTGGCGGTTCTTAAACCTAAAAAGGTTAAGATAGGATCAAAAATCATTGATTGTGTATTTGGTTATGCCTATAATAGTAGTGCATATCGATTTCTTGTTCACAAATATGAGATTCCTGATGTGCATATTAATACTATTATAGAATCAAGGAATACGTCATTCTTTGAAAATAATTTTTCATTTAATATGTCACTGAATCAAATTCATTAAAGAGACCAATTGAGGCTACGACTAGTAATGGCCAAAACAAGGAGTTCATTGAAAATGAACCTAGACGTAGCAATAGAACAAAGACTTCGAAGTCAGTTGGTCCTGATTTTCTAACTTATTTATAAGAAAATGATCCTCAAAGTTTCAAAGAACCTATTTCCTCCCTCGAAACTCCTTATTGGAAGGAAGCTGTCGATTCCAAAATTGAATCAATTATGAGAAATCATAAATGGGAGTTGGTGGATATTCCACCAGGTAACAAACCTATAGGTTGTAAATGGATCTTTAAAAAGAAGATGAAAGTCGAAGGATCTGTTGACAAGTACAAATCTAGATTTGTAGCCAAAGGATATAAACAAAGAGAAGGATTGGATTATTTTGACACTTATTCACCAGTTAGTAGAATTACTTATATACGGATGTTAATTGCTATAGCTGCATTGAATGGTCTTGAAATACATCAAATGGATGTAATGACAACATTCTTGATTGGTAAATTAGATGAAGAAATATACATAGAACAATCTGAGGGGTTCATTGCTAATGGACAATAAAAGCAAGTATGCAAGCTTGTTAAATCTATGTATGGTTTAAACAAGCACCGAAGCAGTGGCATGAAAAATTTGACAACGCAATGTTGTCAAATGGGTTCAAAATAAATGAGTGTGACAAATGTGTATATGTCAAGAGCACTCATAGTCGATACGTTATTGTTTATCTTTANCAAGTATGCAAGCTTGTTAAATCTATGTATGGTTTAAACAAGCACCGAAGCAGTGGCATGAAATATTTGACAACGCAATGTTGTCAAATGGGTTCAAAATAAATGAGTGTGACAAATGTGTATATGTCAAGAGCACTCATAGTCGATACGTTATTGTTTATCTTTATGTTGACGACTTGCTAATTATAGACAGTAATAATGATGTCATTAAACCTACTAAGCGATTGTTGACAAATAGGTTTGAAATGAAAGACCTAGGTGTTACTGATATTATATTAGGAATTAAAATTTGTAGAACTTCAGATGGACTCATNTTGCTAATTATAGACAGTAATAATGATGTCATTAAACCTACTAAGCGATTGTTGACAAATAGGTTTGACATGAAAGACCTAGGTGTTACTGATATTATATTAGGAATTAAAATTTGTAGAACTTCAGATGGACTCATGTTATCCTAATATCCTTATATTGAAAAAGTACTTGATAAGTTCAAGAAGTATGAGATAAAACCTATGAGAATACTTGTCGATGTTAATCTCCCTTTTTCTAAGAATAAGGGTGATAGCATATAACAGTTAGAATATACACGTATAATTGGTAGTTTAATGTACATAATGAATTGTACCGTCCGGATATAGCATACTTAGTGAGTAAGCTAAATCAATATACAAGTGATCTCGGAAACGACCAATGAAAAATAATTATTAGAATTTTGGAATATTTAAAACACACTCAAAACTATGGTTTGCACTATACGAAGTACCCAACAGTACTCGAGGGATATACCAATGCTAATTGGATATCTGATACTAAAGANCTAAAAAATAATTATTAGAGTTTTGGAATATTTAAAACACACTCAAAACTATGGTTTGCACTATACGAAGTACCCAACAGTGCTCGAGGGATATACCAATGCTAATTGGATATCTGATACTAAAGATTCAAAATCCACGAGTGGATATGTCTTTACCTTAGGTAGTGTAGGCGTGTCTTGAAAATCCTCAAAGCAAACTTGTATTACTAGATCTATAATGGAATCTGAGTTCATTACCTTAGATAAAGTTAGAGTAGAAGTATAATGACTTCGTAATGTCTTAGAAGATATTCCAAATTGGCCAAAGTATGTGCCTGCAATATGCAGTCATTGTGATAGCCAAACAATGATCGGTAGAGCACAGAATTATATGTATAATGGTAAATCTAGACACATACGTAATAGACACAATACCGATAGACAGTTGTTGTCTAATCATATTATGTCCATTGACTATGTAAAGTCAAAGGATAATATAGTGGATCAACTTACCAAAGATTTGACTAGAGAGCAAGTGAAAAGTTCATGGAGAGGAATGGGCTTAAAGCCTATTACTTAACCAAGAGTCATAATAATGACAACCCAACTTAGCTGACTGGAGATCTCAAGGTCTAAGTTCAAAGGGACAACCGAATTATGTGTAACTTAATAAGCACCGAGGATATTTTTTAAACTCTTTCTCATTCCTCTGATGAGACAGTGCATATTTGTTGCGAGAATTAGGATAAGTAACGCTTTTAATGATATTATCTGACTTGGAATATCGAAGTGGGGTATAGCAGGATACTTTTAATTAGAAATCACCTATGTGGGTAAACAAGGGGTTGCTTCTATGAGAATCGTAAGCTGATTACTCTAAAATTACTCATGAAATCAAGTGGTGTTCAAGGCCAAAATGANCAATAAGCACCGATGATATTTTTTAAACTCTTTCTCATTCCTCTGATGAGACAGTGCATATTTGTTGTGAGAATTAGGATAAGTAACGCTTTTAATGATATTATCTGACTTGGAATGTCGAAGTGGGGTATAGCAGGATACTCTTAATTAGAAATCACCCATGTGGGTAAACAAGGGGTTGCTTCTATGAGAATCCTAAGCTGATTACTCTAAAATTACTCATGAAATCAAGTGGTGTTCAAGGCCAAAATGAACACAAACGTGAGAACCAACTGTGTCCGAAGGGATACTGTGTGAATTCTATTGTCTTGGTTTACACAAACAACTAACAGTTCAAAGACATCATGTCTACTGGATAGCTAAGTAAATCCGATAGTTTATCACTACGAAAAGTTCAAGGGCACTGGCTACTTATCCAGATGCAATAACCATTCACTTGTACTTGAACCAGTGTTTGCATTATCATACATAGAATTTTCATTCATGTGGGGAATTGTTGGAAAAAATAGTTTTAAACAAGTTTATTAAGCAATTTGAGGCTTCAATAAAAGTGGGATCCACAACTTGTAATTAGTGGGACTAAGTTTAAACGTGTTCTCCTCCGTGAAAAAAATTAACGTGGTAAGATTTGAATGAGAAATTACGCTTCAAAGTTACATATTTGAAGTGAAAAAATAAACTAAGATTGTTGTAGTAAAATAAGGTTTGACCCACATTGGAAGAAGACTAGCACTTTGGTGNGATTGTTGGAAAAAATAGTTTTAAACAAGTTTATTAGGCAATTTGAGGCTTAAATAAAAGTGGGATCCACAACTTGTAATTAGTAGGACCAAGTTTAAACGTGTTCTCCTCCGTGAAAAAATTAACGTGGTAAGATTTGAATGAGAAATTACGCTTCAAAGTTACATATTTGAAGTGAAAAAATAAACTAAGATTGTTGTAGTAAAATAAGGTTTGACCCACATTGGAAGAAGACTAGCACATTGGTGAGTTAATATACTCATAGTTGGTTTCTTGGGTTTGGGCCCCAAGAGGTACTGCACTTTTGTGAGCAGAGCGAGCGTCTACACTACCTTGATTATCATACACGCCACGACCACAATCCGATTCGACCCGGCCAGGCCGGGGTTGGGCAAAAAAGTAATAATCTTTTTTGGACAAAATTTATTTGGAGCGGTGCGGATCGTGGGTCAAATCAATTGGATCTGAACACGGATCAGAATTAAAAATCCGAACTGAAATTTAAATCTAACTAGATTTTTAAATTTCTATCCGTTATCTTTTGAATTTGGCGCCAAAAAAGGTCTGGGTTCATTTCATGGTCTGTTTCTAGAGAGTCTGTTCGTCTACAAGATGCCTTTTGCCTATTTAAATTAAAGAGCGTGTCTCTTCAATTTGAATAGTGGCAACCCATGCCTTTCAGGCAATTTGAACAACCAACAATGGCTTCTAAATAGACTAACCATTTGCCATTTCAATCCATCCCATTGTGGATTCCAATTTCAAAAATTTTCTCTCTCTTTACATATTGTTGCATTCTTTATTTGGTTTGGTTCAAGTATAAACCCAAGTTGTGTTCACTAGAATCTTGAAGTTTGAAGTGTTGTTTCTTCAAGAAGGAAATTTCATTCTATCTTGGGAGACAGTTGTTCATTCATCTTGAGCACCAAGAGAGAACAAATCTATCTTAAGGAGAATGTGGTTCACAAGGCTCGGATTAAAGTTTTGATTTGTTCCTATTTATTGTTCGTGCTGATCTGCGTCCCTGTAAGTGCCCTATTTTGATTACAATCTATCTAAATTTGTGCATTATTTAGGATTTATACAGTTTAATATAATCTAATTATATACACATATTCTATTACCAGCTTAACATTACTTAAATGTTGTAAATAGTCTGACATTGCTTAAATGATTTTGATAACTTGACATTTCTTAAATGTTGTTGTTGACTCATAACACATGTGGACTATTTATTATGTTGATCTTTTGGCAGTGATTTGAGATTACAAAGTAGGTTGTAACACTTTGATTTTGTCGTTCTTCTCAGATTGTCAACATATTTTGGTGAAATGATATTTGATCCATATTTTTAATATTTCTATTTATTATGATGCCTAATATATTGAGAAAATATTTAGTTTTGAAAAGCTGAAGTTTAGAGTTGGGTCCACTACAACACTAGCAAAGTTGAGATGGGAGGTTAAGAAAACTGGTTGTTCACATATTGCACAAAAGTATCTGTTTCCTTGTTATTGTAAGNCCAAGTTGTGTTCACTAGAATCTTGAAGTTTAAAGTGTTGTTTCTTCAAGAAGGAAATTTCATTCTATCTTGGGAGACAGTTGTTCATTCATCTTGAGCATCAAGAGAGAGCAAATCTATCTTAAGGAGAATGTGGTTCACAAGGCTCGGATTAAAGTTTTGATTTGTTCCTATTTATTGTTCGTGCTGATCTGCGTCCCTGTAAGTGCCCTATTTTGATTACAATCTATCTAAATTTGTGCATTATTTAGGATTTATACAGTTTAATATAATCTAATTATATACACATATTCTATTACCAGCTTAACATTACTTAAATGTTGTAAATAGTCTGACATTGCTTAAATGATTTTGATAACTTGACATTTCTTAAATGTTGTTGTTGACTCATAACACATGTGGACTATTTATTATGTTGATCTTTTGGCAGTGATTTGAGATTACAAAGTAGGTTGTAACACTTTGATTTTGTCGTTCTTCTCAGATTGTCAACATATTTTGGTGAAATGATATTTGATCCATATTTTTAATATTTCTATTTATTATGATGCCTAATATATTGAGAAAATATTTAGTTTCAAAAAGCTGAAGTTTAGAGTTGGGTCCACTACAACACTAGCAAAGTTGAGATGGGAGGTTAAGAAAACTGGTTGTTCACATATTGCACAAAAGTATCTGTTTCCTTGTTATTGTAAGAGATGAAATCACTAATGCTTTGTTTTGGTTTAAATTACACTGTTGTGTACTTTGTTATACAGTTTATCTATTTTATGGAGTTATTAGGAGACAGTATTGGTTCTAAATGCATTTTTGAATTATAGGCGCAAATATTGCCACGTGTCGAGTTATATTTCCATATTTGGGATACCAAATAGGTTTCTCGGAATGGGGTGTGACAATATTATTTAACTTAAGCTTAAATTGATCCATCCAAGTAAAAACCCTAACTTCTTGTTAAGATGGAAGGGCTCCCAAAACATAAATACAACAACATATTGTTTGGGCTTAAGGGACTCACTGCTAGCCCATCTCCATACCCACTTAAAAAACTTTGTTTATCCCTGTTAATGGGTATAATTTTCATCCACATCCTCGTCCGCGGGTAAATTTGTAATCCCCGTCCCTTGTACCCGCGCCAACCCAAACCAACATAATCTAAAATTCTAAATAAATCAAATATTCAAAATAATTCGACAACAATCTAAATAATCCAACATAATTATAAAATATCATAACATAATTAAAAGTCTGTCTACAATATAATCCAACATAATATAATTAAAATCTTGTCTACAACATAATATAATTAAAACATTGTCTCCCATGTAAATCCAACACAACATCATGCAATACAACATAATTCAACATAACACAAGCAACAAANTCTGTCTACAATATAATCCAACATAATATAATTAAAATCTTGTCTACAACATAATATAATTAAAACATTGTCTCCCATATAAATCCAACACAACATCATGCAATACAACATAATTCAACATAACACAAGCAACAAAGATAAAAAATACTACTTGAATATTTATAATGGAGAAAATTTTTTTCCATGTAACTTCACACTTGTAATTTAATAAAGAAAATAAATCATAAAAAACTATAATAATTGCATAAAAATATTTTGTATTTGCTAATAAAATTGAAAAATTACCAACGCAATCATCTCTTAACACAATCGGTGGTAATAGGATCTACTTCTTCAATATCATTAAAAGACAAAAAAAACTATTAGATTTTTCCAAAGGAAGATATTCAACTAAAATGATATACCTCANTGATCTACTTCTTCAATATCAATAAAAGAAAAAAAAAACTATTAGATTTTTCCAAAGGAAGATATTCAACTAAAATGATATACCTCATCATCCATATCAAGATTCTCAAATAATGTGTAGCTCTTCAGGTCCGTCGAAGTAGATGAACCTAAGAAAAAAAATAATGCATTAGTCATACTTTACCCCCCAAAAAAAATTATGATGCATGTACAAATAATATTTTATTACCTCGGTCTTCAATCTATAAACAACTTTGAGAGCACATTAAATCTATTGTAGTTGGAAGAAGACTATTGCGATGTGGACTAATCACCCTTCCACTTGTGCTAAAAACAGATTCTAAGGCAACGATAGAAACAAGAATAACAAAAAGATCTTTAACAATCATTTGAAGTAAGGGATACTTGGGACCACTTGTTTTCCAAAAAGATAGTATATCAAAATCTGAAGTTATTGACATCATACTATCTCCTAAATAACAATCCAATTCAAACCTCCCACATGCTTTTATTATGCCTTTTGTTTGTATAAACTTATCAAAATCAAAGAGATCATTAATTAATGGGCATNACAGATTCTAAGGCAACGATAGAAACAAGAATAACAAAAAGATCTTTAACAATCATTTGAAGTACGGGATACTTGGGACCACTTGTCTTCCAAAAAGATAGTATATCAAAATCTGAAGTTATTGACATCATACTATCTCCTAAATAACAATCCAATTCAAACCTCCCACATGCTTTTATTATGCCTTTTGTTTGTATAAACTTATCAAAATCAAAGAGATCATTAATTAATGGGCATTTGGAACCAATATCTGATTGAAGAGGGGGAGGAGAAGACTGTAGTTTATAATCACTTCCTTGTCTCACTTCATATTTGCATACCGACTCCAAGCAAAACTCCTTAATCCTCATCACTTCATTTGAAGCTTTCACATCTCCATACATTTTCTCATAATAATACTCCAAAATTCCCAACTTATATCGTGGATCTAAAATAGTGGCTATTCCCATAACACCATGAATTACACTATAATATTTGTTAAACTTTTTCAACATATTCAAGGCTATATCTTTTATCACGTCTTTGGGACTTTGAAGTCACTTAGATATTTCTACCCTTATCCCACAAATAGTTGGAAAGTCTACATTAGCAGTAGGACACTTTGTGTCTGAAAACAATTTTGTTGCACTATGAAACATTTTCAAATTTTTACAAATATCACTTGCCACCTCCCAATCATCTTTAGTTAGTCAAATCTTATAATGAGAATCTCGATATTTCAAGTGAGCAAACACATCTCTGTATTTTAAACTAGTTTGAAGCATAAGAAAAAAAAGAGTTCCACCGAGTCTCAACATCAAAAGAAAGCTTCTTGTTATTTGGAATATGTATCTGATGAACAAAAACTTGTTGTCCAAATTTGATATTGGCAATTTACGTGCAAGTATAAACGATCAACAAGTAATAAGTGATAAGTAGAGTATCGTTCCCACTGAGAAATATTGCTAATAATGTCCAAGTACTAACTTTGTATCAATTCAATTTTATTTAAACAATTGAAATTGAACTATGGAATGACTAAATTAAAATAAAATCTAAACTTAACAATCAAGGGTTGAATTTACTAGAGAAAAGAGTTAAGATTACAACTTCCNACACGATCAACAAGTAATAAGTGATAAGTAGAGTATCGTTCCCACTGAGAAAAGTACTAACTTTGTCCAAGTACTAACTTTGTATCAATTCAATTTTATTTAAACAATTGAAATTGAACTNCAGTTTATAATCACTTCCTTGTCTCACTTCATATTTGCATACCGACTCCAAGCAAAACTCCTTAATCCTCGTCACTTCATTTGAAGCTTTCACATCTCCATACATTTTCTCATAATAATACTTCAAAATTCCCAACTTATATCGTGGATCTAAAATAGTGGCTATTCCCATAACACCATGAATTACACTATAATATTTGTTAAACTTTTTCAACATATTCAAGGCTATATCTTTTATCACGTCTTTGGGACTTTGAAGTCACTTAGATATTTCTACCCCTATCCCACAAATAGTTGGAAAGTCTACATTAGCAGTAGGACACTTTGTGTCTGAAAACAATTTTGTTGCACTATGAAACATTTTCAAATTTTTACAAATATCACTTGCCACCTCCCAATCATCTTTAGTTAGTCAAATCTTATAATGAGAATCTCGATATTTCAAGTGAGCAAACACATCTCTGTATTTTAAACTAGTTTGAAGCATAAGAAAAAAAAGAGTTCCACCGAGTCTCAACATCAAAAGAAAGCTTCTTGTTATTTGGAATATGTATCTGATGAACAAAAACTTGTTGTCCAAATTTGATATTGGCAATTTACGTGCAAGTATAAACGATCAACAAGTAATAAGTGATAAGTAGAGTATCGTTCCCACTGAGAAATATTGCTAATAATGTCCAAGTACTAACTTTGTATCAATTCAATTTTATTTAAACAATTGAAATTGAACTATGGAATGACTAAATTAAAATAAAATCTAAACTTAACAATCAAGGGTTGAATTTACTAGAGAAAAGAGTTAAGATTACAACTTCCCCTAATGCTTCGTATAAATCTTTATAACTCTCTTTCTAATTAATTGATCAAAATAATTTGTTAACTGAGAACTCAAAATTATTTATCAAACCTCTTCCGACAGTTAGATAAAATTATCTCTCCCAATTAAATTACTATATTCCTATGCAAAATAAGTTGGAATAGATTCATTAAGTTCAAACTCTCATAAAAGTTACACATGACATATAGGTATATTCTTATCCTATACACAAACCCAGCAATTCCTACGAATAATTAACCAGACATATGTCATCATATTCGGATTTAAACTTAGAATTCATCTTCCAATTTCATCTAGATTATCAAATTGATTGGTGGCCACACAATCATATATTAAGCACAAAATATGACAAACAACNCAGCAATTCAATCCTACGAAGAATTAACCAGACATATGTCATCATATTCGGATTTAAACTTAGAATTTATCTTCCAATTTCATCTAGATTATCAAATTGATTGGTGGCCACACAATCACATATTAAGCACAAAATATGACAAACAACTTATATATGATCAATAAAATTAGAAACGAGAGTAGATAAATTTAACTAGACATTAGGTTCCGTTGCAATCTTAATAAGAATTTAGTTCATAATGTAATTGAAGAACATCATTCTAAAATTGAACAACATCTTAAAAAATCCAGAATTAAAAGTAAGAGAAAAGAATAAAAATTTAGTTGCAATCTTCAATTCTTCTCTAGCCTTCAAGACCAATCTTCTTCATGTTGNTATGGACATATCCGGACTATCAAACTAGTCATCACCCAAATATATCTATGTAATAAAATGTTTCATAGGGGATACTCAATATCAACTCTATGAACTTACGTTCACATCAAACTCCACTCATTAGGGCAAACATATAAATAGAAGGCCAGAGATTATTTTTTTTTTTCACTCTCTTTTTTTCTTTTTGTTTGGTGAGTGCATTTTATGCTCCATCTCACTTCCTATTGAGCGAATGCATTTTCCGCTCCATCTCGCCTTTTCTTGAACAAGTTCGTTTTACGCTCCATCTCGTTCTCAACATGTGTTTATGAGTGAGTGCATTTTACGCTCCATCTCTACGCACCACATGCTCTTTTCTTGTTTTTTTTTTCCAATTTTTTTTTTCATCTAACTCATGAAAGATCAAATCAAAATAATGTTCAAACACTATTTTTCTCTTTTTTTTTTCTTTTAAACTAACTCATCATAACCAATATTTTTCCCAAACTTATATGACTACCTCCATTCGCTTTGAATGATGCTNTTTTCAGCCCCCAAAAGTCAGATATATCATTCCTACACAAACCCTAGCATATATATAGGTTTAGAGTCCAATTTCGGGTAAAAAATAAGTCAAAATTTGCGTCACAGACTAATACAAGCGCGGGGGCGCCCATAAATCTGTNCTTTAGAGTCCAATTTCGGATAAAAAATAAGTCAAAATTCGCGTCACAGACTAATACAAGCGCAGGGGCGCCCATAAATCTGTGCAGGGGCGCCATAGGGACAGTAGGATGGCGCAGGGGCGTGCCCCTGGTAGGCTGCCTGCTCTAAATCAATTTTCATAAAATCGTCATAACTTTTGATACAACCNGTTTAGAGTCCAATTTCGGGTAAAAAATAAGTCAAAATTTGCGTCACAGACTAATACAAGCGCGGGGGCGCCCATAAATCTGTGCAGGGGCGCGCCCCTAGTAGGCTGCCTGCTCTAAATCAATTTTCATAAAATCGTCATAACTTTTGATACAACCGTCCGATTGAGCTGAAATTTGCAACAAGACAGAAGACATTCAGATCTACAACTTTAATGTTTTCCACTTTGTCATATTCGAAGTGGGTCATGGTCAAAAAGGCAGAAAACCAAGGTACTACTACAAAATAGTGTGGTTGATGATGCCTATGTTACCAAGCACCAATACCTCTTTAATTTCTTTCACTTTTAACCCTCAAAATCCTCATGTAATGTGTCCATATCTTTTCCACTCATCCACACTTAGTTGCAAGGCTCTAAAATCCATTATTTACGCTATAATTNGATTCGAAGTGGGTCATGGTCAAAAAGGCAGAAAACCAAGGTACTACTACAAAATAGTGTGGTTGCTGATGCCTATGTTACCAAGCACCAATACCTCTTTAATTTCTTTCACTTTTAACCCTCCAAATCCTCATGTAATGTGTCCACATCTTTTCCACTCATCCACACTTAGTTGCAAGGCTCTAAAATCCATTATTTACGCTATAATTACTCCATTACAATACCCTTTAGCTTCCTCTTCAAAAATNTGATTGTTTGGGTCATCGTCAGGCAAACCCCCAAATTGAACTGAATTCTGAATCATTTTGGATGGTACCCGGCTTGATCTCAAAACTATTTACTTGAATTGCGGGCCTTAGAATGCTCGATTGTATTTCCGTAACAAGCGGCATAGCATAATCCCTTAACAATTTTTGTTCATCTTCGGCCATAGCTTCTTGGTTGTTTACTTCTTGATGCTATTTTCGCAAGTTTCGGCACCTTCTCTCGATTTTGTCTTCATACGGTAGTAGCTCCTGACCTTTAGATCGTGTTAGCATACAAAATTCAAGAGCGCTTGCGAAAATAATTAAATAATAAAGTAAATAAGTTTAAACTAAGATCAAATTTATTGAAATTAATATTGAAAAAATTACTAGAATTATTCCCCGGCAACTGCGCCAAAAATTTGTTGTCCAAATTTGATATTGACAATTTACGTGCAAGTATACACGATCAACAAGTAATAAAGTGATAAGTGGAGTATCGTTCCCACGGAGAAATATTGCTAATAATGTCTAAGTACTAACTTTGTATCAATTCAATTTTATTTAAACAATTGGAATTGAACTATGGAATGACTAAATTAAAATTAAATCTAAACTTAACAATCAAGGGTTGAATTTACTAGAGAAAAGAGTTAAGATTACAACTTCCTCTAATTTTTTGTATATAAATCTTTCTAACTCTCTTTCTAATTAATTGATCAAAATAAGTTGTTAACTGAGAACTCAAAGTTATTTATCAAACATCTTCCGACAGTTAGATAAAATTATATCTCCTAATTAAATTACTATATTCCTATGCAAATAATTTGGAATAGATTCATTATGTTCAAACTCTCATAAAAGTTACACATGGCATATAGGTATATTCCTATCCTATACACAAACCTAGCAATTCAATCCTACGAAGAATTAACCAAACATATGTCATCATATTCAGATCTAAACCTAGAATTCGTCTTCCAATTTCATCTAGATTATCAAATTGATTGGTGGCCACACAATCATATATTAAGCACAAAATATGACAAACAACTTATATATGATCAATAGAACTAGAAACAAGAGTAGATAAATTTAACTAGACATTAGGTTCTGTTGCAATCTTAATAAGAATTTAGTTTATAATGTAATTGAAGAACATCATTCTAAAATTGAACAACATCTTAAAAAACCAGAATTAAAAGTAAGAAAAAAGAATGAAAACTTAGTTGCAATCTTCAATCCTTCTCTAGCTTTCAAGACCAATCTTCTTCGTGTCGATTNGAGACCGACATCAAATTAATACTAGCTCTCAAATCACACAATGCTTTTTCAAAAAATTGACTACCTATTGTGCATGAAATTGTAAAGCTACCTGGATCTTTAAGCTTTGGTAGTAGCTTTTTTTGAAGAATAGCACTACATTTCTCCGTAAGTGTCACTGTCTCAAAATCGCCTAGTTTTCTCTTTCTTTGACAAAATTTTCTTCAAAAATTTCACCTAGTTAGGGATATTCTCTACTGCTTCTGCGAAAGGGATATTTATTTGAAGCTTCTTAAACACTTCCATGAATTTAGAGAACTCCTTATCCCATTTTTGTTTCTGCAAACGTTGTGAAAACGGCACAGAAGGCACAATAAGACTCTGCTTACGTCTATTAGAACATGCAACTGGATCTTCTTCTTTCTTTTCATGTTCCACATCCTTGCTATCTTTTTCTTCCCCCTCACTATCATCTCCATGTGATTGTTTTGGAGTTCCACCAACAACCTTAGGTAACTCTTTTTTGCTTCGTAATGTAATAACATTGCAGTGTTCCTTACCTTCCCTCTTAGGATTGATCTCCGTATCACTAGGTAACGTGCCTTGAGGTCGGTTGTTAATGACATTAGCAAGTTGACCCATTTGATTTTCCATGTTTCGGATTGATACATCTATATTGTTCATCCTTGTCTCACTCTGTGCTATGTACCTGAAAAGCAGCTCCTCCAAATTTGACTTCTTTTCCTATTGTGGTGGAGCTTAATTCTAGAAGCCTGGTGGGTATGATTATGTTAGAGCAGAAGGTTGAGCTTAATTATTACTCCATGAAAGTCCCAGATGATTCCTCCAACCAGGGTTATAGTTGTTGGAATTGTTGTTATATTGTTGCCTGTTGTGGTTACCAATGTATTGTACTGACTCCGTATTAATTGCACATTGATCACTTGGATGGTTCCTAGCACACAATTCATAAACAACTGCCACACTCTGAATAGGTTGCACCCCTAAAGCATCAATCTTCTTTGTCAATGTAGCAACTTGTGCAGCCAATGCAATAACCGCATCAACTTCATAAATTCCCGTTACCTTTNTCAAACAAGAAAACACCCCCAAACTTAAACTAAACATTGTCCTCAATGTATAGAGTAGAAAAAATTAAAACAGAGGACTTCCCTGAGACTTTGCTAGTTCGCATTATCGCCAGCGTCCTCGTCGTCCGCTGAGTAGGGAGTATATTTGGGAAACATAGGTGGGCTGTTCTTGGCTCCTAGTAAGGCTTTGTGTGTGCTCCAACTTTATGTTTAATCCTTGGGACCTGCAAGCAATTGAAATACCAATTAAAATTCACTAACTAACTAACTACATTATTTCTTATAAAAAAAACTAANTTGAAAAGCAGCTCTTCCAAATTTGACTTCTTTTCCTATTGTGGTGGAGCTTAATTCTAGAAGCCTGGTGGGTATGATTATGTTAGAGCAGAAGGTTGAGCTTAATTATTACTCCATGAAAGTCCCAGATGATTCCTCCAACCAGGGTTATAGTTGTTGGAATTGTTGTTATATTGTTGCCTGTTGTGGTTACCAATGTATTGTACTGACTCCGTATTAATTGCACATTGANGGGGTCAGCAAGGGTAATTGAGGGCTTTTCATGATCAATGTTGTCGCCCCAATATTGCTTTAGTCTCTGCCCGTTCACCTTNTATTAATTGCACATTGATCACTTGGATGGTTCCTAGCACACAATTCATAAACAACTGCCACACTCTGAATAGGTTGCACCCCTAAAGCATCAATCTTCTTTGTCAATGTAGCAACTTGTGCAGCCAATGCAATAACCGCATCAACTTCATAAATTCCCGTTACCTTTGGCAGATTGATCCTTGTAGAGGGCCACTGGTAATTGTTGGCAGCCATCATTTCCAATAACTCATAAGCTTCATTGAAATTTTTCCTCATTAATGCCCCACCTGCAGCTGCATCGATACTTGTTCGGGTAGCATTAAACAACCCGTTGAAGAATGTCTGAACTTGCAACTACTTAGGAATACCATGGTGAGGACATTTTCGGAGTAAGTCCTTGAATCGCTCTCAAGCTTCATATAAAGTCTCAGAATCATGTTGTGCGAATGATGTGATGTCGTTCCTCATCCTTGCAGTTTTAGCTGGTTGAAAAAATTTAGCTAAAAAATTTTGAGCTAAATCTGTCTATGTGATAATAGAACCCGACGACAATGAATGCAACCAACTCTTTGGCTTATTATGTAATGTGAAAAGAAAAAGTCAGAGTCTAATCGCGTCTTTGAAAACCCCGTTATACTTGAACGTGTCACAAATCTCTATAAAACTCATCAAATGATTGTTTGGGTCATCGTCAGGCAAACCCCCAAATTGAACTGAATTCTGAATCATTTTGGATGGTACCCGGCTTGATCTCAAAACTATTTACTTGAATTGCGGGCCTTAGAATGCTCGATTGTATTTCCGTAACAAGNAACTCTAACATATATGTAGCTTTAGAGTCCAATTTCTGGTCAAAAATAAGTCAAAATTCGTGTCACGGACTAACACAAGTGCGGGGGCGCCCATAAATCTGTGCAAGGGCGCCATAGGGACAGTAGGATGGCGCAGGGGCGCGCCCCCTAGTAGGCTGCCTGCTCCAGATCAATTTTCGTAGAATCATCATAACTTTTGATACAACCGTCCGATTGAGCTACAATTTTGCAACAAGACAGAAGACATCCAAATCTACAACTTTCATGTTTTTCACTTTGTCAGATTCGAAGTGGGTCATGGTCAAAAAGGTAGAAAACCGAGGTACTGCTACAAAATAGTGTGGGTGTTGATGCCTATGTCACCAAATACCAATACCTCCTTGATTTCTTTCCTTTTTAACTCTCCAAATCCTCATGTAATGTATCCATATCTTCCCACTCATCCACACTTAGTTGCAAGGCTCTAAAATCCATTATTTACGCTATAATTACTCCATTACAATACCCTTTAGCTTCCTCTTCAAAAATCCAACACTTAGGCTCCAATTTTGACTTTATTTCCTCCCAAATGATCATCCTTACAAAATAACATCAAAACACACAAAACAAATAAAAAAGAACATAAAATAATTAAAAACTTGTAATTTCATTAAGGCGAAAGTACTAAATTCATAGGTATAAAACACACTCATCAAGCTGTCTCTTCAAATTTTTGCACTCTCTTGAGAGATGTTGTCCAATAAGCAACATTATCACAAATTCTTTCAATTCCATCTCCAATCACTTTCAAACCATCTTGTACAATCAAGTTGAGGATATGCGCACAATAACGCATATGAAACAATCGACCATGCAATATTAGCGAACTAAATGGAAGTTTATCTAATAAAATAGTCACAATTGCANCCATCCTTGCAGTTTTAGCTGGTTGAAAAAATTTAGCTAAAAAATTTTGAGCTAAATCTGTCTATGTGATAATAGAACCCGACGGCAATGAATGCAACCAACTCTTTGGCTTATTATGTAATGTGAAAGGAAAAAGTCAGAGTCTAATCGCGTCTTTGAAAACCCTGTTATACTTGCACGTGTCACAAATCTCTATAAAACTCATCAAATGATTGTTTGGGTCATCGTCAGGCAAACCCCCAAATTGAACTGAATTCTGAATCATTTTGGATGGTACCCGGCTTGATCTCAAAACTGTTTACTTGAATTGCGGGCCTTAGAATGCTCGATTGTATTTCCGTAACAAACGGCATAGCATAATGCCTTAACGATTTTTGTTCATCTTCGGCCATAGCTTCTTGGTTGTTTACTTCTTGATGCTATTTTCGCAAGTTTCGGCACCTTCTCTCGATTTTGTCTTCATACGGTAGTAGCTCCTGACCTTTNACCATAGGGACAGTAGGATGGCGCAGGGGCGCGCCCCCTAGTAGGCTGTCTGCTCCAGATCAATTTTCGTAGAATCGTCAGAACTTTTGATACAACCGTCCGATTGAGCTGCTATTTTGCAACAGGACAGAAAACATCCAAATCTACAACTTTCATGTTTTGCACTATGTCAGATTCGAAGTGGGTCATGGTCAAAACGGTAGAAAACCGAGGTACTGCTACAAAATAGTGTGGGTGTTGATGCCTATGTCACCAAACACCAATACCTCCTTGATTTCTTTCCTTTTTAACTCTCCAAATCCTCATGTAATGTATNGTATCGTTCCCACGGAGAAATATTGCTAATAATGTCTAAGTACTAACTTTGTATCAATTGAATTTTATTTAAACAATTGGAATTGAACTATGGAATGACTAAATTAAAATTAAATCTAAACTTAACAATCAAGGGTTGAATTTACTAGAGAAAAGAGTTAAGATTACAACTTCCTCTAATTTTTTGTATATAAATCTTTCTAACTCTCTTTCTAATTAATTGATCAAAATAAGTTGTTAACTGAGAACTCAAAGTTATTTATCAAACCTCTTCCGACAGTTANAAAAAAAAATAAAAAAGAACATAAAATAATTAAAAACTTTTAATTTCATTAAGGCGAAAGTACTAAATTCATAGGTATAAAACCCACTCATCAAGCTGTCTCTTCAAATTTTTGCACTCTCTTGAGAGATGTTGTCCAATANATCTCCTAATTAAATTATTATATTCCTATGCAAATAATTTGGAATAGATTCATTATGTTCAAACTCTCATAAAAGTTACACATGACATATAGGTATATTCCTATCCTATACACAAACCTAGCAATTCAATCCTACGAAGAATTAACCAAACATATGTCATCATATTCGGATCTAAACCTAGAATTTGTCTTCCAATTTCATCTAGATTATCAAATTGATTGGTGGCCACACAATCATATATTAAGCACAAAATATGACAAACNATTTTCTTTCATGGTTCCAATTGAAAAAGAAATCCATCAAAGACTCCACAAGCACTTTTGATATGTGGATAAGGCACACATAAAAATCTAAAGATAATACAAATACGAAATATCATTAAATATTTAAAATAAATAAACATGTTAATGAAGGATCATTAGATATTTAAAATAAATAACACATGTTAATGAAAGATCATTAGATATTTAAAATAAATAAACATGTTAGTGAAAGATCATTAGTACCATATAATTCGACTTTGCAAAGTCTAAGAATTGTCAACAATGGTTGTGGTAATTATCATGTATCCCTTCCTTTTATTGNGTGAAAGATCATTAGTACCTTATAATTCGACTTTGCAAAGTCTAAGAATTGTCAACAATGGTTGTGGTAATTATCATGTATCCCTTCCTTTTATTGATTGAGGACCACATGTCCGTAGTGATAGCAACTCTAGTTTTTGTTTTTTCCAACAACTCCACTATCTTTTCTTTTTCGGCTTTGTAAATTTGAATATTATTTCTGAGATTGTTGCAAAATATCATTTTGAACATGTTTTGAAGAGTGTGACAATATTTTTGAAACCCATGATGCTCAACCATACTAAGAGGATATTCATGCAATATGATCATATTTTCAAGATCCCCCCTCCCGGCTTATTGAACAAATCTCCAGTTCTCTATGGCTTTCTCATTATCCATCTTTGATTGGTTTGATACTAATAAACATTGCTTCAAATTTTTATAATTCTTCCTCGGACAACTCTTAAGATAGTCATGTAAGTGGCTGATTCCATTCTTAGCACCATCGACAAGCAATTTCTTACATTCATTGCACTCAGCCTTTAACTTATCATCAACTATTTTTTCTCTTAAAATGATTCTACACAATTGATCTATGCCTTTCTATTTCACCAAGAGTCATTAGAGTTGAGTTGGTAGATTAATCTTTATTAATAGAGATTGGAAGTTGGTTGCTTGCAACCGGTGTTGCAGAAGCTTGAAGAGTTGCAATATTGTTTCTCACTTATTCTCCTTCCATTGCTAAACTAGCAATTCACTTAAGTAATATCAATGCTAGTAATCAACTACATATAAAAATCAAATTTCACATAATATATTAGCAATCATTATACTAAAGAATGTACTCCTTCCTATTACTTTAAAAACTTATTGTGGGTTCCAAGCTAAACAGAGAATAAGGTAAAATGGAAAAATGGAAAAATAGTAATTGATCAATTTACATTGCAAACACCTTCTTCATGGTCGAAGGTCGAGGGGGGTAGTGACAAACTGCAAAATAGAGACTTTTTCCCTAATGCCAAAAGTTTAAGATAAACATTTAAAACAAAGAAACAGCAAAATAGATCTTGGATCATAGCAATCGAAACTATCCAATTTCACTTTTTGCACATTCCAGAGGATTCCTTACTTGAAAATCATGAATATAAAGTGTTTATGGCGCAATCTATATTTGATTGGTTTGTAGTAAAGACTAAATATTCTATATTCTGTGTAAATCTTACACTAGTGAACTAATTAGTTTTTACTGCATGTGGCCAATCCATATTAATTATATTTCTCTAATTTAATCTACAATTAAAGCTATCCCTGTTGTTAATCATGTACAAGACTCTAAAGATGCCAATATGGAGGACCAACACAGAGAACTCATNGCTAAAATATATTTCTAATTTCTCCCATACGTCTCTTAGTCACTCTTACTCGAAATACATCTTTCCATGTGCCTACCTTTCACTGTCTCTCATAAATTATCTCTCTCTACTACCACCGCAGCTGCCAGCTGCCAGCTACCAGCACTGCCGTTACTAGCCACCACCGGCTTTTGACCAACAAGCTTTAGTGAAGGTTATTGGTATGGCGGCTGCTACCATAGCATAGGCTAGTGCTATGACAGTCACTATTGCACAGACTGGTGCAAGTGGGGGACAAGGAGGCTCAAGTAACCTCTAGAAGTTCAAGGCGCACCAACCTCTGGTCTTCATGGGAGGGGTGGATCCTATGGTGGCTGACCATTGGTTTCGGCAAGTCGATAAAGTATTGAGGGCTATGGAGATTACCTTCAACGCCACTAAGATAACCCTAGCTACATTTCAGCTAGAGGGGGTTCGCCAATTATGGTGGGATTGAGTGAAAGACTCCAAGAACTTGGAGGCTATGACTTGGATAGAGTTTAAGGAGCTCTTCNTAAGGACATACACAATCTTTTTGGGTTATTAAAGACACATGTTATGTACATTTTTGTAAAGAGGTCCAATAGTCCATTTAATTTTTTTTATTTCCTATTTTGACCTTGCAGTGAATCACACATATCTTTTCAAGACTCATTTTTTTCTTTTAATTTCTTTTTCCTCTCTTCTCCTTTAATTTATCCATCTAACTATTTTTCTCTCTTCTGTAACTTCTCTCTCATCTATCTTTCATTCCACTACTCTCTCCTCTCTCTTATGTCCCTTTAATTTCTCTCTATTATCTATACCTTTAATTTCTCTCTCTAAATCTAGCTCTAGCGTTCTCTCTCTCCAATATATCATTTACCTGCATCATTCTTTATCTCTCCTACCTGTTCCCCTATCTCTCATACCTTATTTATATTTTGTCTCTCTTTATCTTATCTTTTTCATTCAACTATTTATCTCTCTCACTTCCTTTTTTTTATTGTATCTCTTTTTTTTCACTTGTTGAGAGATTGTATCGATTGTTGCCTTAAAAAATCATTTATAGTTGTTATAAATCCGAAGAATTCATGGTGGTTATGTTCTTTGCGCAGCTCATGTTGGCAATATATATATATATACACACACACACAAAATAAAGTAGAACGAATTTGAATTTTGGAGACGAAGAGTGGTCTAGATTATTTCGGGACCAAAAAAAGTATCATCTAACGGACGATGTTATCCCAAATTATCTCAAGTTATTGACATCTTAGATCATTTTGATTCAATGTATCACATTAACTCTTTTGAAATATTTTTGCTACTCAAAATTTATAGTTTTCAAAATTGATATTCCAAAATTTAATTACTCCAAATCTTTTCCTTAAATTAAGCAAATCTATCTCTCTCATTACTCTGTAGCTCTCTCTCATGCTTAATTCACACAAAAAGTATCATTTTTTCACAATATTTTCCTTTGTATCTCTCTTTGTATCTCACGAAAATATTAGATAGTGTCTGATTTAAACAAATATTACATCTCTCTGTAGATAGATAGTATACATCATAGAGAGAGATAATATATTACGAAAATATTAATCTATATCTCTCTCTGAAGAAAGATTATGTAATAAATATTAGATAGATACTATATATCACGAAAATATTCTTTTGTATCTCTCTCTTTCATTCAAGCAATACTACAAGCACGAATCATACAAATTCAATATTCAATTTTATTTTTTTTATTAATTAATAAAAAAAAGTATAACTCGCAAAAAATCTAATTTAACAAAGAAAATATGCTTAACATGTAAAATATACAAGATTAAATTCAAGTTATTGAGCAACTCAGATATCAAGAGATATATCAAAGAAAATATGCTTAACATTTAAAATATACAAGATTAAATTCATATACAAACACGAATCATATAAATTCAATATTTAGTGAACAACACAAAGTAACAATATTTACTAAATAATCAAAATCTAACTACCCGAGAAAAATGATACAAAATTTCAAACAAGAGAAACAATACAAAATTATAAGCAATACTATGAACATGAATCAAACAAATTCAATATTTAATGAACAACACGAAACAACAATCTTTACTAAATAATTCAATACTAAATAACGTTTAGTTTAAAAAAATATACTAAAAATATAAATAACTGAGAATAATGATATAAAATTAAAAGCACTACTATAAACTCGAATAGTAAAAACTCAATAGTCAATTTTATTTTTTTCTATAATCAATAAAAAAAAGTATAACTTGCAAAAAATCTAATTTAATAAAATAAATATGCTTAACATGTAAAATATAAAAGATTAAATTCAAGTTATTGGGCAACTCAGATATTAAGAGATATATTAAAGAAAATATGCTTAACATTTAAAATATACAAGATTAAATTCATATATAAATATGAATCATACAAATTCAATATTTAGTGAATAACATAAAATAACAATATTTACTAAATAATTCAAATCTAAATATTCGAAAAAAATGATACAAAATTATAAGCGAGATAAACGATACAAAATTATAAGTAATACTATGGACACGAATTATACAAATTCAATATTTAGTGAACAACACAAAGCAACAATCTTTACTAAATAATCTAATACTAAATAACATTTAGTTTAAGAAAAATATATTAAGAATATAAATAACCGAGAAGAATGATATAAAATTAAAAGCACTATTATAAACTCTAATTATACAAATTCAATAGTCTGGTTGTATCTTTTGGAAGTCGGTTGATTTTTTGATAGTTATATTTGGTCATTCGATAGCATTTGTAGACTTAATTTATTTGTGGGAGTATTGTTTTAATTTTCATTCTATTAGTTATGAATTTTGTTATTATTTAGATAATTATGAATGTTAAAATTGTGGGTTTTGAATCAAAACAGAACATTAAATATTGTCAACTAATATATTTTTTCAGATGTTTGAATTATTATATTTTCGTAGTTATAACATAATTTTCATGGCGTAACAATTTAATGTGAAAATATATGCTATGCATGTAGGTTGATGTTATAAAAAATATTAGCAGACTCATTTTATTCGTCGTTTACTATAATATTGTATTTTACTTTATATTTATGTATGGACAAATATTTGTAACTAATTTACAAGTAACACCGTGACTTCAGACACGGACAATTGCTAGTATAAGATAAAGTAACTAGATTTTTTTATCTTGAGTTTTTCACGGCTTAGATTATTTTGAGACTTTTGATTTAACGATCAAAACTCCTCTAATTTCAACAAGCCTATAATTACAGGACTCTCAAGACTTATCTCAAGCTAAAATATATTTCTAATTTCTCCCATACGTCTCTTAGTCACTCTTACTCGAAATACATCTTTCCATGTGCCTACCTTTCACTGTCTCTCATAAATTATCTCTCTCTACTACCACCGCAGCTGCCAGCTGCCAGCTACCAGCACTGCCGTTACTAGCCACCACCGGCTTTTGACCAACAAGCTTTAGTGAAGGTTATTGGTATGGCGGCTGCTACCATAGCATAGGCTAGTGCTATGACAGTCACTATTGCACAGACTGGTGCAAGTGGGGGACAAGGAGGCTCAAGTAACCTCTAGAAGTTCAAGGCGCACCAACCTCTGGTCTTCATGGGAGGGGTGGATCCTATGGTGGCTGACCATTGGTTTCGGCAAGTCGATAAAGTATTGAGGGCTATGGAGATTACCTTCAACGCCACTAAGATAACCCTAGCTACATTTCAGCTAGAGGGGGTTCGCCAATTATGGTGGGATTGGGTGAAAGACTCCAAGAACTTGGAGGCTATGACTTGGATAGAGTTTAAGGAGCTCTTCATGGGCAAGTATTTTCCGGTGGTCGCGAGACATGCAAAGGCCCGAGAGTTCTTGGACTTTGCGGCAAGGGACAATGACGATGATGGAACACGTGGCTAAGTTCACTAAGTTAGCATGTTTCGCCGATGACTATGTGGCCACTGACATAGCCAAGGTGAGAAAGTTCGAGGATGGTTTAAAATTGTCCATCCGAGGCAAAATTGTGGGTCTTCTTCTGCAAGATTTGGACTCGATGGTCATGACAGTTATGACCATGGAGAGAGAGGTAGAAGATGCACGAAACATCCGAGAAATGGGTGTTAAAGACAAGAAGAATGAGGGTCAATCCTTTTCTTCTAGCTCGGGGAAGAAGCAGAGGATTTCTACTCCTCAAGGATTCCAAGGACAGGGTTGCGGTCATCAAGGTCAAGGCTAAGGTCAATCCTCCCAAGACAGGAGACAATTTCAGGGCTTCCAGCCAGGTAGGCTCACAGACATGTTTTCATTGCCACTAGTCGGGTCACATAAAACGGGATTGCTCTCAGAGGTAGGGATCCTAGGGTTACGGGTCATCTCAGTCCCAGACTTCGATGGGGAAACCACAAACGCATTATACTCCTCATTATCCCACCATGGGCCAAGGGAGCCAATACCAGTTTCAGGGTGCTACACAAGTCCCTACTACTTTACGTGTGAAAACTCCGCAAGCAGACCAGCTAGGTCAGGGCATGGGTCGAGATCGAGGACAGGGCTCACAAGCTGGTACTTCAGGAATCCAAGGGCGTGTCTACGCCATGGTGCCACAGACTGAGCCAGCAGATCCATCAGTGATACAAGGTACATTCTTACTCTCTCGCTTATGGGCTAAAGTGTTATTTGACTCTGGTGCATCGCATTCATTTATTACTGCATCTTGTGTGAAAGACTTGAGCTTAGAGGTTGAAACCTTGGGAAAGTCAATGCATGTCAGTTCTCCCCTAGGAGCTAGGGTGAGGGTGGATCAGATATGTCAGGGTTGTGAGTTAGAGATCTCAGAAATTCTACTCACTGTGGACCTTAGGGTCATGGACATGTCGGAGTTTGATGTGATCCTCGCGATGGATTGGTTGACGGCACATTGGGTCGTCATTGATTGTGATAGGAAGAGGGTCAATGCTTACACACCTGATGGTGTCTGTTTTAAGTTTCAGGGGAAAAAGCATGATGTTTTACCCCAAGCCGTGTATGACTCAAGATGGTACGGACAGTTGATGGGTTGGCTTGCAAGCCTTACCCTAGAGGACGAGGCGAGATAGGAGTCGGGGTCTACCTCGGGTGGTGTGTGAATCTAAAGATATTTTTTCAGATGAACTATCGGGATTACCTCCACATAGAGATGTAGACTTCAACATTGAGTTGTATCCCGATAAGTCGCCTATTTCTATGACTCCGCATAGGATGACACCAGCCGAGTTGCAAGAACTCAAGATCCAATTGCAAGAATTATTGGACAAGGGTTTCATTAGACCAAGCACTTCACCTTGGGGCGCTCCGGTGTTGTTTGCCAAGAAGAAGGACAAAACCCGAGGAAATTTGAACTTTTTTCGACAAAGGGCAGAACAGTAATTTGCTATAATTATGCGGGATTAAAAAACATATTTCTATAGAGCTTGAATGAAGCAATGGACTTCACCGTTAGGTTCGTATCGCAAAATTGAGATGTTATGTCAAATTTCGTCGAATTCGGAGATAGTTAAATTTTACACATTTTTCGAGACGATTGGGTGATGAATAAACTTTTAAAGGTCCCCAAAAATAAAAATTATAAAATTTTCTTATTGATTTGAACTAAAATCAAAATTTAATTAAGTTATTTCGGGTTAAAAACAGACCCGAAAGTGATAAATAAGCGGGACAATATGGACCACGCAATTAAAAGTGTAAATAGGAGCTAAATATCTGAAAAATCAGATATTTCTCACCACTTGGCCGGTTGTGTTCAGACGTTGAAGGGAGAGAGGAGAGAAATTATTTCTTCAAGACTTTCTTCTTCGATTCAAGAAGTTCCGTCGGTCAGAATTGATTGATCCAAGGATTAAAATTGGTCTACGCGATGAGGGCTACGCGTACGTACCAAGAATGAGAGATTTCACTGAAGATCCAAGAGGTGACTTTGGGGAAATCAAAGGTTTTGGAGCTTGGNCGGGGTCTACCTCGGGTGGTGTGTGAATCTAAAGATATTTTTTCAGATGAACTATCGGGATTACCTCCACATAGAGATGTAGACTTCAACATTGAGTTGTATCCCGATAAGTCGCCTATTTCTATGACTCCGCATAGGATGACACCAGCCGAGTTGCAAGAACTCAAGATCCAATTGCAAGAATTATTGGACAAGGGTTTCATTAGACCAAGCACTTCACCTTGGGGCGCTCCGGTGTTGTTTGCCAAGAAGAAGGACAAAACCCGAGGAAATTTAAACTTTTTCCGACAAAGGGCAGAACAGTAATTTGCTATAATTATGCGGGATTAAAATACATATTTCTATAGAGCTTGAATGAAGCAATGGACTTCACCGTTAGGTTCGTATCGCAAAATTGAGCTATTATGTCAAATTTCGTCGAATTCGGAGATAGTTAAATTTTACACATTTTTCGAGACGATTGGGTGATGAATAAACTTTTAAAGGTCCCCAAAAATAAAAATTATAAAATTTTCTTATTGATTTGAACTAAAATCAAAATTTAATTAAGTTATTTCGGGTTAAAAACAGACCCGAAAGTGATAAATAAGCGGGACAATATGGACCACGCAATTAAAAGTGTAAATAGGAGCTAAATATCTGAAAAATCAGATATTTCTCACCACTTGGCCGGTTGTGTTCAGACGTTGAAGGGAGAGAGGAGAGAAATTATTTCTTCAAGACTTTCTTCTTCGATTCAAGAAGTTCCGTCGGTCAGAATTGATTGATCCAAGGATTAAAATTGGTCTACGCGATGAGGGCTACGCGTACGTACCAAGAATGAGAGATTTCACTGAAGATCCAAGAGGTGACTTTGGGGAAATCAAAGGTTTTGGAGCTTGGGAGGTGTCCTTGAGCTTTCTCCTTTTCTTTTACGCTCCAAGAGATATGGTTTCTCCTACCTTGGCTTATTTTCTTACCTAGATGTCATATGAAATGGTACGGGGAAAACATGAACCTAGGTTCTTAACTAAGTTATGGATATGTGGACAAAAGGATATGGAATTGGTCCAGGCAAGTTCCTAGTTACTTTTAGTATAGGGGATTCACTTGTGAAATTGGGGTAATTTGATAAATGTTGTCATTGTACCTTGTGAATGACTTGGATTAATTTATGTGATAACATGAATTATTTGCTTTGGAGGTGTCTAGCTAAATGCCTATGTGGAATTTAGTTGTTGTGGTATGAGTTTGCATAACATGCCATGAATTTTGTTGAGAAAACATGAGTAAAGATATGTTGTTAATATGCTAACCTCATGTTGATTGGTGGTGATTATATCCAATTGATATAAATTGTCATGTTGTGGGTTGAAATTGGTTAGATAGCTCATTTGGCATACACTACATTTGAGCATGATGTTGGTATGCAATGGTGTATCACATTGCATTTGCACGGGAGAATACATCCATGACCATGAGTACGGGTGTGTGAGTGCATAGTTGGTTCAATAACCACATTTGGTGTTTTGATGAGTGGGCTCGAGAAAGTGGGGTTAAATATCCTACTGAGTCGCACGGTTGCATACATGAAAGCTTGTGTCGGGTATAGCAAGAAGGGATAGATCCGTCCCTCAGGTGCAAGGCCCAACTATTGGTTTATACAATGCCGACGGTGTAAGTTCAAAAAAGTGTATCGGTGTGTGGAGCCGGCGGTGCAACACCAAAAGTCCACTATCCAAATAAANCCTAAAATATATTTATAATTTCTCCCATACGTCTCTTAGTCACTCTTACTCGAAATACATCTTTCCATGTGCCTACCTTTCACTGTCTCATAAATTATCTCTCTCTACTACCACCGCAGCTGCCAGCTACCAGCACTGTCGTTACTAGCCACCACCGGCTTTTGACCAACAAGCTTTAGTGGAGGCTATTGGTATGACGGCTGCTACCATAGCATAGGCTAGTGCTATGACAGTCACTATTGCACAGACTGGTGCAAGTGGGGGACAAGGAGGCTCAAGTAACCTCCAGAAGTTCAAGGCACACCANTGGTGAAGGCTCAAGTTGTGGTGCGTGAGTGAATTTCATTTCATTCACGGCATGACATGGTAAATTCCAACATGAAACATATATGTTATTGATTGAAATGATTGAGGGATTGTGAATGTTGTATGCGAACATTTCATATGCATTTAGGTTTGGGAGTAGCCTGTGNCCAACCTCTGGTCTTCATGGGAGGGGCGGATCCTATGGTGGCTGACCATTGGTTTCGGCAAGTCGATAAAGTATTGAGGGCTATGGAGATTACCTTCAACGCCACTAAGATAACCCTAGCTACGTTTCAGCTAGAAGGGGTTCGCCAATTATGGTGGGATTGGGTGAAAGACTCCAAGAACTTGGAGGCTATGACTTGGATAGAGTTTNATATTATTATACATGTTTGGAGTGGTTTTGGAAAAGTTTTGAGTGGATTGAAAATGAAAAATTGAAGAGGTATAAAATTTTGGGCAAAACCTTCCGGAAGGTCACGACAACCTTCCGGAAGGTTAATGTAAACTTTTGGTCCAGTAGGCAAAACCTTCCGGAAGGTTAGTGTAAATTGAATTCCAGTAGACAAAACCTTCCGNCGGTGGTCGCGAGACATGCAAAGGCCCGGGAGTTCTTGGACTTGCGGCAAGGGACAATGACGATGATGGAACACGTGGCTAAGTTTACTAAGTTAGCATGTTTCGCCGATGACTATGTGGCCACTGACATAGCCAAGGTGAGAAAGTTCGAGGATGGATTAAAATTGTCCATCCGAGGCAAAATTGTGGGTCTTCTTCTGCAAGACTTGGACTCGATGNGGAAGAATTTTTCCGGTGAGCAAAACCTTCCATAAGATTTTTCAAAAATCTGAAATTTTAAGAATGTATTGTCATGCTTTTGAGCTATGTGTTCTTTGGTTCCAATGACTCAAATAGACTTTAAATGAGATACATTGCGGTATGTTGAACCTCAATGAGATTAAATAAATTAAAAGAAACATNGTTATGACCATGGAGAGAGAGGTAGAAGATGCACGAAACATCCGGGAAATGGGTGTTAAAGACAAGAAGAATGAGGGTCAATCCTTTTCTTCTAGCTCGGGGNATGAGATTAAATAAATTAAAAGAAACATGGATCCACGCATGGGTTGTAATTCCGGTTACAGGGATGTGATAGATGTGATGTCGAGTTATGCGACAATCACAAGTATTTTCCCGGTTTGACGGGAAATCAAAGGGACCCCCGATTTTAGGGGCGTCACAAATCTTATAAGAATTAATAACTAATTTGTCATATAAGTAAATAACTTCTTACTTTTCTGTCATGTAAGTTCAAGTTGGATTCATTTTACCTATTTAAGATTTTATTATTGATTGATGATATCATGTCATCGATGATAACATGATATCCCCGTTACATTCAATATTTACTTTATTTATACACACCTTTACAAGTTTGACATTCACATTTCAAACCATCTAATTATATTTCAGATGGATTTGAAGATCACAAGGTCAGAATAACCATTGGGCCCCAATGGGCCATATAACCATAACAATGGCTCTACGTTACAGATTCAATTTTTGAATTCTCATGATTTCATAATACTACTGTTATCTATATTTCTAATAAAATTAATTTAACGTGAAAAAATTTTGATTTATTATTTTACCTTCATAAAGAATTAAAAATACCACTTTATCTTTTCACACTTAATATCTAAATTACCATCCTATTTTTATGTATTTAAATCTCCAACTTACATCCGAGATCACTTNGTCTACCTCGGGTGGTGTGTGAATCTGAAGATATTTTTTCGGATGAACTACCGGGATTACCTCCACATAGAGATGTAGACTTCAACATTGAGTTGTATCCCGTTAAGTCGCCTATTNTTTAATTAATTATATTACTCTTAAAAAATATATGTATCATTACAAGTTTTAACAAAATATTCAAAAAACCTTCAAAAATTTCATAAATATAATATTATTTATTTCATTTATAAAGATAATATTATGACTACATATGTATATTTTATTTTTCATTAAAATGTTTAACCCTTTCATTTTTAAGAAAAAATATAATTTATATATAGTTTTACATGTTTTTTTNACACTTCACCTTGGGGCGCTCCGGTGTTGTTTGCCAAGAAGAAGGACAAAACCCGAGGAAATTTAAACTTTTTCCGACAAAGGGCAGAACAGTAATTTGCTATAATTATGCGGGATTAAAATACATATTTCTATAGAGCTTGAATGAAGCAATGGACTTCACCGTTAGGTTCGTATCGCAAAATTGAGCTATTATGTCAAATTTCGTCGAATTCGGAGATAGTTAAATTTTACACATTTTTCGAGACGATTGGGTGANATAAGATTCCAATATAATTGATGTATTGATAATTATTGTTATTTTATTCAATAATTTATAAGTAGAATCTTAATCAAATTAATTTTTTAATTATCTATTCTCTATTTATAAATAGTCAATTTTTATAAAATTTTTGATTGATTATATTATTTTTAAAAAACCTGTTCATTATTATAAGTTTTAGCAAATATTCAAAAACTTTATCAATATAATATTACTCATCTCATTTATAAAAATAATATTATGACTACATACATATATGTTATTTTTCATCAAAATGTTTAACCATTTCATTTTTAAGATAATAAAAAACGTATNACTTTCTTCTTCGATTCAAGAAGTTTCGTCGGTCGGAATTGATTGATCCAAGGATTAAAATTGGTCTACGCGATGAGGGCTACGCGTACGTACCAAGAACGAGGGATTTCACTGAAGATCCAAGAGGTGACTTTGGGGAAATCAAAGGTTTTGGAGCTTGGGAGGTGTCCTTGAGCTTTCTCCTTTTCTTTTACGCTCCAAGAGATATGGTTTCTCCTACCTTGGCTTATTTTCTTACCTAGATGTCATATGAAATGGTACGGGGAAAACATGAACCTAGGTTCTTAACTAAGTTATGGATATGTGGACAAAAGGATATGGAATTGGTCCAGGCAAGTTCCTAGTTACTTTTAGTATAGAGGATTCACTTGTGAAGTTGGGGTAATTTGATAAATGTTGTCATTGTACCTTGTGAATGACTTGGATTGATTTATGTGATAACATGAATTATTTGCTTTGGAGGTGTCTAGCTAAATGCCTATGTGGAATTTAGTTGTTGTGGTATGAGTTTGCATAACATGCCATGAATTTTGTTGAGAAAACATGAGTAAAGATATGTTGTTAATATGCTAACCTCATGTTGATTGGTGGTGATTATATCCAATTGATATAAATTGTCATGTTGTGGGTTGAAATTGGTTAGATAGCTCATTTGGCATACACTACATTTGAGCATGATGTTGGTATGCAATGGTGTATCACATTGCATTTGCACGGGAGAATACATCCATGACCATGAGTACGGGTGTGTGAGTGCATAGTTGGTTCAATAACCACATTTGGTGTTTTGATGAGTGGGCTCGAGAAAGTGGGGTTAAATATCCTACTGAGTCGCACGGTNATGTATCACATTACATTTGCACGGGAAAATACATCCATGACCATGACTACGGGTGTGTGAGTGCATGGTTGGTTCAATAACCACATTTGGTGTTTTGATGGGTGGGCTCGAGAAAGTGGGGTTAAATATCCTACTGAGTCGCACGGTTGCATACATGAAAGCTTGTGTCGGGTATAGCAAGAAGGGATAGATCCGTCCCTCAGGTGCAAGGCCCAACTATTGGTTTATACAATGCCGACGGTGTAAGTTCAAAAAAGTGTATCGGTGTGTGGAGCCGGCGGTGCAACACCAAAAGTCCACTATCCAAATAAAGACACATGGTTTTGGTTAAATAAAGTTTTCATTTGATGGAAAACATCCAGAAATGAATTGGTTTTTGTGAACATATAAGTTTGTTTTTAAAATGATCTTTGGATGTATTTCATCAAAGATGAATGTTTTACACTTGCATTGCATAATGTGGAGAGAGCTGGTGAAGGCTCAAGTTGTGGTGCGTGAGTGAATTTCATTTCATTCACGGTATGACATGGTAGATTCCAACATGAAACATATATGTTATTGATTGAAATGATTGAGGAATTGTGAATGTTGTATGCGAACATTTCATATGCATTTAGGTTTGGGAGTAGCCTGTGTAGGAAATTTTCTACTAGGCGTTGATTCACTCTATATGAGAAACATTTCAGGTGTGGGGTTTGTATCGGGAGAGGACTCGCACTCGAGGCTTCGAGAGTCGATTTGTGACTTTTGGAGACAAGTTTTTGTAAAACTTTGGTTAAATGCCGTTTTGGATATGTAAATTTTGCAAATGTTTGTAATAGAATTTGTATGGATCATGTATAATGTAGAAAAAATATTATTATACATGTTTGGAGTGGTTTTGGAAAATTTTTGAGTGGATTGAAAATGAAAAATTGAAGATGTATAAAATTCTGGGCAAAACCTTCCGGAAGGTCACGACAACTTTCCGGAAGGTTAATGTAAACTTTTGGTCCAGCAGGCAAAACCTTCCGGAAGGTTAGTGTAAATTGAATTCCAGTAGACAAAACCTTCAGGAAGAATTTTTCCGGTGAGCAAAACCTTCCAGAAGATTTTTCAAAAATCTGAAATTTTAAGAATGTATTGTCATGCTTTTGAGCTATGTGTTCTTTGGTTCCAATGACTCAAATAGACTTTAAATGAGATACATTGCGGTATGTTGAACCTCAGTGAGATTAAATAAATTAAAAGAAACATGGATTCACGCATGGGTTGTAATTACGGTTACAGGGATGTGATAGATGTGATGTTGAGTTATGCGACAATCACAAGTATTTTTCCGGTTTGACGGGAAATCAACGGGACCCCCGATTTTAGGGGCGTCACAAATCTTATAAGAATTAATAACCAATCTGTCATATAAGTAAATAACTTCTTACTTTTCTGTCATGTAAGTTCAAGTTGGATTCATCTTACTTATTTAAGATTTTATTATTAATTGATGATATCATGTCATCGATGGTAACATGATATCACCGTTACATTCAATATTTACTTTATGTATACACACCTTTACAAGTTTGACATTCACATTTCAAACCATCTAATTATATTTCAGATGGATTTGAAGATCACATGGTCAGAATAACCATTGGGCCCCAATGGGCCATATAACCATAACAATGGCTCTACGTTACAGATTCAATTTTTGAATTCTCGTGATTTCATAATACTACTGTTATCTATATTTGTAATAAAATTAATTTAACGTGAAAAAATTTTGATTTATTATTTTACCTTCATAAAGAATTAAAAATACCACTTTATCTTTTCACACTTAATATCTAAATTACCATCCTATTTTTATGTATTTAAATCTCCAACTTACATCCGAGATCACTTTTAATTATATATTCACTATGAACAAATATCAATTTTTATAAAAAAATTTAATTAATTATATTACTCTTAAAAAATATATGTATCATTACAAGTTTTAACAAAATATTCAAAAAACCTTCAAAATTTTCATAAATATAATATTATTTATTTCATTTATAAAGATAATATTATGACTACATATGCATATTTTATTTTTCATTAAAATGTTTAACCCTTTCATTTTTAAGAAAAAATATAATTTATATATAGTTTTACATGTTTTTTTAGTCACAGTAAACTTTTCAAACTGTGTTAAGATTTTATGTGAAAATTTAATTATTAAAAAAAAAATTATTATGCTTTATAATATATATTATAGCATTATATATTAAATTTTATCCCAATTGAACTACATAATCCTAATACAGTAAGATTCCAATATGATTGATGTATTGATAATTTTTGTTATTTTATTCAATAATTTATAAGTAGAATCTTAATCAAATTAATTTTTTAATTATCTATTCTCTATTTATAAATAGTCAATTTTTATAAAATTTTTGATTGATTATATTATTTTTAAAAAACCTGTTCATTATTATAAGTTTTAGCAAATATTCAAAAACTTTATCAATATAATATTACTCATCTCATTTATAAAAATAATATTATGACTACATACATATATGTTATTTTTCATCAAAATGTTTAACCATTTCATTTTTAAGATAATAAAAAACGTATATACAATTTTACATGATTTTTTAGTCATAATAAACTTTTTAAACTGTTTTAATATTTTATGTAAAAAACCTAAATTTTTTAAAATTTTAATATACTTATAATATATATTATAGCGTTGTATATAAATTTTATCTCAATTGACTTAACTAATCCTAAATATAGTAGAGTTCCAATATAATTGGTATGTTGATAATTATATTTATTTTATTCAATGATTTATAAGTAAAATCTTAATCAAATTAATTTTAAAAATTTAATTTGCAAACATTACTAAAAATCACTTTCAATTACAAAATTATAGAAAAAAATAAAAGTTAAATTATTTTTTTTCTTTTTTTATTATTTTTCTTAAAGTTAGAACATACAAAGTTTTCAAAAAATCTAGTGTAACATGAGAGATGAAAAAATAAGTGTAGTGAATTTGAGATGATATTTAATTTAAGTATACATATACAAAATATTTATTTATTAATTTTTTCTAAAAAACTTATTCACGCACTTGGTAAATTACTAATTACCTTATAAACATGGTATGATGCTACGCTGTTGACGTNATAAAAGTTAAATTATTTTTTTTCTTTTTTTATTATTTTTCTTAAAGTTAGAACATACAAAGTTTTCAAAAAAATCTATAGTGTAACATGAGAGATGAAAAAATAAGTGTAGTAAATTTGAGATGATATTTAATTTAAGTATACATATACAAAATATTTATTTATTAATTTTTTCTGAAAAAATTATTCACTCACTTGGTAAATTACTAATTACCTTATAAACATGGTATGATGCTACGCTGTTGACGTAAACACATGGTTGCAAAATACACTTTCAATATTTATCCTTTGAAGGCATATTTTGAAAACCAACATTTATATTGAAAGCATGAATCAAATCTACGAATTTCTATAAATCACATAGATTAAGAATCAATTAAAAATTACTTTAAAACGAATTAAGCATACGAATACAAATAGTATTTTAGGAAGAAAAAGCAAGATTTTTCATCTCCAATTAAGCAGCGGATATTGTAAATAACAAAGTGGCCTTCCTGCAACGCTCCACTGAAATTCAATCATCAGTCACTTCGATTCGTCAATAAATTAAAAAAACAGCTTATCATGGTGCATACGTAGTCATGTTCCACCCCTTTGAAATTCATTGCATCGCAATACATACATCTGCTACAGCATTCAACAGCTTGAACCAATCTTAAGTAAAAATCTACCTGCATAATAAATAGCTGGAGACAGAAATTGGCACGTCAGATTCGCAGCCTGCAGCCACCAGTCATTTGAGTTCGGCAACAGGACCAATGCCGTAGATGGGTAGAGCAAGGAAACCTAAACACAACTTTGAGAAGAGAAGCTCATTTTTGTAGCAAAGCGATTATGAAAGGGACCAACACACCACAGACTTTAAGTTTCTAAGCCGGGGAAAACAATGAGATAATAAAGGAATTTAAGTCCATGTTTAACCAACTTGATTCTACCTAAAAAAAAAAAGGCTGTAGCAACAGGCATCAAAGTAACAGAAACAATCTCTCTGCATGTGTTGGTCGCATCTGACCTTCACCAGATTCCACAATAGTGGAAGCCTCGTGCAACGGACTACTCTTCAACAGCAGACACCAAAGTATTGCTCTGTTCAAATACTGTGACCAGTGTTTGTATGAATGTTCTATCTAGAGCTACTTCAGAGCTCTATCCAGAAAATCCAACTTGACAAGCACACTGGAGGGCAAAATTAAATTGGTCATCTGAACCCCTGCAAATTGGTGCCAACCATGAACGGTGAATGCGTACGCAAATGTAGCTCACTAAAGAATGTTGTGGGTTTAGAATAGCACTTGATAGCATGTACAGCAGTAAACGTTTTCATAGGGAACAGTAATATGTTCGCCATCAGAATGAACAAGGTATAAATTGTAAGAAATAAGACTATAAATATAACTGAACTGAAGCTCCAACAATCAGAATATTCACATAATATTTACAAGGTGGAAAACTTTGAAGTTGATAACCAGAGTTAGGAACTATGAGCTCCAAAAAGAATTAGATGTTGCTATTTACCCTATCGTAATCCCTGTATCTTTCTCAAATGGACGATATTATCTTCGAATAAATGCCGAAAACTTTATACAAACTGAGAATACCTTTGTTTAGAGGAATTTATCTTCCACAAAAATGCCAAGAATTTTGCTCATTCTGCAATGTTGTTCTCCTGCTATTTATTTTCTGGTGGACAACCACATCCTTCGGATGGGTTGATTAAATTAATCGATGGTGGTGAGGAATAGTAGTTTTGATTAAAAACCAGCGCTGAACTTCAAGGGAACAGCATCTCTCCATGCATTACCCAGTACACAAAGCTATCAGAAAATTCGCCTAGAACATCAGAAGCCCGAGCAGCACCATAAGCATGTGTAGCAGTCAGCTCCCCTTGCTACAAAAAGTTCGGACAGGGAAAAAACTTGGCAAATGTAATAGGGAAGAATTAAAAACAAACTGCATCAATTATTATTTCCTATCCTTTAACAAATTGGATTTTTCATACATGCATGTTAATGACTCAAATCCCAGTCAAACAAATATAAATGACTTCATATTTAAGTGCTCAAATTGGCATCGCACTTGGACCTTGCCTTTGCTAGCAAGAGACAATGAACTCTAATTTAGCCCCTGTAGATATGCATCACTTTAACAGGACCAAAACCCCAACCCAGGAATGTGACAGTAGTCACAAAATTACTACATTTATTTTATGGGTTGACAAAGTGAAGATGGCCTAGAAAACCATCAGTTCATCCCATGTATGCATCCAGTAGATATCAAAAGTTTGAACTTTGAATGCACAAAATACCAACTGGAGATGCATTAGAAATTGTGGATGACAAATAGTAGGCACATTAGTACACAGACGTACACTTATTCCAGATTAACATAATTGTGTGACCCATAAGAATAAACTGACCTTCATGCTTGATCCAGACTCACTCGCAGAAGCGCTTGATTCCATTTTAAGTTCATTTAGAACGCTATCTGATGATAGACCAGCAACGGGAGAGTTCATGAGGGTAGATCTGCAGCCATTAGATGCAGTGTGAGATCTTCAAACATAACAATAGGATCCAAAGTAGTAATCCGATCAAATAAAAATCTTAATTTAAATTATGGTTCCAGAGGGAAAGGAGTGCAAGTTTGCCGTGCATTTGTTAGATTTTAAGATATATGGCTCCTAGCGTACATATTAGAAAACAAACAAAGCAATGAAATTATTGTTGTCTTATACGTTTCCACGATGCCTAGCTAGCTGCTTTGACTGACAGAAGAGTGGAGAAGCGACCACATTTGAAAGCCAACAGACACAAATTCCATAACTTCAGATAATTATTGAATTAGNCAGCTAGCTTCTTTGACTGACAGAAGAGTGGAGAAGCGGCCACATTTGAAAGCCAACAGACACAAATTCCATAACTTCAGATAATTATTGAATTAGAACCACTTATAAAACAAAACAACAAAATCCTTTGCATATTTCCAGGTGGAGTACCGCCAACTCCGTGTGCACAGGATAAAAGACCATTGGCATGCCATATATATTGTCTTTCCTAATACTAAAAGACATACTATCTCTCACATCTAACAGTCCGCCCATCACAAGTTTGGCTTTTTATTTTTCTTTCCTCAAAAAGAAAACTGCAGTGTTTATTTTCTTCAAAAGAGCTAACCTCAACTTACACCCCGAAAAATCACTTGAATCTCAATTTGCACCCTTAAAGTTTAAAAATATTAATTTACACCTTAAAATATATAAATTCGTATCAATGTGAACCTGGGGCTAGTCCATTTAGCCATTAAAAAAGTTTGGACTAATTATAAATTGTACCCCTCAAAATTTAAATATTTGATATTTATGATCAAAAAAAAAAAATATCCATTAATAATTATTAAATTACTTTCAAATCTCAATTGTATCGTATCATAACATCTTCATGTCATGTTTGAGTCAATTAAAAGTATTTTTAAAATTAAAAAAAATTATAAAATACTTATTTTTTTTCTTACAATACTCGTTAAATAACTATTTTATGTCTTAAATTAGACACAAATCTTTTGATTGTTCGATCAAATTAAAGTTAGATACAAATAACATAAATATAGATAGAAAATTGATATTTAATGAGTATTATTGGCAAAAAAATATTTTTTAATTTTTTAATTTTTAAAAATTTTAAATAGTATTATATAAATTGTCGTAAATGTGAAATATATGAAACAACGTAATTGACTCGACACAAAAATATTTTGTGTTAAAAATATTTTTTTATTGACTCGAACATGACACGAAAATATTATGATACGATATAATTGAGAACTATTTAACGAGCATTAATGGATGAAATTCTTTTTGGATCATAAATGTGAAATATTTAAACTTTAAGGGGTGCAATTTATAATTAACTCAAATTTTTTTAATGGGAAAATAGACGGCAGTTAGTCCCAAGGACACATTGATACGTATCTATATTCTTCAGGGTGTAAATTAATATTTTTAAGCTTTAAAGGTGTAAATTGAGATTCGAGTGATTTTTCAGGGTACAAGTTGAGATTAGCCTTTAAAAGAAAGTGCCGCAAAGGAAACAACTCTGAATCTAAGCACCATTCAATTGAACATACTTCAAAGAAATAAGCTGAGATATTCACACTGAGAGAGACAGAGAGAGAGAGAGAGAGAGAGAACGCTGTTTGATTTGATTATGCATATTCATTTATATAAATTCTGCTGCTCAGCTATGTTGGTGCATACTCTCTTCGATACACTTTCCCTCATTCCCCCTCAATGGCAGATTACCCACAATGACCCCAAAGTATTTGAGTCCCACTTTAATAATGGCATGTGATCTACTATTAAGTGTAATTGAGAGAAACTGCATTGGAGGAAATCCAAATCCTAAATATAGTACTTCTGGTCAATCTATCAAAATTTGAGTCAAAGAAAAGCATGGTTGGGAATGAATTTAATACTAGAAATAGAATGGATGGGTGATTTGGAGATGGTTGTAATTATAATGGGCCCAATGGTGATGGAAGAATGGAGAAAGTTGATTGCAAATGATGGATAGTGCAAATAAAGGGTGCTAGTGAAGGTCACAGAACATCAAGAATTACCTTTCATACATCTCCTCTTCACAAGAATTTCCAGATGAAGATAGCCAGTCCATGTCCAGAAAATTTGAGCAGTTGAATTCATCCCCATGTTCTTTAAAACAACTGTGATCATCGTCAAGACATTGTTCCAGATGCACATCATGGAAAAGCTTCTGACGTGACATTGAAGGGGTATACCTAGAAAGGAAAACGAACATTTGAAAAGATAAGCATTACAAACATGAGCCAACAAAAAACCATGTAAGCCTGCCTTTCTAACTACTCAATCTCCTCTGCAAACTATTTGCCTTGTATTTCACAATAAAAAATACGATCTGATGGAATCAACCAATCTTAATTAGTCAAGTCTAGGTGCTTAATGGGACATGCAACCTTCTGAGCTTTTGTGTCAGCTAGGAGGCAATGTGTTTTCCTGAAAGTAATTCTGTTTGACAAAGCTCCTGGGAAGAAAATATAAGACATAAGAATGCCACAAGAAGCAAAGACTTGCAGATTGTGTGGGCCCTTTCATAGTAATGTATATAACCCCACAAATGTACCAGTACATCCCAGATTTCACTGGTATGGTGAACAGATTAATAGACTGTAATTGAGCATCCCACTGTCATGTGAAGTTGAGAGACAAACAAGAACTGTTAGGACATCTCCTTTTGATGGAGTTTTCCAAGAGATTACCATGTCAAGCACTTCAGACCATGTTACTGCAGCAACATGCCATGGCGGAGAACCATCCAATTGGCTTGTTTGGCCTTTACGTTTAAGACGCTAGTGCTACAACACTTTGCTTCAGATGCTTCAGCCCACAAAGCAAACTTTTTACCTCTTTAAATACACAGCCATCCCCCTTTAACACATTATTAAAGAGATGTCTCCGAGTGGAGTTTGCCATGGGTTGGGCATGTCAACCAGTTAAGACCAGGTAATTCAAGAAAAGTGCCAAGATGGAGAACTAATCAAGTTGGATATGTTCGGCTGTTAACACTTAGATCTATTAATACAACACATCGCTTTCGCAGAGACTACTCCTCATATACTACATGAACATAAATGTCTTGGCTGATCGGCCGTTTCAAACTTGTTTGTTACAGTTTGATCAAAAAAACATAGTTATTAGGGTCTGTTGAGAGCACTTTCGGCAACAGTTTTTTGTTTTCAAAGTCACAGAAAAGACAAAAAGGTTGTTTGCAAAAAATATTGGACAAATCAATTGGTTTAACTGCTATTTGCTGTTCTTTGGTTTCCAATCAACCCTATAAAATGATCGAGAACTGTTTTCTCAAATTTTTCACATCTCATATAACCCATTGAAAAATATCAGCACGTCTAGGCCCCTATTTTTTCCAAGCCTACTTTGTAATACTTGTTCCAAAAAGATAAGAATGAACCAATAGTAAGCTTAAAGCCCACTATAGCAAGTTAGAGGGCCAGCTAAAAGAGGAACCATAGTTGCAAGATATCGAAGGGTATAATAAAGCTGACCTGGAAAAAGATATATCATTTTCATAGGTCGATATTTCTGGTGTGGACTCTGAGAGACCCTTGTTACCACTGTGCATGTCGTGAGGTAATGGCTGGTTATAATCCTCATTATGTTTAACACTTGCAACTTCTATAGGAGAATCGCTTTCACAGAGGATGTTGCCATCTGATAGAGACCTTTTAATAAATGACCTGCACAAGCAGAAAATAGCAATGTAAGCTATTTTGAATGAAACGCGGCTGCCATGTAATCATGTAATGGATATCAAATAGTACTCCTGTCAAACCCAACAAACACAACAAATCAGCTGAGGAGTAACAGAAACTACCCTACTCAAAATGTCCCCCAAGCAGAGATCAGCGGCTTGAGGTTTAACCTAATTTTCATGCATACCATGGACAGAACCCAATACATTACGTCAGTCAATATAAATTCAAAGATGTTTGAGTAAAGGCAATGAATTTCAAGTAGACAGCAGTGTTGATTCATTTGCGTGCTTGAATATTCAAACAGAGACCCAATTCTTTTTAAATAAATTTGGTAGCACAAAAATATTGCAACCACAATGGAAGTTTGAATGCCTAGCAGCATGTGACAGCTCCGCCACTCCAGTAATGCACATTTGAAAGTTAACGTGTACCTTTTATAATACAATGTACAACTCTCGTATAGTTGTTCTAAAGTTGTCTTTGTTTCAATAGAAAGAGATGCTATCCATGAAGCTGGGTAAAAAAGGATCACAATTCAGAGAACACAACGATCTTACCTAGCATTTTCATCTGGAAAATCAGAATCACGCCTTCCAATATTGTAATGCTGATCTGAATCCAATTCCCACAGGGCCGGCTTACCCTGTTGTGGCTGAAAGTGCCCCAAGAACCTGCTCAAATATTGAGAAAAGTGCAAATAGGAAATCAAAAACTCATTATTATACTTAGTATGAACAGTACATGACATGACTGGTATTATGCCCTGCAAAACTAAAGTAGTTATTGCCCACAAACCCATCTAGATGTTTTCTTCCTCTATGGAAGTATCATATTTATTCAGCACAACAGAGGAAATTAAGTATAACACTACAAAAGGCAAGGAGCTAATTAGATGATGTATCCCAGGATATGAAGTTTGCTGTTGCTATTCTACTGTCCAAGAAACAAGCATGGATTTTAGTTTGAAGGCAAGGATTATTTAACTTACACATTAATGGCATCTTGTTTTTCAGCATCCATGTAGGCATTACTGTAATACCGCTGTAATGTTCTAAACAACTCCTGCGACTGAGTTGCTGCCTTCCACTGACCTCTTCTCTCAGAGAATATCTGTTCAGTACCACAAATCCCCAAGAATACAATATTGAGAGTTGTAAAATGCTGACAAGTACATATAAGCTGACGTCCCAAGAAAGATAACTAGGAGAACTGAGATGGTTAAAGAGTGAACTATGATGCTTCAGAAAATATGCTGGAGTATACACGTGAGATTTAGGATAGACCTATGACACTAAATTATTAACATTCACTAGGGCCTGATTACATGTTCTGATGGCAACTGCCTTGGGGATAATGATACCTGCTTCTCAGTACCAATCATAGTGGCACTATTGTATGTTTACTACTGGTTAAGTCACAAGAATAGATAAGTATTGTGAACAAAGAATATTAACAGTATTAGTTCAGACAGAGATGACAACAAAGGAAAGTTCATTCATCGACTGGGAGTTAGTGTGAAGCAAAAAATCTGACGAACGCATATTGGTCATCACTCTAGTGAAAACCGGCACACTAAGAATGAGAAACTGTTCTTTAGATGATAAAGAAGCACCGAAACCCCTTTTTTGGCAACTCATTTTTCATCAAAAGTTTTTAAGTTTAAATAAATGCATAGAGTCATAGACACAGGAATTCATGCGTATTCAAATCACTAATGATCACAACAGAGCTACAGAACGTAAAGAACTATGTGATCTACATTTTTAGAGATGAATTGGTACAAGGCAAAGCCAAAACAGAAATCAAAACTTAAAATTGAAGTCATAAGATCTCAGAGTGTCCAGAAATACAGAGTTTCTTTGAGGTGCACATGTAATTAGTTTCCATTGAGTAAAGACTAGTAAGTTCATTTAGATATGATAATAGGAATGACAAAATTTTCATGTTACATTTTTTGATAAATTAACAATAATGCAAGTTGAATTCATATTAATCCTATTAATGATCCCTGTTTATGAATTCAAATTATTGTTTTCCTTGATAAAAAATAACCAGATAGGTGATGTTCAAATCTTCAATTGATCATATAATAAGTGTGCCCATACAGTGATTTGATACTTACTGTAAGAGTATTATTGACTCAAGGCACCACCCATGATCAACTCAACAATAAGGACAGTACAGTGCACAAGACTCCACCCACTAGCGGTATAAGGAGGATCAAATGTATGCAAGCTTATCTCCCCAGGAGGAGAGGTTGACGAACTCAACAATGCACGACTAAAATAAACAACAAAAATTTTAAGCAACAAAAATACTATATGATAATCAAGATTTCAATGAGAACCCAACAATACAAACGATTATTTGCAATACTTAGCAAGATAAATTGTGGGGAACTAACTTATGTGAGGCTTTAAGTAAGATTGTCATCTTCAATTTGGCCAAGTTATTTTCTGGTCAAAAAGGGGCCAGGTTGCAGGTAAATCACCAATTATAGAGTTACAACAAGCAAAAAAAAAAAAAAAACCTCATCGATACAGTTCCATGTCCACTGAACAAATCATATTCCACCACACTCTGTTTAAATCATTGAATCTCTAGTATAATGATCATCCAACACACATATTCCAATTTCAAGCACTCTACCATAGTTCAGGCAGTAGTCACAAGAGTCTGGTAGATGGAATCATAGTGGATATGTTAGAATGATTACCTTATTATGTGCAGCAGATCCACCATATTGTAGTGCAAGTGTGTCACCCATCGACTCATAAACCCTCATCAATTCCTTCGCCAAAGTGGAGTCCAGATCGATACTTGGGACATCTACAAATCCTAGAGCATGCAGCTGATGGCCAAAAGCAACCAACCCATACGCATATTGTGCAACATTCGTCCGATCAAGACAATCTATGCAATTGGTTCGTAGTACCCCTTTTTGAAGCATCAGAGGTTTGACAGAGTGATTTCCACTCACATCATCTTCTCCATTTCTACAAATTGATTCCACATCATCAAGATCCTTGTTTTCATTACAATCATTCGGCCGAGAATCACCACTATCATTGTTCCTGCAATGAATTCCATTCTAAAGTGTTAGTAGCTTGTTGAAATCCATCGGAAAAGCCAAAATAAATATTTAAATTGTAGTCTGGTAGCCCAAAAAGAGAGTCTATGTAAGGGATAGACAAGTTGCCCACATCCCAACAAGCTGTCCCATGTGGTTCAAGGTGCTCAGTCTAAACTCCCATATGGAATGTCAGAGAAATCATCCATGTCTAGTGTATTTTTGAAAATGCCCTGGATGACAATGTCCACTAATCAAACAAACTCAACCTTATCATACATCATACATTTATAATTTTTGAAGTAAACTTATGAAATAGAAAGTAATTCTGGTCGGTGAATGTTTAAAATCAAATTCCACAATATAGACTGCACAAATCCCTGTACAATAAAGAAACGTTACTAAGCATATAACTATAAACAATATCACTCTTTAAATTTTATAATATTTTATAACTGACGTCTGTAAGTATAAAATTATTGAGACATCTTAAATCAAGAATGGGTTGCCCAAGGCCAAAATCCACGGCTAAAGTCAAACTGTCAAAGATTCAGTTGATGTATTTCGGAACTCAAGCCCAAAGGAACATCTAGAGAATTTAGTACCCGCTGCTCCATCGCTTGGTTTGAATCCACCTAACTTGCACACTGATTTGTATAACAGCACTGGACTTTATTTTTGTCAAGTGGTTATGCAGGATAATTTCAAGACCTCATTAAAATATATAGACTATAGACAAAATATAAACAAAAAGGGAACTTGCCATAAGGAGCTGCAATCTCTGTTAAACTTACTCAAGGTAGGACCACCTGAACAATTCCCTCGTCCTTGGGTTTGGGGTTACTTGACAATAAAAGAAGCCAGTCCATTCCAATGCATTAGCAGCCACTTTGCCTAAAGTTGACAATGCATTTGTACCTTTGCTGAAAAAGAATCAGGGTATGCCCACATCAAGTGTGCTCAAGAAAACTGAAAATATAACAATAATTGACGAACAGCAAAGAAAAGCCAATTTACTTTCTAGAATGTTTGTTTAGGTCCCAATGAAGGAACTTTAAGCGGTTGTCCTTCGCTAAATTTTTGTTGATGAATGCAATAGCATTGGCAAACTCTGCACGGAGAATAGATTCTCGGGGCTTCTTTTCACGAGTCTGTCAACCACAAATGATTTTTATGACATAAGGAAGACAAATCACAGGATCGTTGAATTGCGGATACAAGCAGAAACATATAGACCACTCATGTAAATAATACAATTGATCCCTCAATTGTGGCAAACAGACTACCTTAATTAGATTTAANCATCACAGGATCGTTGAATTGCGGATACAAGCAGAAACATATAGACCACTCATATAAATAATACAATTGATCCCTCAATTGTGGCAAACAGACTACCTTAATTAGATTTAATATAATAACTGGATTTCCATATCTCTTGACGAGATTCTCAAAGTGAAGTCTAGTAGCTTCATATTTGTGGTCCTTCTTCAACACTGGAAAGGGAAATACAGTCAGCAAAATACGAAAAGACATGATCACATTAAATACAACACTTCATCTTGCTCAATTCATACACATGATGTCAGGTTTAATATTCAATCGTGAAGTTTCCTGCGACCAGAAAAGAGGTATTGAACCCCTGTTCTGCACAACAGAACATATTTGCATTGGGCAACCGTCGGGAAGGTCTTCAAAAACAATCTGTTCTGTCTCAACATCATTGGCAACACGACCTTTCTCATTCACACCTCGTTTCAAATACCTGAATCAGAGAGGGAAAAGATAAGAGCCATGATGAGCAGTAGGGGCAAAAATTAGCTTCTTCTGATGGATACTCATTTAAGATGCATTCAAGTATACACACAAGACTTCATGAATTCAACCATCCGAAGTGGCTATTATTCTTTTTCACCTTCAAAGAATGGTCAGTAGGATTTCTTTATGGGCGTGTCCTCTACACTTTTTTATGTAAAACTGGCAATGTATGAATGGGCCATGGAGATGGTAAATGACGTGCAGTATTGAGAGAACATGGTCAAAACCACTTCAGCTGTTGCAGGAAGAAAGCACAAACCTGGTTCCAGCATAATGACGGGACCGCCTAGCAATGAGGGTCAACTTGAAGTCCCTTCCAGATATCGAAAGTCTCACCTATGTTATAAACAAAGGCATGGTCACACAAAGTTTTACAAGTAAAGGCATTATTACAAATCAAGATTGCATACTTATGGAAAGTCTGACTCTCAAAAAAAAAACAGAAGAAAAGTCAATGCATGTGTTATGCTATGCATGAATACTAGAATAAGGGTAGTTTAGTATTTTGCACTGTATGAGTATATATATGTTGTAGTTGTTTAACCTAATACAATACACACTTTTCTTAATCTCTTTCGCTCTTCTTCTCTCTTATTCTCCAAAACCCTAACAATTCAACTGCATGCAATCATCAAATCTTTTAAATAATTCAGGAAGATAATACCAGACCAAGCACTTCAAAGAACATAGCCACGGCTATTCATCCAGACAAAAGAATTTCAAAGCAAACAACCATAAATATTAGAGGACTCTAATCCTGCAGAAAGATTATACGGTCATTTGGCAAGACAACAAAGTTGTGAAAACTATCTTCAAGGTCAGCTGGCTTGACGAACTAAATATGTGTTTCTCGGTTAGTTATTTGCACTTAACATCTAAATCTGGGCAGGTAAACAAAGCGACATCCAACTTATCATGAGATTGACCACATTAGGAAAGCACCGACATGTAGAACCATTCTTCTCAAACTAAACATGAAAAAAGTTATTCTACATCACTGTTAAGAAGTATGAAAATCCGAAAAAAAAAACAGTAAAAAAGAAAAAAGGTTCCTACCAGATGCTTTACCACAATGAATCATATCAGGGTCCTATTACAGAAGCTAAGATGGGAAAGAATAAATTATGAACTAATAGAATTCCCTTACATTACATTTCTGTATAGAATTTTTGCTGTCTATGAATTTAAAAAAGCATTAAATTATTGAATACCTGTTTAAAGAAGCCATAAACCAATGCAACTGTCCACATACTATTGTTGAGGTGATTGCGGATTCCGCGAGTTAAGAACTCATTCCAAACAAACATTGTTTCATAAAGAGATTGACCTGTCCCAGGATCACATAAGTTCTTTTGAAGACTATGCATGACATGGTAGGAGTAGCTGAAAAAGAAGTCCTTTGTAAGGTCCACTGTCCATAGGAGCTTCTTGTATCTATGTAATCAGCAGGTAAAAAAGAGCAAAAGCAAATTAAGTAAATGAAAAGTCCAATAAATTGATCAAAAGAGGAAAAGAGAGGAGGTAAACAGCTGTTGACTGAAAAACTGAAACAGAAAAATAAAAATAAGCAATCAGAAATCAGAAATCAACTTCCCCCCTGAAACCCAGATGATACCTTGTCTCATTCAACACGTTATATTAACATCAGAACAGCAATGAACTTTGCCCCTGTACATTCGCAGTAAATGAACTGGCCATGGCCTCTAAGTAACACATGTATCTAATGAGAATACATTCACAGTAGCACTTAGTATTTCCTACATATAGAGATTTTGTACTTGCACTCTTTGTTTCACCTTTGAAAAAGAGGGAATCAAAACTATCAAATGGCCATGTAGTCAGCCTGAAGCAAACAAGCCCACATCACTGACACAACACTGAAGGGTGTATTCAGAAAATAGTACAGAGATTACCTCCACAGTGTAAAACTTGTTTCTTATCCAAAGATGAGGCCCAAACTCAGACTAAACATCCAAAAACAATTTAAAAAAATAATAAACACATTGAAAGGCAATGCTCATCTAGATACAAGCGGATAGTAACAACTTTTGAGTTCTAATCTCTTATGTCTCAGAAGTACCAAGGACATTTTACATTTACATGCAGAATTGACAAAAGACCTGTTCTCATTCTTAGAAATAGCCATATTGGATCGCACAGTAGAATTGGGAATTGGAATCATCTCGCTCTTGGTAATGGCATATACTGAATGACCACAGATTACACCGATCTTCCTTCTTTTTGTTATAAGCAGCACGTAATATGGTCCCAAAAACTTTATAAATCCTAAAATCAGAGAAAAGGCATGAGTTCTATACCGAACAAAACAACAATCTATTTCGATAGGTAAAAACTCAATTTATACAACATACCAGCGATTCCATAACAAGTGGTGACAAATTTAAGGCCACCGGTAGACTTGTTGCCTTCATGTATTCTTTTCATCAGGTCAAAGCAATCTCTTTCTGAATATGTCGTTGAATCCTCAATAATATCTAGTTCTGAAGGCTCAGACCTGTCAATCTTCAATACTCTCCAAATGGTTCTGTTCTTGTTCCATCCAATCATATAAAACTTCTGATGAAAATAAAAGGCATATTAGTATCCTTGGATTACTGCTTAATAATAAGAAAACTCCGTATTTGGCATTCCAATTAGAAGTTGTCCACACCTAAAGAAAAAAGAGAAGAATAAAAAGGAACAAATGCTCAATAAATCTGCTTTACAACAACGGAAAGTAAATATATAATGAAGCCCGCTATACCTGATATTTTCACAAAACTATTGTAGCAAAAGGTAGACAGAAATAGAGTGTTTTAAGAAAGACTGAAACAACATACAAAGCTAAATTCAAAGGCCGGTTGTAGAGATGAACGTAGTCTATGATTAGCAGATATATACACAAATCAAGTATTAAAGGATACAGTTTGGCTTAGAAGAAGAAGGAAATCATCATCTGTGAAATGAAATCAGATTCTCACAAGGGAGGGGGAAAAAAAGTGAAACAGAAGTTACAGAACCAAGATTACTGGATAATAAACACCATCAATCAAACCATCTGAGCATAAAATATATAAGACTCCGAAACTCTAACGAAAGGCTGCAAACCAAGCTTGGAAGACTAAAAATAAGTAGCATGTTCAAGCTGTTTTGTCCATATTTTTTTCAAACACAAAGTATAAAACCTAACCATTAGCTACCACTCAACCCTCTTTATAATTATTAGCTTGATTAATGCATATATACATTCATAGGGTCATTACTTGTGAGTAGCAATCAACTCCATAACTTTCTCTCTCTCTCAATGCGGGTGTTTGTCCCAAATTAAATTGCCTCTCATAGTTGATAAACTAAGATAACCAAAAAAACAGATTGGAAAACACTGGATTTTGATTTGGGTTAATTAGTCCATGTGTACACCCTAAAGTCAGAACATTAGAGGACATGATCACCTCCAACAAAAAGTAGCAACAGACTAGTAAGTAGGACTCATTGTTTTTAATCTCGGCCATGGGGCAGCTACAAGAGTAAGAAGAGGGTGCATTGAAGTGCTGAGAAGATATAAAATGATGATCTATTATTAGAGGATATGTCCAACCCTATAGAGGAACAAAAGGCAACAAAAAATTCGTGCAGGACAACCCAACTAATTGAAATTAAATGTTTCGCCGAGGGGAGTAGCTGTCTTATGAGCAATTTTGATGTTTAGAACAGTAAATCATTGATTGCATTGATAATCCTCAATTGATATAACAGTAACTTCAAAAGTAGATTGTGGTCAAGATGAATGTCTCAAGTCGTTCACATGTAAAAATAGCAAAGTTGTGTTTCTAGAGCAAAACTAACATCTATGATTGGAAGATCTCATAACCATGTGTTAGAAGCACAGGAAACCAGTAACTACAATGATCAAACTCCACATAGAATGAGCACATTAAACTATAATGGCTCAATTCAGATTTCTCAGAAGAATGAGGCTCCAAGAGGGATGGGATGTTTCTAAAGGGTGGTTGACCCCCTCTTGTGCCGATGATTTCCATATTTTCTCACAAATCAACAACCCTTTACAGTTCACCAAAAAAAAAAACTATAATGGCTCAATGAAATCAATGAGAATTTGCTGCCTCCTTTAACTACACAAATATATATCTGATCACGATTAACTTAAGTTTAAAAGCTATATATACCCAAAGAACTTCAGTCTTTCACTCTCTGCATTGTTCATGAAGCTACTTCACACAATAATGTAGTTAAAACAACTACAAATCAGAGTTGAAGTTTTTTCACCAAGTCCAGTAGTATGTGCAGTGTGATGTCAACAGTATGCAACTCTGTAAAATTCAAACTCTGGAATTCTAGACTTAACAGGTTTATTTCTCAATTTCAAATTTCTTTCAGCATAAGTGGTGAAATATATCTTCAACAAAGCCTACACATATTCCCATCGCCGGCAGAAAAAGGGAAAACAGTTCCAGCAAAGAATATAATGCTTACAACTTCACCCTTCACGTCTATGATTCAGACGAGGCAACCAAGTAAACAATGAATATTTTAGCAATCCAGATCACAGTGCGAGATTAAAACAATCGACCAAATTAGCCTAACTTCCAATTTAATTGTACCAAAACCACAGAACCGGAATAGCAGATAAAATTTGCATGTAGTATTGTCAAAGATGTGTCCAAGAGTAACACCATTACATTTACATACGTAGCAACAACAAAAAAAATTAAAATTGAGTACTAAAGATGGTTAGAATTATACCGAGCGAGTCTCATAGAGCCTAAACTTCTGCAGATAATAGTTAGAGCTAGGATTAGGTTCCTCTTCGATCCAAGCCTGTTGCTCGCTTTCTGCCGCCATGGTTCGGATCCCGAGCCTCAAGCCCGGGCTATATCACATGAACATACAAAACGCTAGAGATCGCCGGTCAACTGAGCGCCACCAAATCCTAAACTTCGTTCCGTTGCTTAAAAAACATCATTCTACACAGACTGCACAAAAGCTTCTAAGCTCAATCTATATTTCACCAAATACACAATGAGACTATCTGACATATAAAAAGCTTCAAAGCCCAATCTACAAAGTAGCAATTCCTTGATCTTCTACCAAATCTTAATCAAATTTAAAAAAAAGGAGTAGCCAATTGAAGTTATTAGCTATGTATAATGACAGAGAACATCGAGAATAACGATGAAGATAAGTGGATACATAGAGAAACAGATACAGAAAGAGAGAATGGTGGAAGAGATCAAACCAGTAGCTTGAGAATGAGGCTATTCTGTGTTTGAGAGGGGTAGAGAGAGAGAAGCTCAGATCGGGGGAGACAGAAAACCACAGCTCCGGCGACTGCTACCACACAAAAATAACAAAAAAGGAATTTTTTTTTTTTTTTTTTTTTTTTTTGGTTTTGTTTGTCTCTCACGTCGTTTATATTTACTATACAACTAAGCAACACGTAATTTGAATTAATCATGGAGTCAAACTCTCCACTTTTAAGTATATTCCTTTTTGATATCCATGTAAGCTGTAATGCCATAAATTTCCTTTTTTCCTTTTAGCTAGTATTTTTTGTCCACTTTTTTAAAAAAAAAACATTTTTTCTTTGTTTTATTGTCTATTATTATTATTTAGCTACTCGATTCACTATTATCCTAAAAATACAAATTGAAGTTAAGGATAAAAAAATGCTACACCTCAAAAGAGCAAATCGAGCGCTTGCACGAAGAAAGAAGTAAATCGATTAGAATTGAGACAAAGACAAGACGAAAGAGAAATTTTTATGTATTTAAGAAATTTTTAAACCCAAATACAAATAACTTTTATTCAATTTTATGCCACATAATTATAATTAAGATGCATCTGGTGTTAAAATGTCAAATTCAATTCGTTTCAATGGGTATTGAGTGATGGCGTAATGTAGAGGAAATCATTTTTTTTTTTTGAAAAATAAATAGGAATCAAATAATTTATTTCAAAACAAACTACACNCATTGAGTTATGGCGTAATGTAGAGGAAATCATTTTTTTTTTTGAAAAATAAATAGGAATCAAATAATTTATTTCAAAACAAACTACACTAAATATAAATCTTTAGGAAGGAAATTACAAAAGTTGTCGTATTAAGTTTGTATCCGGGTCTACAAGGGTGATTTTTTTTTAATTTGTTAAAATTATTAAGCTCACTAAGTAAAGAATATAATAAAGGAAATGAAATATAATATGATATGAATTCTCCACCTACCTTGCGAATATACCTATATGCCTCAATTATTGCATTTAACAATGAAATGGCAAGGGCTTATATTTCCATTATTGTCATAAAATAAGGGATTTTTGGAAAGCCATTTTAATGGTTAACACTTGAATGACTACTTTAGCAATGATTGATGATGTCATTATTCAAATTCAGTATTTTTTTTTCAGTAATTTATATTTTTCCTCCCTTTTTATGTCCACGTGAAAGGAGGCCATGAGTTGGTTTATTGACTCATTTTTCTTGTGTTTCTTTTTTTTTTTTATATATTTCCATTTCTCTTCATGCGGCACAATAAAGATAACAAACATTTAGTGGTGAAAAATAATTTATTTTTATACATAACAAATTGGTTTCAAAATTAATCTTTCCGGTATAATAAAAGAAACTTAAAACAACTCGATACACAACAACATCTACAAACGAAAACGGGAGTTTAAAGACATTAATTAACTTAATAGAAATGTTGAAATGCCAAAAAATAGAAAAAAAATTATGAGTTAATTAGAAAAAAATGCTTTCTTTTTTAAGAAAAAAGAGTTTCTTTGCTATTTGAATAATTTTATTTGCATCTTTTGACACATTCTCTTTGTAGAGTCAAATCTAGTTTGCGAAAATTTTTGGATTCAAGTCCAGAATTAGAAATGACAGTTGGTGTAATATCGCTGTAAACGGACCCTGTCATTTGAGAATTATAGCAAGAAATACTCTCTTACTCTCGAGTGGTAAGTAATTAAGCAGGATGAGCTGCCTTCTATTCAAAATGTCAATTCGAGTGAATAAGAAAAAAAAATATTCATAGGACCAATTAGGGGCGTTAAGAAAAATTCGTTCGCACCAAATTTAAGTATTTTTATCATAAAAAACTCAAAGTTTGACGGATGCGTTGCAGTGCAGTAAGTGTACATATTTTAAATTAATGTTTTTTGATAATTAAAAATATTTTTTTAAATCATAGGAAAAAAAAGCAAAAAAAAAAAAATGAATAGTTAGACAAATTTGATGTTCCACGTCCAACAAACAAACATAATAAAGGCTCGAGTTGGCCAATCATCAATTAGTTGTACCTGCCAGTTCCAATGTGCCAGTGCGATGGCCACTTATTATATTCTTTCCAGAGAACACACATTCATACGCTAAATACAGGTGGGACCAGAACACCTAGAAGTGAATCAGATGCCATTCAATTTGATCCGAACGGAGAAGAATGACTTGCGAGTGTGAAATACCGCTACACCCAGAAGAAAACTGCACAAGGCTAAGAGGGGGTGACGTGTCTCAACGGCGACGTTTCATCATGATCACGTGAAACTTGGGACCCTTTGTCTTATATCACGAGCCGACATCAATGCTACGTGTCTCTGGCATGGTTGGTCAGACACAATTATTGGGAGAGAGAGAGGCGCACAAGAAAGTGATGTAACCTATTTTCCTCTATGCCACCTACAAACTCAACTCTACACTTAAAATGAATTAAATAAATTTTAACATTATACAATTTAAATATAACACGGGGTCATAAAAAGTTGACGACGCGTCTATTGCAGATACCCGGATCTCCTCATATATGTTTTTTTTTTCATCTTGCAATAATAAATTACGTATAGTGTAAGAAGGAGAGCCCACCTATGAGCACTGGTTCACATTGAAATTTATTATCATATTACTTGTGTTCGAAGGTATAAAATAATAAAAAATAAAAAATAATAAAATATATTTATATTCATATCTAAAATTAAATTATAAATATAAAAAAAAATTAAGCATTAATTTGCAATGAAAATGAAAAGTGGTGGACGACAGTAATAATGGTAGGAGACAGTGATAGTGGTAGGAGACAGTGAAAGTTGTGGTGGGTGACAATGACCGTGGTAGCGACGACGGCAAGGGTGGCGGCAGCAATGATTGTGGAGGTGACAGTAATGATGACGGTGACAACAATGGCGGTGGCAGTGGTGACGGCGGTGGTGGTAATAACGGCAGTGGTAAGGCGGGTTTCAAACTTTTTTTTAAAAAAATATTTATGAGAAATATTTTTTAAAGTACTTTTAAAAAGTCATTTCAAAAATATTCTTAGGGGTCTATTATTCCTATTAAATTTAGGATGTTAATATTAGCCGTTAGATTAATTTAAAGTGATCTCAACTACGAATAGTAAAAATTATTTTATTTATTTTTTGAGATTTAAATTGTAAGTTATTTTATTATATAAATATTTATTATCATTAAAAATATTCTTGAATGACTTTTTTTTTTTTGAATAGAATACTTTTTTTCCACTTTGGTTTTTTTTTTTTTTATTTATTTCTAGTTGGCAATAGCATTCCTTGTTTTCGTGACTTTGTTTTGAAGAAACGATAGGAGGGGGAGGGGGAGGGGGGAAATAATTGAGAAGGTGGAAGAAGTGGTCAAGAATAGACTTTTTGGTTTTTTTAATCATGTCAGATTGAGTAACTTCTTGGATCCTCCATCGATGTCAAGTGGATGGGCAACTCATGCGTGTTGGGCGTGTGAAAAATGTGAACTTTATATAATGATTAAAAAAATAATGATGGCTGGCTCCTGATTAGAAAAACAAACACAGAAGATAAAAGATGGTTACTTAAAAACCAATAAATACTCCACCGGTGATTTTGACCTTTGGATCAATGCGGTACTCTTTTTTCCCTTTTTTTTTTTAAAAAAAAATATATGATTATTGATTATATTAAAAATAAAATCATCTTCAAATACGACTTTTCTCGAGAGCACAGAAAGAAAAAGACATGTCAACTCAGATAAGACACAAGTCGGGATCAAAGAGTCGTTTCGCAAATTAAAATGACTTGGACCAATCGGAGGAAGAGGGACGAAGAGTACCTCTCAAGCCCAGACCTCTCCTAAAGATAGGATTATTAGTGCTACATCATCTACTTCTAGAAGGCCATGTCGTGACTAGGGAATGTAGTTTTTAACAGCACAATATTCTCTCCAATATCCTAACAGATTGGAAGACCACACCATCATTACATAAGGACCATAATATCTTAATGTATAAATAGGCAGACCATTGTCTTGTCCAAAGAATGTGCAAATATACTCTCAAGAGAATTGTAATCATCTTCATCCTCATAGAGTACTAAAAATCCTCAGAATAAAAGACTCTATTACAATGGATTAGTTAAGCATTTTAGCTAGTGAACCACTTCACTTCTTGTATTGTTTACTTTATGCTATTAATTTAGTTTAAGGCCACTGCATTTATCCCTGGACACATCAATATTTACGTTAAATCCCTTTCTCTCTCATGTTCTTGTAAATTAAGATCCATTAGTTTAGCGTCATCTATGAGAACGATTGTGTTCATCCTACTCCAAAAACCCTCTTTCTGAGTAAAACTGATTGATAGTTACTACCAGAAATATGACTCTAAACATGTAGAATCAACAATGAGTCCCTCTTTTGCCCCTTCCTCCGGCGGCGGACCTCTCTCAAGCAGAGGGCCCTAAAACTTATCAACAAACCATGATGCGTATCCTTAGGGAAAACCAATGATTCATGGCGATTCTCACTACTCAACAACTTGAAGTTAGACAAAATCCACCGCCTCTACCTCCTCCACCCCCACAACATCTCAAGGGGGTTACGGAAGAAGATCAACAGAGTGAGTTCGGTGAAAAAGTTAACCATCATTAAGGCCAGCAAAAATCTCGAAGAAAAAGCCCATAGAAGAGCCAGTGAGGAGAGGAGGCATAATCCTCAACTCTTTCTCCATCAGAATCTCTAGAATCGCTATTGGAAGGAGAAAATCAAGAAGGTTCAGAATGAGTTGGGGAACGTCAGAGACATCACAAAAAACAGGGCCTCGATATCAATGGAAACTTTGGTATAACAAACTGAATCCTCACTAGCACTAGAGATTCTAAATTTTCCTCTTCCCATGAAGTTTCAGATGCCACAGATTGAAACATTTGATGGAACGCAAGATCCATTCGACCACCTCAATTCCTACAAGAATCAAATGGAATTATATAATTGTTAGGATCCAATTCGATGTAGATCCTTCTTTATTACCCTCAAGGGTTCAACTCTAGCTTGGTATAATCAGGTATCCCCATTTTCGATTTCATCGTTCAAAGAATTGTACCTTCAATTTGTCTCTTATTTCATCGGCACAAGGATTAACCTGAAGCCAGCCTCATACCTCTTCAGCATAAAACAGAGATCAAATAAATCTCTCAGGAGCTACGTATAATGATTTAATCAGGAATCCTTTCAGGTAGATGGCTTGGACAATAAGGTGGCCTTCACCACCTTTATCACATGACTTGGGCTCCAGTTAGAAGACTGCCTCTTCTTCGTTTCCAAAAATTCCCGTGCTAGCATGGCAGAGGTATCGGCCAAGGCAGAGAAATATATCAACGAAAAAGAAGTCCTTCAAGTGAGACATGACTCTTTAGTTGCGTTGAATGGCCAGAAAGATAGAAAAAGGAAGGACTCCTTCGACCCTAAGAAAAACTAGGATCGATCGCCCAAAAGGAAAAGGGATATTCGAGATCGTTTAGATCCCCTAAAGCCAGAGTTTCAACCACATTTAGCTCCATGATAGTTCACTCCCTTAAACGCCCTTGTGGCTCAGTTCTTGCACCAGGTTTAGAACAAAAAGTACGTGAAATGGCCATCGAAGATGTGATCCGAGCCTCGCAAGAAAGACATGAACAAACCACATATGATTGTTTTCAGTTGAAAAAAAATAGAATAACTCATCCGGAAAGACTTTCCAAAAAGATTCGTGTCATGAGATGATGATCACCAACTAATGAATCCCCGAGAACAACCCCAGGCTAGCAACCGAGTAACGACCAAGGAGGCATTGGAGAAAAAAGAACAGTCCCTGGTAAGAACATATGAAGAGGAAAAGCTGGAGGGCCTAGGAGGTATAGGAACAGAGGGGTCATCCCCTAAAGTTTCCTTCGGAAGAACCCCAATCTTTTTAAGTGGATTTGCAACTGGGGCTTCTTGGTCTTCCAAAGGGACAACCTCGAGTCCAACAGTTTCTTCGCGAATAGGATCAAAAGGCTTAACCCCTCCAATTGAAAGGGGATCAACATCAGAAGTAGAATGTTTTTGTTTCTTGATCTTGCCCTAGCCTTTTTTTGTTTGGAAATAACTTCATTCACCAGGTCTTTTTTGGAAGCCATTGTGGGTGAATTTGAAAAAGAAGAATGTCACTGATATCAGATAATCACATGAAACAAAAATAGTGAAAGTACAAAGGCTTATTAGTAAGAATACCCTCTATTTGGGGGGTTTCCTTAATCAAAACAAGCAAAGCTCTAGCAAATGGAGGGCCAAGACAAGTTTGGCAAGGTTTCTGGAGTTATGAGCTCTTTGTATTCCTTCATTGCACACTCTTCAGCATGATACTTGAAGTTCCTCAGATCGAGTCAATATAGGTATATACCCTGTATGTTAAAACATGAAACAAACTATGATTAGAAAAGGAAAAAAACAGAAACCTCTAGACAACAAAAACTCACCCAAGTTCTTAGGCTCGTCCTAGAGCCGTGGAACGTGAGGAGTATCTGGAGAGGGCCCCTCGAATTCCCAAGCATCACTAGAAACAAAAAGGAAGAGTTCACTCCAACCCTTATGAGAGGTCAAGGTCCCAACGATTAAGCTTTTCGCTTTGACTCTGCTGGTGAAGTAGAAAAAACATCAGAGGGAGAACATTTCAAATGAAAGAAATGAAGAAACTTGAAAATAGTGGGAGCAAATCTAAGACAGTTGTCGTGCTAGAATATAAACAAACCTACCAACAAACCATAGCCGTTGGGGGACATCCTAGAAGGGCATTTATTGAAGAAGCAAAACACATACAGGATGAAAAAGTGCATGGAGAACCTAAGCCCAGCCTCAAAGGCCAACACAAAGAAACATACTTTCCCCGAAAGATATATATTGTACCAATTAGCATTAGTGAGAATGAATATCTCAAAACCCATAAGAAATCGGTAAAGCTCTGAAACCTCATGAGTTGTATCCTCAATTATATGACTAGCGATTAATGTCGCACTCAGACACCGAGGCAGACCTATTTGGAGGAGAAAATCTTTTTTTTTTTAGATTTTATCTTCCCATGAGATCCCTTCAATTTCATCCTAGCCGAGATGGCTCAAGATGATGAATCTCAAATGACCGAGAAGAAATCTCATCGGAATAAGTGATGGCCATGGAATTATCTACTAAGAGATTCTCATCCTCTTCCATGTGACTTTCTTTTTGGGAAGCAAGCTCAACCCCAGAATCACCAAAGCTTTTGGACAGGGTAGAAATAGAGGAACCTATAATAGAAGAGGAAACAGACATGTTAACAGCTCGAAAATCCTTATAGATGAAACTGGAATAAAGTTGGAGAACACTCAAAGAGAAATCCTAAATCGAATAGAGATCTAGACACCAATCACAAAGAAGAGAAACCCTAGATGTCGTTGCTTGGTTAGTAAAGGCAGAGAGAAAGATTNCGGAGATCTAGACACCAATCGCAAAGAAGAGAAACCCTAGATGTCGTTGCTTGGTTAGTAAAGGCAGAGAGAAAGATTAAAGGTTTCCCAAAACTTCGAAAGTAGCAAAATTGAAACACTAGGAAGTGAAGGCCTTGAGACCACCACCACCACAGGTCAAAAATCGACCCAGATTGTATGTAAAGAGGGAAGGAAATGTACCTAATCGACAAAAACTATAGAGGAATTGAGGAAAGACCTAAGCATCGACACAGAGCACAACGACAACGAAGAATCATACCCTCGATCTTCAAAGTTCTTATTCCTATCGAGTTTCCCCTTGTAGAAAACTTCGAACACACTGAAAAAAGGGAAAACAAGAANCACAGGTCAAAAATCGACCCAGATTGTATGTAAAGAGGGAAGGAAATGTACCTAATCGACGAAAACTATAGAGGAATTGAGGAAAGACCTAAGCATCGACACAGAGCACAACGACAACGAAGAATCATACCCTCGATCTTCAAAGTTCTTATTCCTATCGAGTTTCCCCTTGTAGAAAACTTCGAACACACTGAAAAAAGGGAAAACAAGAAAAAGAGGCAAAACAAAAAGCTCTAATAGGAAACGAAGAATTTAAATGGATTAGGGAGTGACGGTTCGTCCTTATCACCAGTAATCAATGCACTTGTCTCTAACTTGACGTGGAGCCCTCTAAGTGGTGTTTCCTAAAAGATAAAACGTCTAATACGGCCTACGCTTGCACTGTCACACAGTGACTAGAAAGATGTCCTATCACTCCAATCAGACAACCATAAACCTCAAAGCTTACTTGCTTACTTGAAAGGAAAAAGATCCTAGCTCATGATTAAAATGAAGTTCAGCCCCAACCTATGTCTTGATTAGACAAAGAGAAGTTGTTCAATTACCGTCACTCATTACTTCGAAATGTAATTGAATATTGCTTTGGAGTTTTGAAGGCTCGTTTTTCCATTCTCGAATTAATGCCACCTTATCCCATAACCACACAAGAATATCTGTCCATAGCTTGTCATACAATTCATAACTTCATTCGAAATCACCCTCCATAAGATCAGTTGTTTATTGACTTTGAACAAAAGAGACGATGTTGATGATGGTAAGGTGGTGCAGGATTTAGTTCACAAGCACCAATTGAAATAGATATAACGTTGAGTCAGTTGCGTGAAATGACTCATATTTGAGATGACATTGCAGATCAATTGTGGGTATCAACTTATCATTAATATATGTTTTACTTAGAATGATATTATATTTTTTCTTAACTTCCAATATTATGTTGAACAAAGTATCATGTCTAATTTGTCATCATTCATGTTGTTGAAACATGAATCATATAATGACACCAGTTGAACCTTCATGCTCATGTAGATGTGATAATATGAATGTTTTCGTTGCGCAGACAAAAAGAAACAAAGGTCACCTTTTTTATTGTTGTCAAAGATGGCATGATCATGCTGATTGTTTCATTTGGGTTGATGAGTACGATACACACAAAGATGAATCAAAAATTGTGATCCCACATGCCAATTTAGGAAGGAGAGAAGAAATAGATTACACTTTTTATACTTGNTCATACAATTCATAACTTCATTCGAAATCACCCTCCATAAGATCAGTTGTTTATTGACTTTGAACAAAAGAGATGATGTTGATGATGGTAAGGTGGTGCAGGATTTAGTTCACAAGCACCAATTGAAATAGATATAACGTTGAGTCAGTTGCGTGAAATGACTCATATTTGAGATGACATTGCAGATCAATTGTGGGTATCAACTTATCATTAATATATGTTTTACTTAGAATGATATTATATTTTTTCTTAACTTCCAATATTATGTTGAACAAAGTATCATGTCTAATTTGTCATAATTCATGTTGTTGAAACATGAATCATATAATGACACCAGTTGAACCTTCATGCTCATGTAGATGTGATAATATGAATGTTTTCGTTGCGCAGACAAAAAGAAACAAAGGTCACCTTTTTTATTGTTGTCAAAGATGGCATGATCATGCTGATTGTTTCATTTGGGTTGATGAGTACGATACACACAAAGATGAATCAAAAATTGTGATCCCGCATGCCAATTTAGGAAGGAGAGAAGAAATAGATTACACTTTTTATACTTGTTGTGGATGCAATTTCATTATGTGTTGTGCATTACTGTTCTTAATATTTGTATTACTTAATGAGATTTTAGTGAAATAATTATGGTGTATTTGTGTATTTGGTAGAATATTAACAATATCTTTANGCATGCCAATTTAGGAAGGAGAGAAGAAATAGATTACACTTTTTATACTTACTTGTTGTGGATGCAATTTCATTATGTGTTGTGCATTACTGTTCTTAATATTTGTATTACTTAATGAGATTTNAAAATCACCCTCCATAAGATCAGTTGTTTATTGACTTTGAACAAAAGAGACGATGTTGATGATGGTAAGGTGGTACAGGATTTAGTTCACAAGCACCAATTGAAATAGATATAACGTTGAGTCAGTTGCGTGAAATGACTCATATTTGAGATGGCATTGCAGATCAATTGTGGGTATCAACTTATCATTAATATATGTTTTACTTAGAATGATATTATATTTTTTCTTAACTTCCAATATTATGTTGAACAAAGTATCATGTCTAATTTGTCATAATTCATGTTGTTGAAACATGAATCATATAATGACACCAGTTGAACCTTCATGCTCATGTAGATGTAATAATATGAATGTTTTCGTTGCGCAGACAAAAAGAAACAAATGTCACCTTTTTTATTGTTGTCAAAGATGGCATGATCATGCTGATTGTTTCATTTGGGTTGATGAGTACGATACACACAAAGATGAATCAAAAATTGTGATCCCGCATGCCAATTTAGGAAGGAGAGAAGAAATAGATTACACTTTTTATACTNGAGTGTGCATGACATACCATATTAATGGATTATCCATTCTGTCACTTGTAGCAGTGTAGACATCGAAATAAGAATACATAAATCCTTTCGAGTGCTTCTCTAGGTTTTTGAGGTTTTCGAAAAGTGCCTTGTTGTGTAGCTTCGCCGAGTCCGTGGCTTCTGCCATGCAGTTTTTTCCTGGTTTGAGTGCCTTAATGCTTGGTATACAACCCTAAGGCAGCACGCTAAGAATACCAAATTTCCTCCCTCCACTCTTGTACACGTCCTGTTTGGGAAACCAACAACAAAAACACATGTAGTACTGATCATAACAAATGCAAACCATTATTTTTTAAAAAAATTGGGTTAATTGCACTGAAAACCCCAAAGTATATAGTTTATCTTATTTTCGTTTCTAATATTTTAGTCTTTGAAGTATTAAATATGATTTTATGTGGTCTCTCAAGCAGACAATATTTAAATTATTGACGATTTTTTATCATAAAATTGTCACACGATACCTAAATNGTATTACTTAATGAGATTTTAGTGAAATAATTATGGTGTATTTGTGTATTTGGTAGAATATTAACAATATCTTTATGCAGTGATACATTGGATGTTTAACAACTTTTATTTTGGGTTGATGGATTATGCACTGTTTTATGAGTTAATGTATGTATTGACATATAATTATGTGGATATGGTTTATCAAGAATCAAAATAAATATAAAATATATGACATAAAATAAAATGGTTATCAAAAATATTTTTTGTTTTAGTTTTTAGATTTCGTAAAACAACAACTACATCCAAACCCGTTTTTTGTTTCAACTTTTAACCAAAAAAAAAACAAAAAAATAAAATATTGATTCTGTTTTTTATTTTTTTGAAAACATAAAAACGAAAATGTTACTAAACGTACCTTTAGTATGTACGTGTATATTTTTTGGTATATTAGTATATTTATTTAATTTTATTACTTATATTATTTAATATAAAGTTAAATATTCAACCCAAAGAGTACTCATTTGTAATTCATATTAATCCGTTTAATTAAAATGAATCATATTACCCAACACATTTATTTATGAATGAGTTAAACGGATTAATGGATAATGAATTAAGATTATTATTTCTATCGATACATATATCATATTGAATGAGGCAATTAGAAACCTTTTATACAAGAGACTAAATAATAGGCATAAATTAAACAACCATATATAACTTGAGATTATGGTTCTTCGATCGATGGCTCAAGCGTAATTTCAAATAGTGATTTGAGATTATAAGGCCCCGTGACATTGGGGAGTAGTCCTCTTCCTCCTCCGCCTCCGCTGCCGCCGCCCCACATTAGGTGTGCCAATTGGTGGTTTGGAATTTCAGAAGGATGAGTAGAGTCGAAGAACAAATACTGAATAGCATTATCACATAATTCAAACTCCTTTACTTCTCTCTTCCCTCCACAACACAGAACCCCGCGGTAAGGTCCGGTCCCACAGCATGCGATCTTCCCTTCCTTGAAACCTACATGATCATCACAATAATATATATATATATATATATTGATGTACCAATTAATTAATTAATGCCATAGATATACTGTTATATATAAATTAATGCATGCAGGGTTATAGCCAGACTGTTTTAGTTGTGGGACAATTTAATTATTCGTTAATTTTGTGTCATATTTATGAATGATATTTAGAGTTAGAATTCAACTTTGATATCAAAGAGATTACGGTGGTGGAGTTTATAAGTCTTGTGGGTTGTTATATAAATTTTTGAGTTTTTTTCCAAAGAAGATAAAAAAATTCTACAAAATTATAATTTTAAGATACTTGAAATCAATGCTAAATATTAAAATCGATTATTTTAATTCAAGATCAATTGTAAAATCTCAAAAAATAACTTCTCAGATTTATCTAAATAAAAAATATTTTGTTGCTCTTGGAAAAAAAAATTATATATGATCCAAATTGACCCGTGTTGGCATATTCCCTAATCTAATCGTCTATTCAAATTTGTTTATAATTAATTAATTTTTTATTTCATTTAAAACTATTAAATCTAAAAAATTAAGTATATGAACGGCCAAGATCGATTCATATTTTTAAGGAAGTAGAATCACTCCATAATTTTCTATTGTTTTTATAAAAAATTCCAATGTTATCATGCAGATATATGGGCCCACGGCTAAAAGTCTGTCAAAGACAAATGACGCCGCATTTGTAAAATACAAACATACCCATGAACTTTTATAATATTTCACTAAGGGCAATGTCTTAAATTTTTTGAAATTGTAAATATACCCCACATGTTTTAAAAATTATAGCGGGGGCAATTGTCCCCCATTGCCCCACTGTAGATTCACCCTTGAATGCATTTATCCCACTAATTAAGCATGTGATGTAGCAATCAGGCCCAAAAACAAGGTGAGCATTTTCTGCTATTAGAAAATTAACAGCAGATATGTTATTGATTAAAACAACATCGTCTCCTGTTAAAAATTAATGGTAGAAGAGTCAAATCCAAAAAAACATATCAGAGTTGAAACCCTAGATATTAATAAGACAAAGTGTGCATGACATACCATATTTTAATGGATTATCCATTCTGTCACTTGTAGCAGTGTAGACATCGAAATAAGAATACATAAATCCTTTCAAAGTGCTTCTCTAGGTTTTTGAGGTTTTCGAAAAGTGCCTTGTTGTGTAGCTTCGCTGAGTCCGTGACTTCTGCCATGCAGTTTTTTCCTGGTTTGAGTGCCTTAATGCTTGGTATACAACCCAAAAGCAGCACGCTAAGAATACCAAATTTCCTCCCTCCACTCTTGTACACGTCCTGTTGGTAGTACTGATCATAACAAATGCAAACCATTATTTTTTAAAAAAATTGGGTTAATTGCACTGAAAGCCCCAAAGTATATAGTTTATCTCATTTTCGTTTCTAATATTTTAGTCTTTGAAGTATTAAATATGATTTTATGTGGTCTCTCAAACAAACAATATTTAAATTATTGACGATTTTTTATCATAAAATTGTCACACGATACCTAAATATGGGCATAAAATAATGTGGGTAATTTTTTGACCAAAATCTGGGTAGAAATTTGGTTATGAGTTATTCAAATTATTTTTTTGTTCATATTTAAGTTTTATGTGATAAATTTATAATAAAAAAATCATTAGTAATCTGGATGCTGTCTGGTTGAGGGACCACATAGAAATATATTCAATACTCTAATGACTAAAATAATGCAATTAAACTATTGGGAGTCAAAATGAGACAAATTCTATACTTTGGGGACCTCCAATGTAATTAATTCAATTTTTTTTGAAATTTTCAAGAAAAAACTTGTTTGAAAAATACGTCGTTAACAGACTGCGTGTTTTGGAAATAAGTTATTATAGTAATTAAAAATGATGCGTTTTAAACCAAGATTAAATTACGTACAATAAACAATAGAGTTTGAATAAGGAAAATGCAAAGATGGATCAATTCTGGATGCTGTCTGGTTGAGGGACCACATAGAAATATATTCAATACTCTAATGACTAAAATAATGCAATTAAACTATTGGGAGTCAAAATGAGACAAATTCTATACTTTGGGGACCTCCAATGTNTGTTATATATAAATTAATGCATGCAGGGTTATAGCCAGACTGTTTTAGTTGTGGGACAATTTAATTATTCGTTAATTTTGTGTCATATTTATGAATGATATTTAGAGTTAGAATTCAACTTTGATATCAAAGAGATTACGGTGGTGGAGTTTATAAGTCTTGTGGGTTGTTATATAAATTTTTGAGTTTTTTTCCAAAGAAGATAAAAAAATTCTACAAAATTATAATTTTAAGATACTTGAAATCAATGCTAAATATTAAAATCGATTATTTTAATTCAAGATCAATTGTAAAATCTCAAAAAATAACTTCTCAGATTTATCTAAATAAAAAATATTTTGTTGCTCTTGGAAAAAAAAATTATATATGATCCAAATTGACCCTTGTTGGCATATTCCCTAATCTAATCGTCTATTCAAATTTGTTTATAATTAATTAATTTTTTATTTCATTTAAAACTATTAAATCTAAAAAATTAAGTATATGAACGGCCAAGATCGATTCATATTTTTAAGGAAGTAGAATCACTCCATAATTTTCTATTGTTTTTATAAAAAATTCCAATGTTATCATGCAGATATATGGGCCCACGGCTAAAAGTCTGTCAAAGACAAATGACGCCGCATTTGTAAAATACAAACATACCCATGAACTTTTATAATATTTCATTAAGGGCAATGTCTTAAATTTTTTGAAATTGTAAATATACCCCACATGTTTTAAAAATTATAGCGGGGGCAATTGTCCCCCATTGCCCCACTGTAGATTCACCCTTGAATGCATTTATCCCACTAATTAAGCATGTGATGTAGCAATCAGGCCCAAAAACAAGGTGAGCATTTTCTGCTATTAGAAAATTAACAGCAGATATGTTATTGATTAAAACAACATCGTCTCCTGTTAAAAATTAATGGTAGAAGAGTCAAATCCAAAAAAACATATCAGAGTTGAAACCCTAGATATTAATAAGACAAAGTGTGCATGACATACCATATTTTAATGGATTATCCATTCTGTCACTTGTAGCAGTGTAGACATCGAAATAAGAATACATAAATCCTTTCAAAGTGCTTCTCTAGGTTTTTGAGGTTTTCGAAAAGTGCCTTGTTGTGTAGCTTCGCTGAGTCCGTGACTTCTGCCATGCAGTTTTTTCCTGGTTTGAGTGCCTTAATGCTTGGTATACAACCCAAAAGCAGCACGCTAAGAATACCAAATTTCCTCCCTCCACTCTTGTACACGTCCTGTTGGTAGTACTGATCATAACAAATGCAAACCATTATTTTTTAAAAAAATTGGGTTAATTGCACTGAAAGCCCCAAAGTATATAGTTTATCTCATTTTTGTTTCTAATATTTTAGTCTTTGAAGTATTAAATATGATTTTATGTGGTCTCTCAAACAAACAATATTTAAATTATTGACGATTTTTTATCATAAAATTGTCACACGATACCTAAATATGGGCATAAAATAATGTGGGTAATTTTTTGACCAAAATCTGAGTAGAAATTTGGTTACGAGTTATTCAAATTATTTTTTTTGTTCATATTTAAGTTTTATGTGATAAATTTATAATAAAAAAATCATTAGTAATCTGGATATTGTCTGCTTGAGGGACCACATAGAAATATATTCAATACTCTAATCACTAAAATAATGCAATTAAACTATTGGGAGTCAAAATGAGACAAATTCTATACTTTGGGGACCTCTAATGTAATTAACTCAATTTTTTTTGAAATTTTCAAGAAAAAACTTGTTTGAAAAATACGTCGTTAACAGACTGCGTGTTTTGCAAATAAGTTATTATAGTAATTAAAAATGATGCGTTTTAAACCAAGATTAAATTACGTACAATAAACAATAGAGTTTGAATAAGGAAAATGCAAAGATGGATCAATTCTGGATAGCTCAGATTAAACATGTTCTTACATTGATGACATCTGTGAAGTTGCCGATCACCATCTTAATGTATTCTTTTTGAGAAAATGAATGAAAGAAAGTGGATGAGTTTGACAGAAAAGAGCTAAAGTAGTCGTTGCTTCCTATGCTAAACAAGTATACAGCGTTGGATAGCAGTTTTTTCCCTCCTTGGTCCCCTAGCTTTTGTTTCAGCTGCTTCTCTACCTTCTTAAAATAGCTCAGCTGTTTTTTAAGATCAACCACCTACAAAAAAGCAGTTAGAGAAGATGGAAAATTCTCTCTAATTAATGCATAAATAACTATATACAAAGTAGCCAATGCCCAAGTTTGATTTAAGCCAACCATCATCCATCCGATCTAATAACTTAAGTTGTTAAAGAAGTTATAAGTTATTTACTAACTAGGAGTAACTCGTGCCTGAAGGAATGTTGTAATGTGAATAGTTTTGAGAGGGATGTTGGTGACCGTTAGATGAGTCTATTTGAAACCGTCGAATAGACTTATTAAAATCTATCATATTTTATATTATAGATAGCATGTTTAGGATTAATAGAAATTTTAGTTCGAAGCATTAAGTTATTTCCTAATAGCATTTTTAGGTTTAATAGTAATTTTAGTTCGTGAAATATATATTTTTTGTCAATTTAGTACTCATTGTATTAATGTTGTCAATTTAATTCCTAAAATATTCAATTTGTGTCACTTGGGTCCAACATAAACGAAGTTTTTTTTTACGGAAGTAACCACGTATCATTTTTTTAGACGATATCACATGTCTAATACGTGATCATTTCATCATAAATTTAATGATCTGTCTATGCAGTGACCAAAGTGATACGAATTAAATATTTTAGGGATTAAATTGACAAAATTGATACAATGATGACTAAATTGACAAAAAATACATATTTTAAGGACAAAAAATTTTATTAACCCAATATTTTAATATTCATATACTTCAACAAATGCGATTATCAGTTTTTGACAAGAATGACATACAATTCCTGAAAAAGATTCAACTAAAGCACCAGCTCCTGCAGATGCAAAGTTTGCCCCATAAGCAAAATTATAATGACCAGGTTGGAGATAGCGGCAGCTTAGCATACTCAGCTGCAAGAGTGATCAGCATAAGTTCAAAAAAAAAAAAAAA
>CAUOFW020001414.1:425601-464884 GCA_963454935.2 Ilex paraguariensis
AAAAAAAAAAAAAAAGCACAAGACGCCAGCTACTGCAAAGTCTGTAGAAAATAGGGTGTAACAGAAAATCATGTGTTGGGGATCTTACCAATAAAGTCGGGGATGAGACGGCCATCGGAAGATCTGCCAGTAGGGTACCTGAAAAAGGATTCTCCATATGGCCAAAAATTTGCCCGGAAGTTGTTGGTAGTATTGATGTAGTTATTGTTTCCCGGATCGAAAAGCGAATCACCAAAAATGAAGAGGGCTGCATACTGGTTGTTGTGCAGATGATTATGGCCAAGGCAAGTGTTTGGGTTGTTAAGACATGCAAGGAGAATTAAGACCCACCGCAGGTGAAAGTTTAAGCTTTCCAGGGTGAAATTTGATTCAGTTTCTGTTACTTTCTGCATGGTTTCACCTTATTTTTTTGTGGGATTCATTTCGGTGGAAGAGAAAGATACTTAAAAACTGCTAAGCACTATATATTTATTGATGGGACATTTTCAAATACTCCAAGATGAAGACACGTGTCATCGGCATCAGTAAATTCTTGTTACTGTGATCACGACACGTACCCGTCGGTTCACAAGTCCCTCTTCTCCCGAGGTACTGTTCATAGGAATCAATGACACCCAGTACGTTACGTACCGACACGTATCCCTCGGTCGGATAAGGGGGTACATCGGTCCCTACATGTACCAATACCTCGGTACCGAGATGTACCCGTCTAGGATGACGTTCTCTGCTCCTGCAGAGGCTATTGATGTACAGGTCACTAGCTTAGGCTAAGTTAGGTTAGCCATCATTACCTCGTCTTACACAATTGATGTCAGAAGGCACAAGAAGGCAGAAGACACAACCAATGGGGAATGGGCGCGTAGCATATTGTGTCAGATCAGAGACAAAAAGACTGAGATGCCCTTGCTGACACACGACTTGGGAAAGCAAAGTATTTAGTATATCATTCTCTTGATGAGACATCATTTAATGCAGTAAGGCTTGAAAGTAAAATGTAATAAATGTCCCTATGACTGGGTATTTATTACATCCTTACTGAGAGAAGCTCATTAAACATTCGGCAGGCCGATGATGCAGCATGGGTTGCACAGGGTCCCAAGTAGTTAAGAGAGAAGACATTCCTCATAGGAATCAGTGCGCACGTTGCCTGTATCTAATGATCACCTACTGACCACATTGACAGCAATCATGAGTTTTTGAGGTATAAATACTCCTCACAAAAGATAAGACGGTATGCAACAAAGAACCTTTTCTCAAACAAACACAGTGTTTTCTTCTCCCCCTATCTCAAAGAACTGACTTGATCGTCGGAGGGGATACACCGAAAAATACTCTGGCGCCCTCCTAACTCATTTTTTTCTGTTCCAGGAATCTCCCTCAGCTTTACTAGACCGCTCCGTTGATCCACGAGAGTCACCCATTACCGTTCCAGGCCACCACTGGACCTCACAGTCTGTTCCAAGCAGCAGGGTTGACCATTCTATTGACTAACTCGAGTTTACCAAGGGAGATATCTGTTCTCGTGTTTATATTGTGCAAGATCCTACACGCACAATCTGGCACCGTCTGTAGGAAACGACTAGTTTTTCTAGTTTTTTTCTCTAAAAAGGATAGTGACCATGGTGAATACTCGACACAAGGGGAAAGGTCCCCAACAAAGAAGTCTCAATTTGCAAGCTCCTCGTCATGATGGAGGGAAGAGTCACGCTGATGACAACAGAAATGTCTCTATTCAGTCAAGGGGGCTTACTCCTCAAACCAGTATGGGCATCAGGTCAGGAGAATCCGTCCCCTTGGCTAGTCAACTGGCGGAGGTGATCGAAGAAAAGTTTGGGGATCGATTACGACAGTTGAAAAAAGACAATGTGAATGTCCTAAGTCGGCTCAACAAATTCGCCGCCTCCGGCGAAGGGTCGAGGGACTCGTTCCCTTCTCGTGGACTCCCCGCCCGAGAAGCAGAAACTGAGGACCTGAGGTATCATTTAAATAACAAGGCTGAAGGCTCTAGGGCCCCGAAATGCCCAAGAGCCAACGAGCACCCCCTCGATGACTATTCCAAGAAGGCAAGGCCTCTAGCCCCGGACGACCTCCAGTGAGGGCTGTCAAGGCAAAGGAAGGGAGACGAGTCCGAGGAGGATTCAACCCTTTCCACGCGACGCCCGAAAAAGGGGAACCCAATCAATGAACCCGGAGACCTCAGAAGACATCCCGTTGGGGAGAAAATTGATCTCAGAACTCGGTTGAAATCCAAGAGAAAGGGTAAGGCTGTCCAGGATAATGTCAAAGACGAGGTTATACAATCACCCTTTACTAGTGATATCGGAGAGATGGAGGTTCCAAAAAAGTTCGTCGTGCCGAGGTTCAAAACTTACGATGGGCGGTCCGATCCCGAAGCTCACCTCAGGCAATACAAGCAAATGATGTCCCTGTATCATTTAGACCAAAGGTTCCTCTGCCGAGTATTTTTCATGAGTTTGGGGGACTCCGCGATGAAGTGGTTCGAGGTTCTTCCATCCAACAACATTGGATCATGGAAAGAGTTGACGAGGCAGTTCCTAGCCCGATTCATCACGGGGAGTAAACGGCCTAAAGACGTTGGATCATTACTAACGCTCAGACGAAGGGAATCTGAAACCCTTCGCCAGTACGTCATCCGGTACTAGAAAGAGGTTAATGAGGTAGAGGGCTGCTCGAAAGTCATGGCAGCGGCGTCTTTCAGGCTCGACTTGGCAAGGGACACGGACCTGTACCGGTCCCTGACCAAAAAAACTCCCTCGGATATGGGCGAGCTGATGGCCCAGATAAACAAATACTCTAGGATCGAGAACGAAATGGGAAGCAGCAAAGCCAGAACCCTCTAACCTAAGAGAAAAGAGAGGGAGCGGAAGGATACTTCTCGGAAGGGGTTGTTACCCCCTCCGGGGGGGTCATTCAAAGGTGTTCAGACTATGTTTAAAGAACTCATCTACAAGTTGCTCCACAAGATCAAGCATGAGTCATTCTTCAAGTGGCCGCCCAGAATGCAGAGCGATCCCTCCACCCGTGATCAAAAGGTCAGGTGTTCCTATCACCGGGATTTCGGTCATCGCACTCAAAATTACAGAGTATACAAGTCTTTCTTGGAAAGGTTGGTCCGGGACGGTTATTTAAAAGAATACATAGAACCTGAGTCGGAGGAGAGACAAGCCCTCGCTCCGGCGGGGGAACTAGACAATGTCATAGACATGATCCATGTATCTCCACTGGATCGCCCAACGTCCAAGGAACTCGAGTCCGATCTCAAGAGAGTAGAATTTACGAGAAAGATTGCCGAGAGTGATGGGGGCCGCCCAATAAAAGGACCAGGATTGCCGAGCCGTGCATCATGTTCTCCAACACGGACTTGGCGGGCGTGGTGACTCCCCATAACGACGCCGTGATCATAATCCTGAAGATAGGCAAGTTCGACGTCAAGAGGGTGTTGGTGGACTCGGGGAGCTCCTCGGAAGTGATGTACTCAGATACTTTAAAGCGAATGGGTTTCGGCCTCAAGGACCTTACCAAGGTCAGGACGTCCCTCGTCGGATTTAACGGCTAATTCGCCTTGTCCATAGGCAAAATCACATTGCCAGTTGTCACGAGTCCCTTCACCATCAATACAGAGTTTGTGGTGATTGATACAGACTCTCCCTATAATGTGATCATGGGACGAGCATGGTTACATGCTCTGGGAGCGGTACACTCCATTTATCACCAAAAATTAAAATTTGCCACGCCAGAAGGGATCATGGAGATCCGAGGGGATCAAGCGTCTGCGAAAAACTATTTTTATTCGGCTGTAAGAGAGGGGGTTTTCACCCAAGAGAAGGAGCGCCCTTCGGAAGAGATCCTAAAAAAATAACAATCACAGTCTGGGCGTCCAAGAATGGATTACCCCCAGATTGACCGGACAGAACTGTCGGTGGAGGACCTCCGAAAGGTGCCCTTAGTAGAGGGAGAAGAGGAAAGGTACTTCTTGGTTGGAACCGCAATGCCCACAGCCGAACAGGAGGAGATGATTGACTTCTTGAGGGAAAATGCAGACGTGTTCGCTTGGAACGTGATGGAGATGCAGGGAGTGGATCCCGAAATAATCACCTACAAGTTGCATGTTGACCCGGCGCACAAGCCAGTAAAGCAGAAGCCACGATGCATGGTATCGCACCACACCCGAGTGGTCAACGAAGAGATCGATAAACTCCTAGAGGCCAATACCATCCGGGAGGTACAGTTCCCGGAATAACTGTCTAATATGGTCTGTGCGAAGAAAAAGGGGGAAAAATAGCGCGTCTACGTAGACTTCACTGTTCTAAACAAGGCATGCCCCAATGACGACTACCCCCTGCCAAAGGTGGACTAGTTAGTAGATGCCACTGCCGGATATCAACGCATGGACTTCTTGGATGCTCAAGCAGGATATCACCAGATCCCTCTCCACCCCCCGAATCAAGGAAAGACGACGTTTATCATTCCAAGGGGAATTTACTGTTATAAAGTGATGTCGTTTGGGCTAAAGAACGCCGGGGCAACATACCAAAGACTGATGAATCAGATGTTCAAAAAACAGATCGGCAACACCATAAAGGTCTACATTTGATGATATGTTGGTGAAGAGCAAACGAAGCTGTGACCACCTGGTATATTTGGCGGATACCTTTTCTACCCTCAGGGAGTACGGGCTGAAGCTGAACGCCGCAAAGTGCATTTTCGGAGTAGAGTCGGGTAAATTTCTCGAATATCTAGTAAGTCAGCGAGGAGTCGAAGCTAACCCGGATCAGATTCAAGCGATCCTAGACATTCGGAGCCCCCGAACTGTCTGAGAAGTCCAAAAGCTCACGGGGATGCTGGCAGCACTTAACCGTTTCGTCTCGCGCTCCTCAGACAAATGCAAACCCTTTTTTGGAGCCATTAAGGGGGCTGAGAAGGATATGTGGAGCCAGGGGTGCGAAGACGCCCTAGCAGGAATCAAGGAATACCTCAGGACTCTCCCGACCCTATCCGTCCCTATCCAGGGGAAAATGCTCTTCTTGTACTTATCTGTATCAGAATTTGCCATCAGTGGGGTACTTGTCCATGAGTATGAGCACTGCCAGAAACCGATTTATTACATAAGCAAGATGCTCCTGGACGCGGAGACAAGATACCTACCCCTAGAGAGACTGGCTCTATCCCAGGTCACAACTGCAAGAAAACTAAGGCATTATTTTCAGGCGCACCCAATAACTGTCCTTACTGATCAGCCCTTAAAGGCCATTTTGAGGGAGGCAGATCTCGCTGGAAGGATTTTCAAGTGGGCAGTGGAGCTGGGGGAACACGATATTCATTTCAAACCTTGAACCGCTATAAAAGGTCAGGTGTTGGCGGACTTTATAGTAGAGTTTTCAGGGGAATCTCCCATTCCAGAAAGACCGCCTCCTCCCGGCATAACGTCCCCAACGAATTGTAGGGGATCACCATAGCTTTTATGTGTGGACGATTCCTCGAACAGTAAGGGGTCCGGAATCGGTATCTTGCTAGTCTCTCTAGATGGGATGGTCGCGGAGTAGGCCGTTCGGCTGGGATTCAAAGCATCCAATAATGAAGTTGAGTATGAGGGCCTCATCTCAGGACTTTGGTTAGCCGAGGCAACTGGAGTTACGGACTTGATCGTACATTGCGATTCCATGCTGGTAGTGAACCAAGTTAACGAAGAGTTCGAGACAAGGGACCCTAAGATGAAAGCTTACCATCACAAGGCGACAACTGTATCTGTAAGTTCGGAAAGATTGAGATCAAACAAGTATCCCGAGACAAGAACGCGCATGCCGACGCCCTGGCTTGCCTAGCCTCGGCACTGGAGTCCTCTCAGTCACAAAGAATCACCATAGAATACCTTCCCACCTCTTGCATAGACCAAGCCCCCGAGGCAATGGCCGTATAGGACACACACAAGCCGCCCAGCTGGATTGATCCTTTTTTCAGGTTCCTAGTAACAGGAGACCTCCCGGAGTGTTCAAAGGAAGCCAGGAAGATAAAACTTAAAACTCAAAGGTTTTGGGTCTCTCCGAATCAGAAGTTATATCGAAGATCTTTCTCAGGACCTTACCTACTATGCGTCCAGGAGGATCAGGTGGAAGACCTCCTCTATTAGGTACACGAAGGAATATGTGGGGGGCATTCTAGGGGGCGATCCATGGCACACCGTATCATGTCTCAAGGATATTGGTGGCCGCGGATATAAAGGGACGCACACGCATATGTCCAAAAATGAGACCAATGTCAGAGATTTTCCACAACAATCAAACAACCCGCGGGGGACTTGCACCTTTTGACCAGCCCTTGGCCATTCGTCCAGTGGGGACTCGACTTAGTTGGACCCCTACCTAAGGCTCTTGGATACAAGAAGTTCCTCATTGTGGCGACGGATTATTTCACCAAGTGGGTTGAGGCAGAGCCATTGACTCACATCCGCGACATAGATGCTAAAAAGTTCGTCTAGAAAAACATAGTCATCAGATTCGGGATCTCCCGAGCACTTGTATCGGATAACGGGACTCAATTCACCGACGGGCGTTTCAAGTATTTTTGCGAGCAACTCGGAATCCGTAATTTCTATTCCACCCCTGCCTACCCCCAAGCCAATGGGCAAGTAGAAGCCTCCAACAAAACAATTATCAATGGGNGTATTTTTGCGAGCAACTCGGAATCCGTAATTTCTATTCCACCCCTGCCTACCCCCAAGCCAATGGGCAGGCAGAAGTCTCCAACAAAACAATTATCAATGGGATAAAGAAAAAATTAGAGAAAGCTAAGGGAAAATGGGCGGATGAGCTGTTGAACATTTTATGGGTGTATAGAACCACCCTTCGGTCCTCGACAGGAGAAACCCCTTACTCCCTGACGTACGGAATATAAGCGATCATACCTCTAGAAGTAGGGCTTCCAACCATAAGGACGCAGGCCTTCGACACAGGGGGGAAACGATCGACAACTCGGACTGAATTTGGATCTAGCAGAGGAAAAGAAGGGAGATATCTGCCTTGAGAGTAGCCAAGTATCAGAAAAAGATTTTCCAACTTCACAACAAAAGGGTCAAGGCGCAAGAGTTCCAAATCGACGATCTAGTCCTCAGAAGGATAACGGCCAATACCCGTGACCCAGCAGAAGGAAAAATGGGACCTAACTGAGAAGGGCCCTACAAAGTGGTATCTATTGGAGGCTCCGGGTCATATAGATTAGAAGATATGGAAAGGAAATCTGTAAGATGACCTTGGAATGTGATAAATCTAAAGAAATACTATTTTTGAGTATTATTTCCTTCAGTGCTCACCAACGGCTAAGTTACAAGGGTAAGGCCTTGGGGACAGAGTTCAAGGACTCCTACCCCCGAAGGAAAAACAGGAGCAAGCCTCCTGAAAGGGTAAGGTCTGGGGACAGAGTTCAAGAACTCCTGGAAGGGTAAGACCTTGAGGACAGAGTTCAAGGACTCCTGCCACCGAAGGAAAAAGAATGAGCAAGCCTCCTGTAAGGGTAAGGCCCTGGGGACAGAGTTCAAGGACTCCTGCCCCTGAAGAAAAAAAAAGGAGCAAGCCTCCTGAAAAGGTAAGATCATGGGGACAGAGTTCAAGAACTCCTGCCCCCAAAGGAAAAACTGGGGCAAGCCCCCTAGGAGGGTAAGACCCTGGATGTAGAGTTCAAAGACTCATATCTTGAAATAAAGAGTACGAATAAACTTTCACAATGGCCAAGCCCTCACCGATGCGTACGGTCCCTAGCAATTATGAAGCTAAACCAATCAGGCGGACTGGAAAAATAACTCCCCAGGTGTCAGGGATATCAGGGTCGTTAAAAAGAAAAAAAAAAGAAGAGGATGCATGCAAGAAAATGCAAAAGCAAATAAAAAAGCTTTATTTCAAAAGAGGGACTTTGCGTCCCCAAGAGCTACAAAAAAAAAAGAAAAAGAGTACAATTCAAAAAAAAAAAAAATCTTCATCTGGCCCTAGGTATCTCCAACACATCGCTGCAGGGCGAATCAGCACAAAAGGGTTGAGCAGCCTCGGAAGCAGGGAGTGATTCGACAACAAGGAGAGTCTGAGGGATATTATGGTCAGGGGCTTGGTCTGGTAGAACCTCGTCAGATAAATTCAAAATTATTGCCTCGGCCAGATCTGCCAAAACTTGCATCGGCGTTGGAGTCGCATCCTCGGTAGTAATCTCAGCTTCGGCCTCTTCCATCTCCGTCGATGGCACGTATTTGTGCATCTGGAAAAGCGGAGAGTCTGAAGGGATCCCAGCAAACCGGAGCGCCTCGTCCCACCCCTTCTTGAAGAACTCCTTGCTATTTTCCTCAAAGTAGGGAGTACATAGTCGGCGAACTCCTCTCGGAGTTGTTCCTCGAACTTCCTGTTCTGTGCCTCAGCCCTAATCCTGTCCAACTCCTAGGTCAGAGCCAGACAGCTTTCCTCTGAACCAACAGCCCTCTCCTCTGTCGCAGAGAGCCGCTGCATCTGCTCTGTAATCCTCCTCTCAGCGTCGACCAAGGCAGCACTTAGCTTTTCAGCGCCGACCTTCGCCAATTCGTCGTCCTTGAGGAGTTGCTCAATCTGAGCAGCTTGTCCCGCGAGAGTGGAATCCCTAGCAGCTACATCCTCCTTGGCACTGGCCAGGGCTCCCTCGGCCTCTTCTTTCTGCTGTTGAACCCGCTGGAGGTCCATTCTAGATACATGATACCACGCAGCGATTATGAAAATCTGTTGGGTGGCCTGCAAAGGAAAGGGCTCATCAATAAAAAGTAACACGGCTAGAAAAGACTGAAGAGAAGATAAACTTACCACCAGAAAATTCTAAATTATAGAACGAAACAACGCATTCGTTGATCACCCCCTGTGAGCCACCATGTCGGCCTCGAAGTACAGCGTTTCACCCACTACGTTGGCAACATGGGGGTCTTACAGAATGGAGTCATCAACCCTGATCACTCGGTTCATGTGATCAGTGGCCCGAGGGTTCCACTCTGCGGCTTCCACCGTCTGTGGAGAGGGAGGTGGAGTCTGCCTCTGCTGTTGTTGTTGTTGCTGCTGGGGAGGAGAAAGTAACCCACGGCCTCTCCCACTTTGCTGCTGAGCGGAGGGGGCCCTGGATCCCCTGCCAATGCCGTCGTGCCTTTGTTTGACCCTCCTTTACTTGAGGATCTCGGTCACGCACTTGACCCTGACCAACGGCTCTTGAAGATGGGGCCCCGCTGGTTGATCCTCGTCCCTTCCCGACAACGAGGGCCTGCCTCTGCCTTAGGAACCCCAGATCTATGCGAGGCGTGTTCGACATGGCTACCTTGAGGGCGTCCTCCTCGTCTAGGGACTGCAGGATTTGGAAGTCAGGCCACGAATCTCTCCCCGAAGTCCCCACCTCGGTGTACCAAGGAACAAAAGCCTACCTGGCCCCGAACTCCTTAACTTCAACAACACCCTCTACTTCGGCCTCTGTAGCCCGGTCGCGGTCTTCCTCCAAATTCTCCTCGACCTCTTGTTGCGCAGCCTGATCGAAGAATTCAGACCACCGCGAAGGCTCGAAAGGCTGGGGGAGTTGTGAGAACTTTTTATATCTGGGAGTGTAGTTCAGAAAAACGTGAGCAGCCCGACTGAACCCGTCGTCGCCAACAAATCTCCAAACAGTGATGAGGTCGGTAAAGTTTACCAAGGACCGAAGTGGAGGAGCTGTTTCCCGAGCGGAGATGTCTACACAAAAAAAAAAAAGAGAAGAGAGGGAGTTATGAAACTTATAAAAAAAATCTCAAGAACAAAATAATAGACTCGATTAAGCCGACGTACTTATCGTTCTCCATTTCAAAGGGTATAATAGACCATCGTATTCTGGATTGGCACCCCTCTGCCAGGACCCCTTGAAGATTAGCAAGTCATCCTTGTACCCCTTGTCCGAATCAGGAAGGTGAGTTACGAGGTACATGGATGAGTCCTTAACTTTAAGGTAGAAGTTTTGCTGAGGCATGACCCTCAAGAGGGAGTAGCAAAAGAGGATATCATTCAACCCAACATTTCTCCCGAGACGCTTGTTGAGCTCTAGGACTCCCATTATTATCCTGAAGACATTGAGGCAACACTGCCCGAGGAAGAGGTGGAAATGGAAGAGGAACTGGAGGAGTAGAGGGGGCAGAGGGAACCTAATTCTGCCCTCTATGATGGCCTTCGTATAAAAGGGCATCTCATCCTCGGCCCCGAGCGTACGGGAATGCACAGTCGAGTTATAATCCTCTATGTCTACATATGGGGGGATACGATACTGGACCCTAAATCTATTAATCTGCTCGTCCCCCTTCACTTTGTACTTCCCTGGCCTCGAGGAACTAGCCTGAGGATTCTCAGGGGTGGGGCGACGTCGGGACATCTCCAAAAATGATGAAAATTGAGGAAGAAGGGAGGGGTTTTTCCACGATGATCCCCGAGGAGGCTTCCCGAGGGTTGGTCACAGAATGGCAACCAGAAATACCTCCGATTATCAAAAAATTAAAAGAAAATAAAAACAGCAAGAAGAAGAAAAGAAGAGACAGAAGGACGAAGAGGGGGAAGATACAAGGACTCACCATAACGCAAATGAAAGTTTTTCTTGAAAACTTGAAGTGATTCCTTCCCCTAGGATGTTCAGAAGCAAGGATGAGTCTGCTTGCCTTGAGACTTCGGTGAAAGATTGGGCAATAGACAACGAAAGGGAAGGGATCTCCGGTGAGGTTTCAGGCAAGGGCTCTCTGAAAAAATTTGAAATGGCAAAATGAGAGAAGGAGAGAGGAAGCCCGTTTATATAGTACCCATCCCCATCATTTGGGCACGAAGCACGAAGAGGCGCATTTAATGCGCACGACTTCCTAAGCAGGGGAAAACGGCTAGAGGCAATGATGAAGTAGTCAGGGTGGTTGCAGAATCCTTCGTCTCCTTACGACGCGTGTCCTCGGTGTCAGGAGATCGAAGGCTGGGGAGAAGTTGATGAGACATTTCCAAATACTCCAAGATGAAGACACGTGTCCTCGACATCAGTAAATTCTTGTTATTGTGATCACAACACGTACTCGTCGGTTCACGAGTCCTTCTTCCCCCGAGGTACTGTTCATAGGAATCAATGACACCCAGTACGTTACATACTGACACGTATTCCTCGGTCGAATAAGGGGGTACATCGGTCCCTACATGTACCAGTCTCTTGGTACCAAGATATACCCGTCCAGGATGACATTCTCTGCTCCTGCAGATGCTATTGATGTACAGGTCACTAGCCTAAGCTAGGCTAGGTTAGTCATCATGACCTCGTCTTACACAATTGGTGTCAGACGGCACAAGAAGGCAGAAGACACAACCAATGGGGAATGGGCGTGTGACATATTGTGTCAGATCAGAGACAAAAAGACCGAGATGCCCTTGCTGACACACGACTTGGGAAAGCAAAGCATTTAGTGTACCATTCCCTTGATGAGACATCATTTAATGCAGTAAAGCTCGGAAGTGAAAGGTAATAAATGTCCCTATGACTGGACATTTATTACATCCTTGCCGAGAGAAGCTCATTAAACATTCGGCAGGCCGATGACGCAGCATGGGTTGCACAGGGTCCCGAGCAGTTAAGAGAGAAGACATTTCTTATAGGAATCAGTGCGCACGTTACCTGTATCTAATGATCACCTATTGGCCACACTGACAGCAATCATGAGTTTTTGAGGTATAAATACTCCTCACAAAAGGCAAAATGGTATGCAACAAAGAACCTTTTCTCAAACAAACACAGTGTTTTCTCCTTCTCTTCTCTCAAAGAACTGACTTGATCGTCGGAGGGGATACGCTAGAAAACACTCCGGCGCCCTCCTAACTCATTTTTTTCTGTTCCAGGAACCTCCCTCAGCCTTACTGGACCGCTTCGTTGATCCACGAGAGTCACCAATTATCGTTCCAGGCCACCACCGGACCTCACAATCTGTTCCAAGCAACAGAGTTGACCATTCGATTGACTAACTCGAGTTCACTAAGAGAGAGATCTGTTCTCGTATTTATATTGTGTAAGATCCTGCACACACATTTATAATAGGAACTTTTTGTCCACCCTGCACTGGTAAAATCAAATGTAAAAATGACTTCTTTTTTGAATTGAAATGTCAAAAAGATTGAATAAAGGGTTTTGAATGACTTTAAGCTGCTACGAGAAGAAAAAGAAAAGGGTCATCAATAACATCTATATTGTTGTTCATCAAAATACCTACTCAAAATCTGATGGATAGTTCAAATGATAACAGAGACGAATTGTAAATTCAAACATTTTAAATTTAAAACTTGATAATTTCTTGAGGTCAGGTCACGAGGGATTTATCCTCATGAATATCCTAGTTACGATGTGAATGAATGTTTTTAACCAAATTGAAGAAAAAATTAGTTAAATTGTGTATAAGTTGATCCTAATACTCTTGACCATTATACCTACACAAAGCAAGTTTGGTGTTAATTGAGGTTGGGCATATAGTCGTATTATAAGTTTGGACTATTTCAGAGATCTATTCAAAGAGAGTTAGCTGGGACTATTGAGATACATATACAAGTCCGTTTAAGAAAGAGCAGTGCCGTTAACGAATGTTCAAATGAATGGACAAATGTGCATAATTTGTGATCTCATCAGCGGCGTTTTTTAACAAAACACTATTTGAAAAGTAAAAACACAAATCCCTCCGCCTACAGTGGTGTTAACAAATGATAAAAGCTATGAATTTTTTCTTCCTTTTATAATTTTTGCGAGTCATTTTAAAACTAAAAAAAAATTATCCATTCTCCGGCTAATTTATTTCTTTTGTGGATATTTTTATCACTTTTCTTCGATATCACAACAGTGATAAAAATACTCATAAATGTGATGAATATTAATATAGTATCGATTTTTTTTTTGGGTACCGTACACAACTCCAAAAACAAGAAGACCAAGTCATGTAATTTTGACAGGGTGGTATGTTTGGTCCCACATTTATTCATTTAATACTCAAATTTTACTCTTTGTAATTTGGTCTCTTTTTTATTCTTTTTTGTTTTTTTTTGTACAGTTAAACTTTACGCATACTATAAATTTTAATTGTAAAGCCAAAGTTGCATCTGCCGCTGAAATCAACTTTCCACAATCAGATACAAGAGAAGCTACAAGCCAATCCAGTTATGTCCTCATCTTTCACTTCATCACTTTCTTAAACATCATACACACAGCATTGCAAGATGCTGCAGTGTTGGAGGAGAACAGTGGCAATCTTTGGTCCTTCTGAGGTGCAACTCGGGTGGGTTGAGATTAACTCTATCTCAACCCTAGGTATATAATTTTCAACTCTAATTTTAATCTTTAACCCAACCTCAACCTGAGGTATTCAACCCGAGTATTGTCTGAGTTTAATTCGGATGTGTTTGAGTTAAATTCGAATTACTTAATTTGGGTTGATTTAGGGTTAAAAATTAGACTGGACTAAATTTACTTAATTCGGGTTAATAAAAGAGAGAGGAGTGACAAGTGAAAGAGGGAGACTAAGAGTCTAAGACGAGTAAAAGAGAAAGATTGAGAGTCTAAGACCAGATGAAAAACAAGTGACGAGTGAGAGAGTGGTGAAGACTTGAAGTGAAGTAAAAGACTGAACTTTAAAGAGTGAAAATAAATACTAACAATTATTAAATATATTTATANCATTCTCCGGCTAATTTATTTCTTTTGTGGATATTTTTATCACTTTTCTTCGATATCACAACAGTGATAAAAATACTCATAAATGTGATGAATATTAATATAGTATCGATTTTTTTTTTGGGTACCGTACACAACTCCAAAAACAAGAAGACCAAGTCATGTAATTTTGACAGGGTGGTATGTTTGGTCCCACATTTATTCATTTAATACTCAAATTTTACTCTTTGTAATTTGGTCTCTTTTTTATTCTTTTTTGTTTTTTTTTGTANAAGAGGACCAAAGGATGCTCAGAAAACTCCCCCCAACATAGAAGGAAAGTCGTCAAAGGTCCAAAGATCCCCCGGGTTGCCTCCATCCTGAGTGGTGCCGGCATTGTGGAAAGTATCCACTGAAGCATCCCAATTCCCTTCAAGATAAGGGATCTGAAAGAAGTTCATTTGGGACTCAAATGCAGAGAGCTCTTCAGACAGCTTATTCACAGTGCTTTCCTCACCAGACACCAAGTCCACAGAGTTGGACTTCAATTTCTTTGTAGGATTAGCATCTTCCACAGACTGAGCTTCATCCCCTTCCGAGGTAGCTGAGAGAATAGATGAAATTTCTGGAGTCTTGGAGCAATGCTCACCCCACCCAAAGTCAGAATAATCCAAAGAGTTACTTCCCTGATCAGAATTCAAATATAAAGGCGTGCCATATGTTGGAGCAAATGATTTGACTCCCACTTCTTCAGTAGCAGGGTAACTGTCCGCATATACATACTGCTTAGTCTGTGGTTTCTCATCCACAAAACACAAGGAATTGTAGTAATCCTGATCCGAGTTGTTCATGAAATTGACATTCTGGTTTAGGCTGGCTTGAACAGAATTCAGGTTCTCCTTTGGAAGTACTTTATGACTGTTTACCTTAACAGTGCGCTCCGAGGCAGTGGGCGGAACTTCGTCAGGAAAATTCACTTTTGCTTTTTTTCCCCGGATCCTCCTTGCTTCAGTGTCATAAGCTCTTGCAGCTTCTTCTGCAGTATTGAAAGTTCCAAGCCAAACTCGGACTCCTTTCCTCGGGTCACGGATCTCAGCAGCCCATTTGCCCCATGGGCGCTGCCGGATCCCTCTGTATACATTTTTCCTCTTCCTCTTAGAAGATATCTCAGCTTGTTCATTGGATTCAGCAGATTTTACAGGCTTAGAGCCTGTTAGGCAAAAAGAATAAAAGATGTCACAGTAATGGTTAAAACAACAAAGTAATAAACCCTAAGAGTGCATAAATTTGTCTGGTATGAACACCTCAAAGAGATCAAATACCAACAGAGAACAGAAAGGAATAATAAGAGAGAAAAGAAAGGATCGAAATGTCACCCAATAATAAAAGAGAGGGAGAGAGAGCCAGAGAAGGGTTCCAACGCCAACAATATTTCTTTCAAAACAATGATAGATTGATGAGCAAAAAATTTAAAATGAGACTCCTACCATTTCGGTTTACTGTTCATGACTTCAGATATCTCAGAAATAACAATGCCACACAGTACACAGAGAATTTTACAGTGAAATGACTTATTTATCAATGAAAATTACACTTATTTAAAATTCACAAATTCAGTCAATCAAAAGCCACATCAAATAACAAAAGGAACAAATCGAGTGAATTGGATCAAATAATGAAAAATAAATAAACTGACTAAATCAGAAGTCTTTTTTAAAAGAAAACACTCGCATCAAAGCCTTAGCACCCACACAATTCACAATCTCTTATTTGTTCCCTTCTCAACGAGGAAAAATTCATAACTTTTAGCAAATGATATATCGTTAGAGAAGTACAGAGATTAATCAACTAAAACATATACATCAAAACTTTGTTTTTGGCCAAACCAGTTCTGATACAATAATCTTTGAGCAAAAACAACAAAAACCTTTGTTCTTTCCAAATGAAATTCTTTTTTGGTAACGAAAACTAAGTTTCAGGCGTAAAAAGAAAACTTTTTTTCTGGGTTAATTAAAGAATCCACAAGATCATTTCCTCAAAAATCTACCATGAACTATTTTCTACCCAAAAAAAATAAACTTTAATTTAATTTACTACTCTAACGAGACAAAAGGATATCCCCTACGGACTTATTTGAAGAATTCATCCCAAAATTAAACAAAATACTGAATCATACAAATAGCTATTTTGAAGGATCAAAACAAACAACAAAAGAGATCAATCCAAAATTAAACCAACATCTCTCTTTCGGCAATCAGCAACCTAATTTCACAAAGGAAATACAGAATAAACAAATGAATATTTAAGTCAGCAATCAGCAACACCAACACCAAACCACCAGAAAAATCAAACAGATCACACTGAAACCCCAAAAAGAAGTATACAAATTGAAACTTCAACCCACAAATAAAAATAAAAGAAAACTGCGAAATGAGATGAGAAATGGTGTCACCGTGAGAAAGCCCAGACTGTTGTTTGGAAGCAGAAAAAGCGAAAGGAGGCTTGACATCCTCGTCTTCCTCGTTATCAGAGTAGTCCTTGAAGTCCAGGAAATCTGCCTCGAAATCATCATCGATGCCAACGATCTTAGATCGCAAGGGCTTGGAGTAGTAATTGCTTTTGTTTTTCTTGAGAGTGGGGCCCCAGAGCAAGTCTTCAGTAGCCCGGAGAGATCGGCTAGGCTGAACGATGTCGGAAATGATCGCACCGCCACACATAGTCTTCTGTTTGGTTTCCTAGAAAATGTTGAAGATTTTCCAGAGGAAAGTTGAATCGAACTTTGTCACGGAAGTTTTGGTGAGAAAATGCGAGAGAAAAGACAGGGGAAGGGTGGGTGATATGGTTCAGGTAGGTGAAAGAGAAGCTCTGATGTTTGGTTTTGAGCGAAAAGAGAGTGCAGAAGAAGTCGGCAGGAACAAGGTACAGTCACTGTTGTTTTACAGTATTACCCTTCTTGAACTGGTGATTTACGTTTAAAAGGTTTTTGTTTTGATTGGAGGCTCCATCAATCATTGAAATTTGGTGTTAATTCAATAATTTTAATAAAGTCACGTTATTAGATCAACAAATTATGTCAAATTTTTAGGTGTAAATAATTTTTTTTTTTTGTTACGGTCTTCAACTGGTATATACTTTGTTGGTAACGAGGCTTAAATTGCAATGATAGGGTGGAGGAAAAAGTTAATTACTCGTAGCACCGGTACGTATTTGAAATCAACTCTTAACATACCCCCAAGAAATTGAAATGATAGCATGGTGACGTTTTAAATTTAAATTTTAATAATTTAATAAGATCATGTCATAAAATATTTATTTTTAATAAATACTTTAATTTCAGTATAAATAGTCTGTTTTTGACCGGACTGAAAAGAACAATAATTGAGGTGCACATAAATTAGTTCAGACACTCACACCATTAAAACAAAAAATAAAATAAAATCAACTTTTAACGATGAGATTTCCAATGTTTTTTTTAAGTCTCCATCCTCTGCCACTCGAATAAGTGGATATGTGATTCATGATAAAAAGATTAATTAGATTTAGGGTGTTTAAATTTTTTATTACATGTAAATTTTGATCCTAACGTACTCTATCCAACTCTATTGATTGACTACCCGAAAAAATAGAGTAGGCCAATAGAAAACTTTTCGGTATTTCTCAAAAAAATTAAGTAAAAATGCAGAATACTTATAAAATTTTCATACTCCTACTCTACTCTATCCGCAAAAAATCGGGTAGGAGTGTGTGTGTGTTAATCCCTAAAAATTAAAATCTAAAAATCTAGAAACACTAATGTTTTATTGATATTTATTACTTTCTTATAGATGATGTATTGATGTTTACGACTTTTTGTTGTGTTTTATTGTAATTGTTTATATATTATCGAATTTATTATGTTTTTTTTAGTATTATTGGCTTATTGTATTAGTTAATTAGTGCATGTTACTTAATTAAATTATTAAAATGATCTAAAAATTAATAACAAAAAAATATGTATTTACCTGATTTCCTACCCGACTTCTTATGAACGGAATTCAAATAAGAATAGTACACTTAATCGGATAGAGTAGACCAAGAAAATTTTTTTCTGTAAAATATCAGGTAGAAATATGAAATACCATAATTCTTACTTGTAGGATAGGGAGAACGCTTCTAATTGGATTAATTAAGGTTTTATAATATGGCTGAAAGATGAGATGATCACAAATATATAGAATAGTGTTTAAAATATGAGTTACCTTATATATTTTAAAGAATGATAGGATAGGACTCGGAGAAAACAAAAAATTATTGTATTTATAATTAATTATTTAAAAACAAGGGCCCCTAAACAGCCATTAAAGTGGCTTTGAGCCTGTCCTGATTAGAAAGAAAGATTATATATCACAAATGTCTTTCTTTTTTCTTTGTTTTTTTTAAAATGGTATTGAATTCTCTCAAGACCCAAAAAAGTAATGTTGAGCAAATAATAATAAACATTGGAGTAACTAAAAAAAAAATAAAAATTGGAGTAAGTTTGTACCGGTGTAAAATGTATGTTTAACTGGAACAAATTTTATTTAAACGGATTTTAATTTAGATACATGTAAATTTGATCTGATATATATATACTTAGAACTTTTACATCTAAAGTGGAGGAACCTGGCAAAATTTATAAAAATAATTGAGGATAGAGAAAATAATGTTGGATGAAATGGTAGCTTTAACCACAAAAAACTTCCTAGTTACAAAAAAAACCTAGATTTTGAGAATGCTTCACACAAAAGCTTTGGTTCAATTCATTAGAAGTAGGATGGTTAATGGATTGGATCTGGTTTGGATTTTTATCCATCGAAATTCGATTTGTTTATCCGTTGAGTCAGACATGAATAATTTGTTTTTGACTAGACTGGAAAATGAATTAGTTGAATTACTCGTAAAATTAATCTGAATATCCTTGACCAGTGAAATAAAAAAAAAAGTAGTAGAATTTCCTTGTGCTATTCTTATTCTACATCTATGACCAGGGTCTTTAATTTGTTCATACCTATTTCTGTGTCTATCTCTAGCTACCTTTATCTTTACACTAATGCTATTGAGACATAATTGAAGGACATAATTTTTAGAACATAATACATTGTCACAAATAAAATGATAGTGAAATACATTTAATGATGGATCCCACTGTAGCATTCATGAATTTATTATCATATCATTGGTGACAACTCATTATGTCCTTAAATTATGTCTATAAATTATGTCTTAATAGCATTGCTCTTATCTTTATTATTTTTTTGTCTAGAATTATTGACTTTAATAATTATATATTATTAATGTTTTTTCAAACACTCCCTTAGATGTCTCAATTACTTAAAACTTTGATATACATGGATTTGAAATTTCAGCTTAATTACCGCCTTTATTTGATAATGAGTGGTGACTGATATGTGTAGCTAGGTAGGTTAGATATGTTTAGGCCATTCCCTCCATAGATTCCATACCTTGATGGGGGATGGATATACGCAGCAAAATTTGACTAAAAGTAAAAAATGTTTGTTGCGTCTTAATTGGGGAATTTTGACACAACATTGATTAGTTTCAATGTTTCTTGAAGACAACTTTATCAAGGTAGAATCGTCCAAAACCAAGAACTCTCTCGAGGTAAATGGAGACTATCACTTTCAATCTCCTCTAGCTAACACCCAATTTTCTTCAATCATCTCTACGATTAGATGTGAAAAGTAAAAGTATAAATAATAATGATTAAGAGATTTACAAAATAATTCAATTCTTATCTAAGAGAATATATTGTAAAAAACTCGGATTGTTTGATAAGTTTCCTATTTATGACAAAGTGATAGAAATGACACGTGAAAAGACCCATATAAATTGGATAAAATTTTGTTTATATAACAAGGTATTTGNCAGGCTCCTTCGATCATTGAAATTTTAATAAAGTCACGTTCTTAGATCAACAAATTATGTCAAATTTTTAGGTGTAAATAATATTTTTTTTTGTTACGGTCTTCAACTGGTATATACTTTGTTGGTAACGAGGCTAAAATTGCAATGATAGGGTGGAGGAAAAAGTTAATTAGACGTAGCACCGGTACGTATTTGAAATCAACTCTTAACATACCCCCAAAAAATTGAAATGATAGCATGGAGACGTTTTAAATTTGAATTTTAATAATTTAATAAGATCATGTCATAAAATATTTATTTTTAATAAATACTTTAATTCTAGTATAAATAGTCTGTCTTTGACCGGACTGAGAAGAAGAATAATTGAGGTGCACATAAATTAGTTCAGACACTCACACCATTAAAACAAAAAATAAAATAAAATCAACTTTTAACTATGAGATTTCCAATGTTTTTTTTAAGTCTCCATCCCCTACCACTCGAATAAGTGGATATGTGATTCATGATAAAAAGATTAATTAGATTTAGGGTGTTTAAATTTTTTATTACATGTAAATTTTGATCCTAGCGTACCCTATCCAACTCTATTGATTGACTACCCGAAAAAATAGGGTAGGCCAATAGAAAATTTTTTGGTATTTCTCAAAAAAATTGAGTAAAAATGCAGAATACTTATAAAATTTTCATACTCCTACTCTACCCTATCCGCAAAAAATCGGATAGGAGTGTGTGTGTGTTAATCCCTAAAAATTAAAATCTAAAAATCTAGAAACACTAATGTTTTATTGATATTTATTACTTTCTTATAGATGATGTATTGATGTTTACGACTTTTTGTTGTGTTTTATTGTAATTGTTTATATATTATCGAATTTATTATGTTTTTTTTAGTATTATTGGCTTATTGTATTAGTTAATTAGTGCATGTTACTTAATTAAATTATTAAAATGATCTAAAAATTAATAACAAAAAAATATGTATTTACCTGATTTCCTACCCGACTTCTTATGAACGGAATTCAAATAAGAATAGTACACTTAATCGGATAGAGTAGACCAAGAAAATTTTTTTCTGTAAAATATCAGGTAGAAATATGAAATACCATAATTCTTACTTGTAGGATAGGGAGAACGGCTCTAATTGGATTAATTAAGGTTTTATAATATGGCTGAAAGATGAGATGATCACAAATATATAGAATAGTGTTTAAAATATGAGTTACCTTATATATTTTAAAGAATGATAGGATAGGACTCGGAGAAAACAAAAAATTATTGTATTTATAATTAATTATTTAAAAACAAGGGCCCCTAAACAGCCATTAAAGTGGCTTTGAGCCTGTCCTGATTAGAAAGAAAGATTATATATCACAAATGTCTTTCTTTTTTCTTTGTTTTTTTTAAAATGGTATTGAATTCTCTCAAGACCCAAAAAAGTAATGTTGAGCAAATAATAATAAACATTGGAGTAACTCAAAAAAAAAAAAAATTGGAGTAAGTTTGTACCGGTGTAAAATGTATGTTTAACTGGAACAAAGTTTATTTAAACATATTTTAATTTAGATACATGTAAATTTGATCTGATATATATATACTTAGAACTTTTACATCTAAAGTGGAGGAACCTGGCAAAATTTATAAAAATAATTGAGGATAGAGAAAATAATGTTGGATGAAATGGTAGCTTTAACCACAAAAAACTTCCTAGTTACAAAAAAAACCTAGATTTTGAGAATGCTTCACACAAAAGCTTTGGTTCAATTCATTAGAAGTAGGATGGTTAATGGATTGGCTCTGGTTTGGATTTTTATCCATCGAAATTCGATTTGTTTATCCGTTGAGTCAGACATGAATAATTTGTTTTTGACTGGACTGGAAAATGAATTAGTTGAATTACTCGTAAAATTAATCTGAACACCCTTGACCAGTGAAATAAAAAAAAAANTTAGAAGATATCTCAGCTTGTTCATTGGATTCAGCAGATTTTACAGGCTTAGAGCCTGTTAGGCAAAAAGAATAAAAGATGTCACAGTAATGGTTAAAACAACAAAGTAATAAACCCTAAGAGTGCATAAATTTGTCTGGTATGAACACCTCAAAGAGATCAAATACCAACAGAGAACAGAAAGGAATAATAAGAGAGAAAAGAAAGGATCGAAATGTCACCCAATAATAAAAGAGAGGGAGAGAGAGCCAGAGAAGGGTTCCAACGCCAACAATATTTCTTTCAAAACAATGATAGATTGATGAGCAAAAAATTTAAAATGAGACTCCTACCATTTCGGTTTACTGTTCATGACTTCAGATATCTCAGAAATAACAATGCCACACAGTACACAGAGAATTTTACAGTGAAATGACTTATTTATCAATGAAAATTACACTTATTTAAAATTCACAAATTCAGTCAATCAAAAGCCACATCAAATAACAAAAGGAACAAATCGAGTGAATTGGATCAAATAATGAAAAATAAATAAACTGACTAAATCAGAAGTCTTTTTTAAAAGAAAACACTCGCATCAAAGCCTTAGCACCCACACAATTCACAATCTCTTATTTGTTCCCTTCTCAACGAGGAAAAATTCATAACTTTTAGCAAATGATATATCGTTAGAGAAGTACATAGATTAATCAACTAAAACATATACATCAAAACTTTGTTTTTGGCCAAACCAGTTCTGATACAATAATCTTTGAGCAAAAACAACAAAAACCTTTGTTCTTTCCAAATGAAATTCTTTTTTGGTAACGAAAACTAAGTTTCAGGCGTAAAAAGAAAACTTTTTTTCTGGGTTAATTAAAGAATCCACAAGATCATTTCCTCAAAAATCTACCATGAACTATTTTCTACCCAAAAAAAATAAACTTTAATTTAATTTACTACTCTAACGAGACAAAAGGATATCCCCTACGGACTTATTTGAAGAATTCATCCCAAAATTAAACAAAATACTGAATCATACAAATAGCTATTTTGAAGGATCAAAACAAACAACAAAAGAGATCAATCCAAAATTAAACCAACATCTCTCTTTCGGCAATCAGCAACCTAATTTCACAAAGGAAATACAGAATAAACAAATGAATATTTAAGTCAGCAATCAGCAACACCAACACCAAACCACCAGAAAAATCAAACAGATCACACTGAAACCCCAAAAAGAAGTATACAAATTGAAACTTCAACCCACAAATAAAAATAAAAGAAAACTGCGAAATGAGATGAGAAATGGTGTCACCGTGAGAAAGCCCAGACTGTTGTTTGGAAGCAGAAAAAGCGAAAGGAGGCTTGACATCCTCGTCTTCCTCGTTATCAGAGTAGTCCTTGAAGTCCAGGAAATCTGCCTCGAAATCATCATCGATGCCAACGATCTTAGATCGCAAGGGCTTGGAGTAGTAATTGCTTTTGTTTTTCTTGAGAGTGGGGCCCCAGAGCAAGTCTTCAGTAGCCCGGAGAGATCGGCTAGGCTGAACGATGTCGGAAATGATCGCACCGCCACACATAGTCTTCTGTTTGGTTTCCTAGAAAATGTTGAAGATTTTCCAGAGGAAAGTTGAATCGAACTTTGTCACGGAAGTTTTGGTGAGAAAATGCGAGAGAAAAGACAGGGGAAGGGTGGGTGATATGGTTCAGGTAGGTGAAAGAGAAGCTCTGATGTTTGGTTTTGAGCGAAAAGAGAGTGCAGAAGAAGTCGGCAGGAACAAGGTACAGTCACTGTTGTTTTACAGTATTACCCTTCTTGAACTGGTGATTTACGTTTAAAAGGTTTTTGTTTTGATTGGAGGCTCCATCAATCATTGAAATTTGGTGTTAATTCAATAATTTTAATAAAGTCACGTTATTAGATCAACAAATTATGTCAAATTTTTAGGTGTAAATAATTTTTTTTTTTTGTTACGGTCTTCAACTGGTATATACTTTGTTGGTAACGAGGCTTAAATTGCAATGATAGGGTGGAGGAAAAAGTTAATTAGACGTAGCACCGGTACGTATTTGAAATCAACTCTTAACATACCCCCAAGAAATTGAAATGATAGCATGGAGACGTTTTAAATTTGAATTTTAATAATTTAATAAGATCATGTCATAAAATATTTATTTTTAATAAATACTTTAATTCTAGTATAAATAGTCTGTCTTTGACCGGACTGAAAAGAACAATAATTGAGGTGCACATAAATTAGTTCAGACACTCACACCATTAAAACAAAAAATAAAATAAAATCAACTTTTAACGATGAGATTTCCAATGTTTTTTTTAAGTCTCCATCCTCTGCCACTCGAATAAGTGGATATGTGATTCATGATAAAAAGATTAATTAGATTTAGGGTGTTTAAATTTTTTATTACATGTAAATTTTGATCCTAACGTACTCTATCCAACTCTATTGATTGACTACCCGAAAAAATAGAGTAGGCCAATAGAAAACTTTTCGGTATTTCTCAAAAAAATTAAGTAAAAATGCAGAATACTTATAAAATTTTCATACTCCTACTCTACTCTATCCGCAAAAAATCGGGTAGGAGTGTGTGTGTGTTAATCCCTAAAAATTAAAATCTAAAAATCTAGAAACACTAATGTTTTATTGATATTTATTACTTTCTTATAGATGATGTATTGATGTTTACGACTTTTTGTTGTGTTTTATTGTAATTGTTTATATATTATCGAATTTATTATGTTTTTTTTAGTATTATTGGCTTATTGTATTAGTTAATTAGTGCATGTTACTTAATTAAATTATTAAAATGATCTAAAAATTAATAACAAAAAAATATGTATTTACCTGATTTCCTACCCGACTTCTTATGAACGGAATTCAAATAAGAATAGTACACTTAATCGGATAGAGTAGACCAAGAAAATTTTTTTCTGTAAAATATCAGGTAGAAATATGAAATACCATAATTCTTACTTGTAGGATAGGGAGAACGCTTCTAATTGGATTAATTAAGGTTTTATAATATGGCTGAAAGATGAGATGATCACAAATATATAGAATAGTGTTTAAAATATGAGTTACCTTATATATTTTAAAGAATGATAGGATAGGACTCGGAGAAAACAAAAAATTATTGTATTTATAATTAATTATTTAAAAACAAGGGCCCCTAAACAGCCATTAAAGTGGCTTTGAGCCTGTCCTGATTAGAAAGAAAGATTATATATCACAAATGTCTTTCTTTTTTCTTTGTTTTTTTTAAAATGGTATTGAATTCTCTCAAGACCCAAAAAAGTAATGTTGAGCAAATAATAATAAACATTGGAGTAACTAAAAAAAAAATAAAAATTGGAGTAAGTTTGTACCGGTGTAAAATGTATGTTTAACTGGAACAAATTTTATTTAAACGGATTTTAATTTAGATACATGTAAATTTGATCTGATATATATATACTTAGAACTTTTACATCTAAAGTGGAGGAACCTGGCAAAATTTATAAAAATAATTGAGGATAGAGAAAATAATGTTGGATGAAATGGTAGCTTTAACCACAAAAAACTTCCTAGTTACAAAAAAAACCTAGATTTTGAGAATGCTTCACACAAAAGCTTTGGTTCAATTCATTAGAAGTAGGATGGTTAATGGATTGGATCTGGTTTGGATTTTTATCCATCGAAATTCGATTTGTTTATCCGTTGAGTCAGACATGAATAATTTGTTTTTGACTAGACTGGAAAATGAATTAGTTGAATTACTCGTAAAATTAATCTGAATATCCTTGACCAGTGAAATAAAAAAAAAAGTAGTAGAATTTCCTTGTGCTATTCTTATTCTACATCTATGACCAGGGTCTTTAATTTGTTCATACCTATTTCTGTGTCTATCTCTAGCTACCTTTATCTTTACACTAATGCTATTGAGACATAATTGAAGGACATAATTTTTAGAACATAATACATTGTCACAAATAAAATGATAGTGAAATACATTTAATGATGGATCCCACTGTAGCATTCATGAATTTATTATCATATCATTGGTGACAACTCATTATGTCCTTAAATTATGTCTATAAATTATGTCTTAATAGCATTGCTCTTATCTTTATTATTTTTTTGTCTAGAATTATTGACTTTAATAATTATATATTATTAATGTTTTTTCAAACACTCCCTTAGATGTCTCAATTACTTAAAACTTTGATATACATGGATTTGAAATTTCAGCTTAATTACCGCCTTTATTTGATAATGAGTGGTGACTGATATGTGTAGCTAGGTAGGTTAGATATGTTTAGGCCATTCCCTCCATAGATTCCATACCTTGATGGGGGATGGATATACGCAGCAAAATTTGACTAAAAGTAAAAAATGTTTGTTGCGTCTTAATTGGGGAATTTTGACACAACATTGATTAGTTTCAATGTTTCTTGAAGACAACTTTATCAAGGTAGAATCGTCCAAAACCAAGAACTCTCTCGAGGTAAATGGAGACTATCACTTTCAATCTCCTCTAGCTAACACCCAATTTTCTTCAATCATCTCTACGATTAGATGTGAAAAGTAAAAGTATAAATAATAATGATTAAGAGATTTACAAAATAATTCAATTCTTATCTAAGAGAATATATTGTAAAAAACTCGAATTGTTTGATAAGTTTCCTATTTATGACAAAGTGATAGAAATGACACGTGAAAAGACCCATATAAATTGGATAAAATTTTGTTTATATAACAAGGTATTAGAGATGTAACTAATAGACAACTTTATATATACAAGTTGATTCTCGTATTCAAATGAGACACATTTTGTTTGAATGGCAAATATGTTTTGCGATTTGTCTTCNTGAGATGTAACTAATAGACAACTTTATATATACAAGTTAATTCTTGTATTCAAATGAGACACATTTTGTTTGAATGGCAAATATGTTTTGCGATTTGTCTTCCAATACTAAAACAATGTCAACTACTTGCCATTAACTTTTAACTAGTCCACGATCACCTAATTTGACTCTACATTTAGTTAGTTGAAACAACTAATTAATTTCACAAAATNTATGAGATTTCCAATGTTTTTTCTAAGTCTCCATCCCCTACCACTCGAATAAGTGGATATGTGATTCATGATAAAAAGATTAATTAGATTTAGGGTGTTTAAATTTTTTATTACATGTAAATTTTGATCCTAGCGTACCCTATCCAACTCTATTGATTGACTACCCGAAAAAATAGGGTAGGCCAATAGAAAATTTTTTGGTATTTCTCAAAAAAATTGAGTAAAAATGCAGAATACTTATAAAATTTTCATACTCCTACTCTACCCTATCCGCAAAAAATCGGATAGGAGTGTGTGTGTGTTAATCCCTAAAAATTAAAATCTAAAAATCTAGAAACACTAATGTTTTATTGATATTTATTACTTTCTTATAGATGATGTATTGATGTTTACGACTTTTTGTTGTGTTTTATTGTAATTGTTTATATATTATCGAATTTATTATGTTTTTTTTAGTATTATTGGCTTATTGTATTAGTTAATTAGTGCATGTTACTTAATTAAATTATTAAAATGATCTAAAAATTAATAACAAAAAAATATGTATTTACCTGATTTCCTACCCGACTTCTTATGAACGGAATTCAAATAAGAATAGTACACTTAATCGGATAGAGTAGACCAAGAAAATTTTTTTCTGTAAAATATCAGGTAGAAATATGAAATACCATAATTCTTACTTGTAGGATAGGGAGAACGCCTCTAATTGGATTAATTAAGGTTTTATAATATGGCTGAAAGATGAGATGATCACAAATATATAGAATAGTGTTTAAAATATGAGTTACCTTATATATTTTAAAGAATGATAGGATAGGACTCGGAGAAAACAAAAAATTATTGTATTTATAATTAATTATTTAAAAACAAGGGCCCCTAAACAGCCATTAAAGTGGCTTTGAGCCTGTCCTGATTAGAAAGAAAGATTATATATCACAAATGTCTTTCTTTTTTCTTTGTTTTTTTTAAAATGGTATTGAATTCTCTCAAGACCCAAAAAAGTAATGTTGAGCAAATAATAATAAACATTGGAGTAACTCAAAAAAAAAAAAAATTGGAGTAAGTTTGTACCGGTGTAAAATGTATGTTTAACTGGAACAAAGTTTATTTAAACATATTTTAATTTAGATACATGTAAATTTGATCTGATATATATATACTTAGAACTTTTACATCTAAAGTGGAGGAACCTGGCAAAATTTATAAAAATAATTGAGGATAGAGAAAATAATGTTGGATGAAATGGTAGCTTTAACCACAAAAAACTTCCTAGTTACAAAAAAAACCTAGATTTTGAGAATGCTTCACACAAAAGCTTTGGTTCAATTCATTAGAAGTAGGATGGTTAATGGATTGGATCTGGTTTGGATTTTTATCCATCGAAATTCGATTTGTTTATCCGTTGAGTCAGACATGAATAATTTGTTTTTGACTGGACTGGAAAATGAATTAGTTGAATTACTCGTAAAATTAATCTGAACACCCTTGACCAGTGAAATAAAAAAAAAAAAAAAAAGTTAGTAGAATTTCCTTGTGCTATTCTTATTCTACATCTATGACCAGGGTCTTTAATTTGTTCATACCTATTTCTGTGTCTATCTCTAGCTACCTTTATCTTTACACTAATGCTATTGAGACATAATTGAAGGACATAATTTTTAGAACATAATACATTGTCACAAATAAAATGATAGTGAAATACATTTAATGATGGATCCCACTGTAGCATTCATGAATTTATTATCATATCATTGGTGACAACTCATTATGTCCTTAAATTATGTCTATAAATTATGTCTTAATAGCATTGCTCTTATCTTTATTATTTTTCTGTCTAGAATTATTGACTTTAATAATTATATATTATTAATGTTTTTTCAAACACTCCCTTAGATGTCTCAATTACTTAAAACTTTGATATACATGGATTTGAAATTTCAGCTTAATTACCGCCTTTATTTGATAATGAGTGGTGACTGATATGTGTAGCTAGGTAGGTTAGATATGTTTAGGCCATTCCCTCCATAGATTCCATACCTTGATGGGGGATGGATATACGCAGCAAAATTTGACTAAAAGTAAAAAATGTTTGTTGCGTCTTAATTGGGGAATTTTGACACAACATTGATTAGTTTCAATGTTTCTTGAAGACAACTTTATCAAGGTAGAATCGTCCAAAACCAAGAACTCTCTCGAGGTAAATGGAGACTATCACTTTCAATCTCCTCTAGCTAACACCCAATTTTCTTCAATCATCTCTACGATTAGATGTGAAAAGTAAAAGTATAAATAATAATGATTAAGAGATTTACAAAATAATTCAATTCTTATCTAAGAGAATATATTGTAAAAAACTCGGATTGTTTGATAAGTTTCCTATTTATGACAAAGTGATAGAAATGACACGTGAAAAGACCCATATAAATTGGATAAAATTTTGTTTATATAACAAGGTATTTGAGATGTAACTAATAGACAACTTTATATATACAAGTTAATTCTTGTATTCAAATGAGACACATTTTGTTTGAATGGCAAATATGTTTTGCGATTTGTCTTCCAATACTAAAACAATGTCAACTACTTGCCATTAACTTTTAACTAGTCCACGATCACCCAATTTGACTCTACATTTAGTTAGTTGAAACAACTAATTAATTTCACAAAATTTTCGCCAAAGTTTTCATATTCTTTTATACGCATGTTGGTGGTGGAGGGCTGGTGCATGCACCGGACGGTGTATATGACCCCTAACAAGTATGTTGTTGAGAATTTTGACCTGTTGGTTGGCGTAATGCGAGTTCATTGTTATATTTTAAGGTTGTTGATTCGAACCATATCATTTTTCTCGTGTAACAATGTTGACCAAAAAAAAATGCATGTATGACCATTTTTACTTATTTATTTTTACTAGTGAAAAAAAGGNTAATTTGACTCTACATTTAGTTAGTTGAAACAACTAATTAATTTCACAAAATTTTCGCCAAAGTTTCATATTCTTTTATACGCATGTTGGTGGTGGAGGGCTGGTGCATGCACCGGACGGTGTATATGACCCCTAACAAGTATGTTGTAGAGAATTTTGACTTGTTGGTTGGCGTAATGCGAGTTCATTGTTATATTTTAAGGTTGTTGGTTCGAACCATATCATTTTTCTCGTGTAACAATGTTGACCCAAAAAAAATGCATGTATGACCATTTTTACTTATTTATTTTTACTAGTGAAAAAAAGGNGCGTACCCTATCCAACTCTATTGATTGACTACCCGAAAAAATAGGGTAGGCCAATAGAAAATTTTTTGGTATTTCTCAAAAAAATTGAGTAAAAATGCAGAATACTTATAAAATTTTCATACTCCTACTCTACCCTATCCGCAAAAAATCGGATAGGAGTGTGTGTGTGTTAATCCCTAAAAATTAAAATCTAAAAATCTAGAAACACTAATGTTTTATTGATATTTATTACTTTCTTATAGATGATGTATTGATGTTTACGACTTTTTGTTGTGTTTTATTGTAATTGTTTATATATTATCGAATTTATTATGTTTTTTTTAGTATTATTGGCTTATTGTATTAGTTAATTAGTGCATGTTACTTAATTAAATTATTAAAATGATCTAAAAATTAATAACAAAAAAATATGTATTTACCTGATTTCCTACCCGACTTCTTATGAACGGAATTCAAATAAGAATAGTACACTTAATCGGATAGAGTAGACCAAGAAAATTTTTTTCTGTAAAATATCAGGTAGAAATATGAAATACCATAATTCTTACTTGTAGGATAGGGAGAACGCTTCTAATTGGATTAATTAAGGTTTTATAATATGGCTGAAAGATGGGATGATCACAAATATATAGAATAGTGTTTAAAATATGAGTTACCTTATATATTTTAAAGAATGATAGGATAGGACTCGGAGAAAACAAAAAATTATTGTATTTATAATTAATTATTTAAAAACAAGGGCCCCTAAACAGCCATTAAAGTGGCTTTGAGCCTGTCCTGATTAGAAAGAAAGATTATATATCACAAATGTCTTTCTTTTTTCTTTGTTTTTTTTAAAATGGTATTGAATTCTCTCAAGACCCAAAAAAGTAATGTTGAGCAAATAATAATAAACATTGGAGTAACTAAAAAAAAAATAAAAATTGGAGTAAGTTTGTACCGGTGTAAAATGTATGTTTAACTGGAACAAATTTTATTTAAACGGATTTTAATTTAGATACATGTAAATTTGATCTGATATATATATACTTAGAACTTTTACATCTAAAGTGGAGGAACCTGGCAAAATTTATAAAAATAATTGAGGATAGAGAAAATAATGTTGGATGAAATGGTAGCTTTAACCACAAAAAACTTCCTAGTTACAAAAAAAACCTAGATTTTGAGAATGCTTCACACAAAAGCTTTGGTTCAATTCATTAGAAGTAGGATGGTTAATGGATTGGATCTGGTTTGGATTTTTATCCATCGAAATTCGATTTGTTTATCCGTTGAGTCAGACATGAATAATTTGTTTTTGACTAGACTGGAAAATGAATTAGTTGAATTACTCGTAAAATTAATCTGAATATCCTTGACCAGTGAAATAAAAAAAAAAGTAGTAGAATTTCCTTGTGCTATTCTTATTCTACATCTATGACCAGGGTCTTTAATTTGTTCATACCTATTTCTGTGTCTATCTCTAGCTACCTTTATCTTTACACTAATGCTATTGAGACATAATTGAAGGACATAATTTTTAGAACATAATACATTGTCACAAATAAAATGATAGTGAAATACATTTAATGATGGATCCCACTGTAGCATTCATGAATTTATTATCATATCATTGGTGACAACTCATTATGTCCTTAAATTATGTCTATAAATTATGTCTTAATAGCATTGCTCTTATCTTTATTATTTTTTTGTCTAGAATTATTGACTTTAATAATTATATATTATTAATGTTTTTTCAAACACTCCCTTAGATGTCTCAATTACTTAAAACTTTGATATACATGGATTTGAAATTTCAGCTTAATTACCGCCTTTATTTGATAATGAGTGGTGACTGATATGTGTAGCTAGGTAGGTTAGATATGTTTAGGCCATTCCCTCCATAGATTCCATACCTTGATGGGGGATGGATATACGCAGCAAAATTTGACTAAAAGTAAAAAATGTTTGTTGCGTCTTAATTGGGGAATTTTGACACAACATTGATTAGTTTCAATGTTTCTTGAAGACAACTTTATCAAGGTAGAATCGTCCAAAACCAAGAACTCTCTCGAGGTAAATGGAGACTATCACTTTCAATCTCCTCTAGCTAACACCCAATTTTCTTCAATCATCTCTACGATTAGATGTGAAAAGTAAAAGTATAAATAATAATGATTAAGAGATTTACAAAATAATTCAATTCTTATCTAAGAGAATATATTGTAAAAAACTCGAATTGTTTGATAAGTTTCCTATTTATGACAAAGTGATAGAAATGACACGTGAAAAGACCCATATAAATTGGATAAAATTTTGTTTATATAACAAGGTATTTGAGATGTAACTAATAGACAACTTTATATATACAAGTTGATTCTCGTATTCAAATGAGACACATTTTGTTTGAATGGCAAATATGTTTTGCGATTTGTCTTCCAATACTAAAACAATGTCAACTACTTGCCATTAACTTTTAACTAGTCCACGATCACCTAATTTGACTCTACATTTAGTTAGTTGAAACAACTAATTAATTTCACAAAATTTTCGCCAAAGTTTCATATTCTTTTATACGCATGTTGGTGGTGGAGGGCTGGTGCATGCACCGGACGGTGTATATGACCCCTAACAAGTATGTTGTAGAGAATTTTGACTTGTTGGTTGGCGTAATGCGAGTTCATTGTTATATTTTAAGGTTGTTGATTCGAACCATATCATTTTTCTCGTGTAACAATGTTGACCCAAAAAAAATGCATGTATGACCATTTTTACTTATTTATTTTTACTAGTGAAAAAAAGGGATAGAGGTAAAAGAGAGCGCTCAAAGATCATTCCAATATATCCTCACGGGTGAGATCATAAGGGCTTTAATCGCATCCGTTATTTTTCTCGGGAATGATCTTAACTAGGCTAGTATAACGATCAACCACTGTATTTCAATATAAACTTCAAAACTCGAATCTTTAATTTCAGTGTAAAAAGTTTGATCGATACCCCAATAAATCACTCTAATTAATGATTGAATGACCACAGTTACCTCCGACCATGGACGGAAGACATGTGTAACTATGTTGGGACCTAATGAGACNGCTCTAATTGGATTAATTAAGGTTTTATAATATGGCTGAAAGATGAGATGATCACAAATATATAGAATAGTGTTTAAAATATGAGTTACCTTATATATTTTAANTGTGTAACTATGTTGGGACCTAATGAGACCCCAACTCCGTGAATAAACCCCATGTTTTGGCATTGCTTTTAATTAGGGCAAAGTCCAAATGTTTTTGCATAGTGAGAGAGGATTAATCGATGTGTATATAAATTGGTCTGAATACGTTTCATCGTTGAAACAGAAAAAAAAATAATTTTTTTTGTCTATTTTAACACTGACAAATTAAAAATTGTACTTTTAAAAAAAAATTATTTTCTATTTTTTCAGATTGTTTTTTTAAAAAATTAACTGCTTGTNTGATTAATTGATGTGTATATAAATTGGTCTAAATACGTTTCATCGTTGAAACAAAAAAAAAAAATTAATTTTTTTTGTCTATTTTAACACTGACAAATTAAAAATTGTACTTTTTTAAAAAAAAAAAATTATTTTCTATTTTTTCAGATTGTTTTTTTAAAAAATTAACTGCTTGTNCAAAAAAAAAAAAAATTGGAGTAAGTTTGTACCGGTGTAAAATGTATGTTTAACTGGAACAAAGTTTATTTAAACATATTTTAATTTAGATACATGTAAATTTGATCTGATATATATATACTTAGAACTTTTACNGTATAACCAATCAAAAATTATTATATTTGGCAGAACAGCTTACAGAAGGTGCATGCAGAGAGAGAGAAAGAGAGAGAAGAATAAGCTATAAGAAACGCCCCTCAAAAACAGTCCGGGACACAATAGTAAACTTTGTTTATTGTCAACCCACACGTGTAGCGGTGTGGAGACGAATCTAGATCCGGACAACAAGGCTTGGATTTTTGTTTATGTTTTTTTGTGTTTAATTGATGATCGTGATTTATANCAGAGAAGAATAAACGATAAGAAACGCCCCTCAAAAACAGTCCGGGACACAATACAAACTTTGTTTATTGTCAACCCACACGTGTAGCGGTGTGGAGACGAATCTAGATCCGGACACCAAGGCTTGGATTTTTGTTTATGTTTTTTTGTGTTTAATTGATGATCGTGATTTATAAATAATTGTAAGTACTCGAAATTTATCCCGATAAGAATAAATTTAAATTGACTTTCCTTGGAAGAGGTTATTCGACGTAAAGAAAAAAAACTTTTATTTATTGTCCTTACATCAACTTATCTATTGACTAAGAATACGCCTATTAATGATGATTTTTTAGAATATGAAAAAGATAAATAGTCGTATGCATTCTTGTATACAAATAGAACTATTTTAGTAATTCGAATCTTTTGTAACAATAGAATAATTTAATTATTATTTTTTCTCAATCATGTTTTCTATTTGTCTTGTTTACCCATAGTTTCTCTCTCTCTCTCTTTCCCAGATTTTCTAATGATAATTGCAGCATATTATTGTAGAGATTTTGAGATCTACGAGGTAGTCGCATAGGATTTCATGTCATTAGTACATGAGCCTGATGAGTTCTGGTATGGAGAGTTTATCACTAGTATCTATATATAGGAAAAACTTGTTGTTTGGACTTTCCTTCATCGTCTTGCTGACGTTATTATTTTGTGTTTTTGCTTCATTTATTTGTTTTGGGAGTCGAACAAAAGACATTGTGTTTGAAATGAGAAATATGTTTTGCGATTTATCTTCCAATACTACTAAAGCAATGTCAATTACTTGCCAATAACTTTTAACTAGTCCACGATCACCAAATTTGACTGGACAATTAGTTAGTTGAATCAACTAATTAATTTCACAAAAAATTCGCCAAACTTTTGCCATCTTTTATACGCATGTTGGTCGTGGATGACTAGTACATGCACTGGACGGACCGTTAAATGTTTTAACGAGAGCAATCACGTGTCATTTTTTTAGATGATATTACGTGTCATTTCTTTTAGACAGTATCACGTGTGTAACACGTAATTATTATATCAAAAATTTAACAGTATATTTATGTAGGGACTAAAATAACATGAATTGAATATTTTAAAGACCAAATTAATAAAATTGATACATTGAAGATTAAATTGACAAAAATGCTATTAACCCAAAGTTTTATAAAAAATTTTAATTCAATAATTTATGTTATGGTGGTGCACCAAAATAATATAAAAAGTGACTTGTATTCAAGGGTGGAGGCAACTATGGTCCAGGGTGGCCAAGTGCCCCCTCTTAAATTTTTTTATTTATTATTTAGGTATGTATATTATATATTTGTATAGTATATTACTTGTGCCAATCCAAAATCAAAGACAAAATTATTAGGCCCACCCTTATTATACAGTGAATGTGTATTTTAAGTATTTCTTTAATATTTTTAATTATTCTCACCCTATTTGATATGTTGGGTTTCATGAACTTTTAAGTACTAGCAATGCACCATGGAGTTTGTTTTTCCATTCTATCGTATTCATCGGTATTGATGATGGTTAGATCTGAATTCGACATAAATAAATTTAAATAATATTATTTTAATAAAAAATTTAAATTATATATATAATTAAATTAAATAATAAATTAGGTTTCAAATAATTAATTCATATTTTAATTATTACTAAATTTAATTATTAATTTATTCTATAAATTTTTAAGCAACTAATCTATTATTTATTTAAGTATTTGTTAGACCCTTTTAAATATTTGCACATCTAATTATATTATAGAATTAATAAATTTTATTTTGTTAAATAAACTAATTAGATCGCTCTTATAATATTATTATTTTATTACATACCAAAAAATAAACTATAACATATATTTGACCTTAAATCATATAGATATAAATAACTATATATAATTGTATTACTAATAACTGAGTTCAAAAGAATTTAAAAGTTTTTATAAAAGAGTCCAAAACAAATTGAAAGTTAAATATGAAAATAAAAATATATAGGAGAATATAATTGACATTTTTTTATAATAATTAGGGATAAAATAGAAAATTAAAATTTTTTCACAAATGCTGACATTTACATTTATAAATAGTATAGATTAAATTAGATGTAATTAAATAAATTATTGTCATATTTCTATCCCTTGCAAGAAAAAAAATAATTTATTACAATATTCGTGTCCACCCTAGCACAAATTTTTCGCTGCACTCTTATGTGTATTATTGTTGAATTTAATTTATTTACTTAATCACTAAAGACTATAGTATTCATTAAAATCGGCTATCAAATGTAATAATTATAGTGTTAAAAAAAATGTAATAATTATAAGATAAATTATTTTAATTTCTGTTAATAAATTAAATTTAAATAATATTAATCTGATCTTATGTTTTGCACGAGCACCAACACGCGTTATTGTAGCTGTACTCACTAAGAATTCACACGTAAGATTGTATATCAGTAAAAAAGTTTGACTGGCCAATGCTAATGGAGAGGACGCACCAGCGAACAAGTTGACGAATAGTTTAAAGACCTCCCAACTTCCCAGCAGCCATTAAGGGGGCTACAGCTCAAGCATCACTTTTACTATATTAATACGAGGCCTTCACTACGATATCAAAAATAAAAAATAAAATTGATATTGTATCTCTAAAATTTATTATTTTAATGCATTTTTTATAGGTTATTTTTTTGGTCAAAAAATTTATTATTTTTTTATAAATAATTTATCACTATTATGAGATATTTTTATTGCTTTTTTTTAGTACAAAAAAATTTATTATTTTTGTTAATGATTTATCACTATTGTGAGTATTTTTACCACTACTGTGACACTCACAACAGTGATAAAAGTATTTACAAATGGAGGGTGTCAATTGTGTCATGTCAAGACCCACGAAAATAAATCTATTCAATATGTACTGAATATTAAACGTTACTCTAAATTATTATTATGTACATTTAATAATCGCTCGTGTCGAGTTTCTATTAGGAGTCAGAGTTGACACCTCTATACAAATGTGATAAATGAAGGTATAATGTCGATTTTTTTTAGATACTATAGACAACTCAAAATGATGTTTAAGAACTAACCCATTTGAAAAAAGTATTAATAGATTAGGAAAAATGCTATTTGGAATTAATTTAAAAATCTAATTCACTGCAATAATTGGATTTAAAATGGGTTCCCTTTAAAATTAAAATTGACAACTAATTTAAAAGTTACAATTAAGTCAGGTTCTTTAACATTTCTCATAAATTAATGACATTAATTTTTCAATAAGTCACCCTATTTTTTTGTCTCATATTAGCCTTAACTTTATATTAGCCCCACTATCCCAAGTTGCTGATGAAGAGGGTTTTGTTTTAATGATCACGGTATTTGAGTTAGTTTACGTGTATTTTGAATAATTTTTTTTTTAATTTGGTCAAACACAAATTATTTACACTAAAATTAAAATATAAAAAATAAATAGAGGAAATTATCCAAAAAATTACCGCCGCTTGAATTATCTCTAGAGGTTGACAGAAGAAGAAGTTGAGAGCTCGTGGCTGACACACTTATTTATGTATTCTTTAGGGTGTGGACTGGGAATGGACTTGCTTTTCTTTGGTTGATCCAATAATGTATTAAGTGATTGCGTACACACACACAGAGGCCTTAAAAGCCTCTAAGATAACTTAATTGCAGTAGTAAATATCAAAAGCCAAGTGGGCATGCAAGTGGGAAACAACGGTTCTCATCAGATGATCAGCGAAATGTCCGCAAGGCTAGTGTTGGCCAACCTCTTCAAGAAAAGACAAAATTCTATGTCATGTGGGCTTGTGTAGGGTACCGACAAAATAAACTTTAGTATTGTACCGATTTTTATTATATTAAGAGTGTCTAAAAGTATGATACAATTCAAAAAAATCGAACTCAGGAACACAATCGAAATTCACTTAGCCAACTTAATGTCATGACTGTGGTGAAATAAAGTGGGTTGGAATAATTTATTTTCGTTTGTTATAAGAAATGTAATTATGATGATACATATTTTATGTTCTTGACAAGCCCAGATTTAATTGGGCCTAGGTCCAAGTAGGGGGTTGAGCCCAAATCATCGAAAAGACCAAGCCTAGTTCATGAGTCCACTCTAGATCTCAAGAATCCAAAAAGAGACAACACACGTTTGGGGGGAGGGAGCAATCATCGTGAATCGAGATAGTCATGACTCCAAGATAGTGTATATCTCCAAGTTAGCTAATCCACTCTAATGAAGGATCTTATTCATTGGTTAATTTTTTTTCCTTGCTTGAGGCCTTGTGTAATAGAATATTCGAAAAATATTTAGGGAATATGTAGTGTGATGTGATTTTCTAAAAGTGGTGACTTATTGTCCAAGATATAGTTTAATGGCGAAAGTCTTTTTTTACCCCCTTATGGTAGTTTTAATATTATTTGTAGTTTTTTAAAATCCCGTTGCTGACCTGGACATCCAGGGGTTGACCAATTATATATTTTTTTGATATCATCAAGTTTTAAAGATCATAGTGCCTGTGTGTGGTTTGTTATTGCTTTGATTTTCTATCAGTTGAGCCATTTCCCATTTCGAACTCGTGAACACAATCGAAAAAGAAAAATAAACCTTCGTATACTCAATTGTTGGTTGTCCATCAAGTTGATCGGTTATAAACATAAAAGAGAACATGCATAAATTCAAAATCCATGTGTGAGTAGAGATAACAAAAAATCTTCACCATTTGCTCACGAGTGTATCTCCTAATCATGTAGAATTGGATTTTTTTGACACATACCACTAATGATAGTACATTAATGTAAAAGGAACACAAACCAAGCTTTTATGTCATAGAAAATTCAATTCAATAAAAAATAAAACCCACAAAATCAACACAAACCAAAAACAATAAACACAAAAAATCAAAAGAAGAAATCAATTAATTCATATTAATAAGTATTTAAAGCAGCATAAAATTATTGATTTTCCACATGAAACAATCAAGCATCGAACATAGATGTGCATTAAGTTAAAAGCATAAACTGTATTCTTTCAAAGTAAACCTAACTTCAACGATCAATGTTCAAGCTTCTCTATGCCCAGTTTAAGAATTGGAATTCACTTAGCCAACTTAATGTCATGACTGTGGTGAAATAAAGTGAGTCGGAATGATTTATTTTCATTTGTTATAAGAAATATAATTAGAAAGAACGTTCACTGCTTGAATGCTAAATAAAAATATTTGGACAGAGTTTCTCCTAAAAATAGTACCTCAAGGAACAATGAACCAATATAGTCAATCAATAAAAATGCTAAATACACAATATAGCCAAGGAAATATGAATTATGAAAAATGGGAAGATGAAAACAACAATGATATCGACGACAATATAGAACAAGATTATGACGATACATATTTTATGTTCT
>CAUOFW020001414.1:470330-515011 GCA_963454935.2 Ilex paraguariensis
CATGACTCCAAGATAGTGTATATCTCCAAGTTAGCTAATCCACTCTAATGAAGGATCTTATTCATTGGTTAATTTTTTTTCCTTGCTTGAGGCCTTGTGTAATAGAATATTCGAAAAATATTTAGGGAATATGTAGTGTGATGTGATTTTCTAAAAGTGGTGACTTATTGCCCAAGATACAGTTTAATGGCGAAAGTCTTTTTTTACCCCCTTATGGTAGTTTTAATATTATTTGTAGTTTTTTAAAATCCCGTTGCTGACCTGGACATCCAGGGGTTGACCAATTATATATTTTTTTGATATCATCAAGTTTTAAAGATCATAGTGCCTGTGTGTGGTTTGTTATTGCTTTGATTTTCTATCAGTTGAGCCATTTCCCATGTCGAACTCGTGAACACAATCGAAAAAGAAAAATAAACCTTCGTATACTCAATTGTTGGTTGTCCATCAAGTTGATCGGTTATAAACATAAAAGAGAACATGCATAAATTCAAAATCCATGTGTGAGTAGAGATAACAAAAAATCTTCACCATTTGCTCACGAGTGTATCTCCTAATCATGTAGAATTGGATTTTTTTGACACATACCACTAATGATAGTACATTAATGTAAAAGGAACACAAACCAAGCTTTTATGTCATAGAAAATTCAATTCAATAAAAAATAAAACCCACAAAATCAACACAAACCAAAAACAATAAACACAAAAAATCAAAAGAAGAAATCAATTAATTCATATTAATAAGTATTTAAAGCAGCATAAAATTATTGATTTTCCACATGAAACAATCAAGCATCGAACATAGATGTGCATTAAGTTAAAAGCATAAACTGTATTCTTTCAAAGTAAACCTAACTTCAACGATCAATGTTCAAGCTTCTCTATGCCCAGTTTAAGAATTGGAATTCACTTAGCCAACTTAATGTCATGACTGTGGTGAAATAAAGTGAGTCGGAATGATTTATTTTCATTTGTTATAAGAAATGTAATTAGAAAGAACGTTCACTGCTTGAATGCTAAATAAAAATATTTGGACAGAGTTTCTCCTAAAAATAGTACCTCAAGGAACAATGAACCAATATAGTCAATCAATAAAAATGCTAAATACACAATATAGCCAAGGAAATATGAATTATGAAAAATGGGAAGATGAAAACAACAATGATATCGACGACAATATAGAACAAGATTATGACGATACATATTTTATGTTCTCGACGAGCCCAGATTTAATTGGGCCTAGGCCCAGGTAAGGGGTTGAGCCCAAATCATCGAAAAGACCAGGCCTAGTTCGTGAGTCCAATCTAGATCTGAAGGGACAACACACGTTGGGGGGGGGGGGAGGAGGAGTAATCATTGGGATAGCCATGACTCCAATATAGTGCCTATCTCCAACTGAAGTTATCCTTCCCAGAAGACTAGTAGCCTGGCCTTCACGTCATCGCTTCAACTAAGACTCTGTGCTTATAAATTGTAAACCCCCTACACATGGAGGCATCTCTCGCATACACACTATACTTTGAGTTTACTCTTGCTCTCTCTCTCACACCTATTACTTTATTCTCTCACTATTAAAGTTTTTTGACCATCGTTGTCGCCTTCAGTGGTTAGGTTACCTAGGCCTAACCACTCAATATTTGTCTCTTATTGTTGATTGCCTTATTAATTGCTTAACTCTATACACTCGACTAATGTGATTGTGTATAATCAGATTTGTTCATCATCAGTTTGGTCACATTTATGGGAAACGAATAAAATTTTCTACTATGTTTCCTTATTTTCTCCATTACAATTACAACCTATGAAGCACGGATACGGATACGATACAGGTAAGGGGATACGACAAAACCAAAAAAAATAGGATACGGGTACGGCTAGGATACGTCCATAAAATATATATTTTTTAAAATTTTATTATTATATTTAATGTAATAATTATGATTTATAAAGTAAAAGATATATAATAATAACTAACCATCAGAGTCAGTCGATCGTCAGTGTGAGTGAGTGAGAGGGAGAGAGAGAGACGATCATCGTCGAGTATCGACTGAAGGGAGTGGGGGGCTTGACGGGCTGTGGAAGAAAAGTGTACAGGTTTTAGTCTTTTAGACTTTTAGTTTAATAATATATTTTTTTTTTGTAAATAAAGGCCTAAATATATTGTTCTTATGCCCCTATACTTTTTTAAAATTCGAGTAATACCCCGCGTATCCTTATGCGTATCCTAGGCGTATCAAAAACGTATCCAACCGTATCGGAAAACTAATTTTTTTAAAAATTTTAGGATACTTCTCAGACGTATCCGGTACGTATCCGTATCCAAAAGTATTCGATACGGATACTTTGACCATTTTGAAATATCTGTGTTTCCTAGATTACAACTAGATCAATAAATCAGCAACCAGAAGATCATGACCCAACGTGTTGGCTGGAAGACTCGCCTTCGCCTGTGGAACCCCTCACGACCACAAATCTTGTGGTCGGGCAACAACTTTTGGAAACAATGCAGTTGCTGGTGAGCCAAAACAAGCAGATTCTCCAACTGATGCTCACGTCAATTGGGTCATGCCCCAACCTGCAGGAGGAGAAACGCCACAACCTATCCACCCAGGGCTTCAAGGCGCTCCCCTTCATGGAAACCAGCGCTAGGGAGCCCCTATATAGCATCCGGGGGTCCCCAAGCGCTAAGGAGTCCTTCCTTAACTCGCAGACACTCCACACGCTCCACTTCCTTATGGCCCTACTCCATCCTCACACGCTGTTGACCCTCTTGTTCAGGAGGATGAGGGGGAATACCAGTATGCAGATCATGAGAATTACTACAACGATCAGACAAAGGTGTCTCTAACCAATGGGACAAAAAAATTAAGGAGGTGCAAAAGAGCTTGGCATTGCCCTAAACGCCGTCAACGTATGGGTGCCAAAAGTAGTGGACTATCTAGTAAGACGCACCGACACTCCATTTGTGGTGGATATGGTTAACTACCCCTTACCCTCCAAGTTCTAGATGCCCACGGTGGAAACCTTCAATGGTTCAAAAGATCCACTTGATCACCTCAACACGTACAAGTCAATTATGCAACTATAAAATGTACCTGACAAAATAATGTGCAGAGCCTTTCCTACCACCTTTAAAAGATTTGTATGACAGTGGTTCACCAAGCTCAAGACATCTTCTATCAACTCATTTACTGAATTAAGCAAATCTTTCATTTCTCACTTTTATAAGGGGATGCCAACATCAAAAATCGGTCATCCACCTGCTCATTATCAAGTAGGACTATAGTAAGAATTTAAGGAGCTACCTTACTCGATTCAACGAGGAGGCCTTCCAGATTGAAGAGCTGGATGAGAAGGTCACCATGACCCCCTTTATCGCAGGTTTGTGCTCATCAAGTTTCATGCTCTCAATTTTGAAAAAATCACTAGCAAGAATGTTCGAGCTTTTATCTAGGGCACACAAGTACATGAATACCGAGTATCTCACAAAGGCCAGGCCAGGCAAGTTGAGTCCTCCCGTTGGGGAGAGAAGAGAAAGGGCACTTGTGAAGATAAGAGATAAGCGAAGAATAAGAAAAAGAGGATGAAAAGAGTGTAAATCAAGGATCGCCTCAGTCCCACACCTTTGAGAGAGCGGCAAGCCTTTACCTTGCTCAATGCTTCGGATAAACATATCTTGCTCCAAATACATGATGATCCTACGATACGTAGGGCGGAGAAGATGAAGTCCGACTTGAACAGTAGGAACCCAAACAAGTATTGTCATTTCTACCATAATCAAGGGCACGACATCGACTACTGCTTGAACTCAAGAGGCAGATCGAGAAACTTATACATTGCAGCCTATTGCGACAGTACGTTACTAGCAGAGGACAAGCTCTGCCACCTGACTGGAACCAGGATGACAGAGAGCACCAACAGCCCCTTAAAGAAATTCAAATGATCTTCGGAGGGTTGGGAGGAGGAGGTGACTCTGACTTAGCTAGGAAGGCACATGCTAGAAGAGCCAGACAGAGTTAGATGACTCTCACCCAACACAGACACTCCAGCTTGGAGAAGGGGAGGTCATCTCATTCTCTGATAAGGATCTCGAGGGGATCTAACACCCCTATGATGACTCTTTGGTGCTAACCATAATGATAGCCAACTACCAAGTTAAGAGAATTCTGGTGGACGTCGACAACTCAACCGATATCCTGCTTGCATCTGCCTATGATAGCATTTATCTTGGCAAGGAAATATTGCAACCCGTTAGGATGCCCTTCATTAGATTTTTGGGGGAGAAGGTGTATCCCTTGAGTTCCTTCACCTTGCCTGTCATAGTAGGGACAACACCAAGAAGCTTCACCATCATGGTGAACTTTATAGTATTGGATTTCTCTTCTGTGTACAACATCATTCTTGGACGCCCTACACTTAATACTTTAAGGGCAATGTCATCCACCTATCACCTTATTCTCTGTTTCCCAACTCCTTGTGGGAATGGAGAAATCAGAGGAGACCAAGTTGCCACCAGAGAATGTTATGTGGCCTCTATGAGAGCCAAGAAACCTCAAGAAACCCTCCAAGTGGAAGTGCACGATCCCAATACCTATAAAATTCAGAACTCTAAAGGAAAGCCTTGGTCTATCCATAGAATGTCGAACACTTGAAGAGATATTATCAAGAGCAGGGTACAAGCTAGTGACTCTCATTTTATTTGCCATTTGTTGGTTCAGTTAATTTATTTTGTTATCTATTATTTTAGTTATGAAATAAAACTCTGCAAAAATTATTTTGTCTGGAACTGTCTTTCTTGCATTCCATAGAAGTTTGTAAACAACTTACAAAAGTCAAAACATGACCTAATAACAAAAAGGCAGACAAGTAAAGATAAAAATTGTCATACTCCCTACGATCGCTCACTACTCCTCAATCCACTCTCATTAAAACTCTTCCCGTCACCATTTATCTCTAGTGTCTCATATGGGACGAAGCCATAGAAATCAATATCAGGGAAAGTTGTTGAGGCCTTTTCCCTAAACTCCTCATAACCATCAATAAAAGCATCTACAATGGCCCTCTTAGTAGCCTCTGCCCTGATGGCTTTCTCACGAGCTACTCGCAAGTCTGCCTTTACCACGTTAGCTCTCTCCTGAGATATCCATAGCTCTTCCTCAGCTTCTGCGACCTTTTCGCGGGCCGCTCGTAGCTTTATTTTTGCTCTTGCGCAGGTAGTCTCCCTGTCAAGCTCCAACTTGTCGGCACTCTCACAAAACATTGAAAGCTCGGCCTCAAGAGGTGCAACTTTCTCGTAAGCCAACCTCAATTGCTTCTCAACAACCTCTCGTGCTTGTCTCTCTTTTGTTAGAGCCCTTGATGCCCTACCAAGCTTGATTGTCCTCAAAAAAAGGCATGGAAAAATAATAGCCACCTACGGACATCCAAAAGGTAAAACATAAAAATAGGGGGCAAGTGCAAAAATCAAGGTTGAATAGAAAGAAAGAATACTGTGCAGTATCAATAATGCCCTTTGGACCTCGAGAGTCGACCTTTCTGATATCTGTAGCCGTCACAATGTTCCAAGCCATTCCTTGGTTAGGTTCACATCTTACAACATAGACACCGAGCCACTACTGAAAACAGGATAGCCACGTAGAGCTCCAGTCCTTGTAAAGGACCGCACAGGAGTCTCAACTCCTAAAGTAGTACTTGGATTAGCCCTAGCACTCAAAGGGGCCGCATGCTGAGAAAGAGTGGGGCAACACTGGATTCAGCATGACCATTGAACCTCGGCCGAGAAGCACTAGGGGCATCAGGCTTCGCCTTCTTGGGAGGAGGGGAAGACGCCACCCTAAACACATAGAGAGTCTCTACCATTGCTCTATCAATAGTAGTACCTGCAGAACTTGAATAAAAAAGACAACTTACAAGCGTCACCAAATTTATCCAAAGAGCCAAACACTTTTCCTCTTTTCTCTGGGGAAGGCTCTGAAGTGATCTGACATAGAAATTAGGGCTGTAAAGTTCTTGGCAGGATGATCCCTCATAGTCTGAAGCCTACTCTCCTGCTCCGCTGATAGTGGGGCTAAAGCTACAAAGGAGCTAACACATGTAATGAATACAAGAGACATGACAGTTGGGTATAAAAGTAAGGGTAAAACTCATACCTACCTTGGTCCTTGGGACAGTATCCCATCTCGAAGGTACTAAGTCACTCACCTCCTCGGCAACCCACTCACCTCATACAACAAAAAACTTGGACTTCCAACTAGTTTGAGGGCAGTGTAGTGATTAGCTTGCCCGACCTCAAAACGAAGTTGTACCATCCGTGATGAGGAGTAGAATTATCCAAAAGTACATACAACGTTAGGAACTCCTCAAAGGGGGGATAAACATCCTCATTATGTACCAGCCACCATAGTGAAAAGAACGCCAAAAGTATCTAATCATTCGAAGTCAACCTCCCCGGAGTAAGCGACAAGTGACCTAGAATCTGGCAAATAGGTCTAGGCATAGGAAACCTCAATCCTACCTCCAAGACATCCTCATAGAAAACAATCTTCCCAGAGGAGTCATAACACGCCGACTCTTCTTTCTCGACCTAGCGACATAGAACGAAAGGAGGGATATGGAACGAGGACACAATACTATATCATTATCATCATCTATGGAATTGAAAATAGAGGTTATCTTCGAGCCGTCACTGTCAGTGGTCCCTTTGCTTTGTGAGGAATCTGTTGCATTGTTCCTCATCATGCCATTGTTAGAATGACACCTACCAATGATTAGAGCCAATATTAAAAAAAAGAAGAAAAAAGAAAGAATGTGTCAAAATTAAGGAATTAGGAGACGGGCAGAGTTGCATTACCTAGCCGAAAGGCGNGGATGATCCCTCATAGTCTGAAGCCTACTCTCCTGCTCCGCTGATAGTGGGGCTAAAGCTACAAAGGAGCTAACACATGTAATGAATACAAGAGACATGACAGTTGGGTATAAAAGTAAGGGTAAAACTCATACCTACCTTGGTCCTTGGGACAGTATCTCATCTCGAAGGTACTAAGTCACTCACCTCCTCGGTAGCCCACTCACCTCATACAACAAAAAACTTGGACTTCCAACTAGTTTGAGGGCAGTGTAGTGATTAGCTTGCCCGACCTCAGAACAAAGTTGTACCATCCCTGATGAGGAGTAGAATTATCCAAAAGTACATACAACGTTAGGAACTCCTCAAAGGGGGGATAAATATCCTCATTATGTACCAGCCACCATAGTGAAAAGAACGCCAAAAGTATCCAATCATTCGAAGTCAACCTCCCCGGAGTAAGCGACAAGTGACCTAGAATCTAGCAAATAGGTCTAGGCATAGGAAACCTCAATCCTACCTCCAAGACATCCTCATAGAANCGAGACAAGTCTATGTATATGTTGACCTCTTGAAACCCTATGGATGGTGCCCTAAATGGAGAAAGGGGGTTTTTACTGTGAAGGGATAAAATTTCCTCTAACCTGATAGCAGCGATGTAGGTGTCTAGTGATGGTNAAAACAATCTTCCCAGAGGAGTCATAACACGCCGACTCTTCTTTCTCGACCTAGCGACATAGAACGAAAGGAGGGATATGGAACGAGGACACAATACTATATCATTATCATCATCTATGGAATTGAAAATAGAGGTTATCTTCGAGCCGTCACTGTCAGTGGTCCCTTTGCTTTGTGAGGAATCTGTTGCATTGTTCCTCATCATGCCATTGTTAGAATGACACCTACCAATGATTAGAGCCAATATTAAAAAAAAGAAGAAAAAAGAAAGAATGTGTCAAAATTAAGGAATTAGGAGACGGGCAGAGTTGCATTACCTAGCCGAAAGGCGCCACATTCTCCATTCCTAGCAAAACTCAGTATACTGCCTTGGTTAATTAGCACGCCTACTTGTTGTTCCCCATGAATGCCTGAGCCCAGGTCACTCAGCATTACGACTGTAGTAGCAGCAGCACCACGCCTGCGTGCGCATATGCATTAGTGCCCAAGGTGTCACCAGTTACGCTAGCACCAAGGGTGTCGCCAGTGCCTTCTCTGCCTGTGCCTGGGGTGCTGTTTACTGCGTTTGGGGCATCGTTGCCTAGCACGTTGCTTGCACTTGGGGCACTACCGCCAAGCCTTCCTCTGCTGCCCATCCTTCCTCATTCGTCGCCTGCATCACCCAAGTCACCTACAGCCGCACCCCTGTCATTTCCCTAGATGCCTCTGACGCGCACATCCATCACCTCTGGTGTCGCCCAGGCTACCAGCAGTGGCGTCACCCAGGTCGCCTCCAGCCGCGGCTTTGAAGCTGCCTCTGGCGCCACCTCTAGTGCCCCTAGCGTCACCCATACTACCAGCAATAGCGTCGCCCAGTCCAGCTACTCCAACGGCCCTTGCGCCTCCTTGCCTTGTCTTGGAGAAGCCTATGACGCTATCCATGGTACCTCCTATGAATTCACCTAGTTTGGGGATCCTTTTCTTTGTCTTCCTACTTGCCTCCATGCTCTTTTTCTGCGACCTCCTTCAATGGATTATGGAATGAAGAGGACGAGACAAGTCTATGTATATGTTGACCTCTTGAAACCCTATGGATGGTGCCCTAAATGGAGAAAGGGGGTTTTTACTGTGAAGGGATAAAATTTCCTCTAACCTGATAGCAGCGATGTAGGTGTCTAGTGATGGTGAATCCATGACGCAAAGATAGTGCTTATCCCTAATTGAAGTTGTCCTCCCCAGAAGACTAATAGCCTGACCTACACGTCACCGCCTCAACTAAGACTCTATGCCTATAAATTGTAACCTCCTACACATGGAGGCATCTCTCACACACACCACTCCTTGAGCTTAATCTTACTTTCTCTCTCTCTCTCTCTCTCTCTCTCACTCTTACCTACTACTTTATTCTCTCNGCACCTACCAATGATTAGAGCCAATATTAAAAAAAAGAAGAAAAAAGAAAAAATGTGTCAAAATTAAGGAATTAGGAGACGGGCAGAGTTGCATTACCTAGCCGAAAGGCACCACATTCTCCATTCCTAGCAAAACTCAGTATACTGCCTTGGTTAATTAGCACGCCTNACACCTACCAATGATTAGAGCCAATATTAAAAAAAAGAAGAAAAAAGAAAGAATGTGTCAAAATTAAGGAATTAGGAGACGGGCAGAGTTGCATTACCTAGCCGAAAGGCGCCACATTCTCCATTCCTAGCAAAACTCAGTATACTGCCTTGGTTAATTAGCACGCCTNTAATAAAATTTTTCGGTCATCGTTGCCGCCTTCAATGGTTAGGTCACCTAGGACCAATCATCCAATCTTTGNTAAAATTTTTTGGTCATCGTTGCCGCCTTCAATGGTTAGGTCACCTAGGACCAATCATCCAATCTTTGTCTATTATTATTGATTGTCTTTTTAATTACTTTACTCCATNCTACTTGTTGTTCCCCATGAATGCCTGAGCCCAGGTCACTCAGCATTACGACTGTAGTAGCAGCAGCACCACGCCTGCGTGCGCATATGCATTAGTGCCCAAGGTGTCACCAGTTNTGTCTATTATTATTGATTGTCTTTTTAATTACTTTACTCCATACACTCGACTGATTTGATTGTGCATAATTAGATTTGTAAATCATCAGTTCTCATGGCATCAATATAGAATTATCACATTTGCTAATGCATTATTTCATGACATCACACTTTTTTTAAGTTAAGCTCAAGTACATAAAGGTTTAACCAATATAAAAAGAACAATTGCTATGTGNTTACGCTAGCACCAAGGGTGTCGCCAGTGCCTTCTCTGCCTGTGCCTGGGGTGCTGTTTACTGCGTTTGGGGCATCGTTGCCTAGCACGTTGCTTGCACTTGGGGCACTACCGCCAAGCCTTCCTCTGCTGCCCATCCTTCCTCATTCGTCGCCTGCATCACCCAAGTCACCTACAGCCGCACCCCTGTCATTTCCCTAGATGCCTCTGACGCGCACATCCATCACCTCTGGTGTCGCCCAGGCTACCAGCAGTGGCGTCACCCAGGTCGCCTCCAGCCGCGGCTTTGAAGCTGCCTCTGGCGCCACCTCTAGTGCCCCTAGCGTCACCCATACTACCAGCAATAGCGTCGCCCAGTCCAGCTACTCCAACGGCCCTTGCGCCTCCTTGCCTTGTCTTGGAGAAGCCTATGACGCTATCCATGGTACCTCCTATGAATTCACCTAGTTTGGGGATCCTTTTCTTTGTCTTCCTACTTGCCTCCATGCTCTTTTTCTGCGACCTCCTTCAATGGATTATGGAATGAAGAGGACGAGACAAGTCTATGTATATGTTGACCTCTTGAAACCCTATGGATGGTGCCCTAAATGGAGAAAGGGGGTTTTTACTGTGAAGGGATAAAATTTCCTCTAACCTGATAGCAGCGATGTAGGTGTCTAGTGATGGTGAATCCATGACGCAAAGATAGTGCTTATCCCTAATTGAAGTTGTCCTCCCCAGAAGACTAATAGCCTGACCTACACGTCACCGCCTCAACTAAGACTCTATGCCTATAAATTGTAACCTCCTACACATGGAGGCATCTCTCACACACACCACTCCTTGAGCTTAATCTTACTTTCTCTCTCTCTCTCTCTCTCTCTCTCACTCTTACCTACTACTTTATTCTCTCACTAATAAAATTTTTTGGTCATCGTTGCCGCCTTCAATGGTTAGGTCACCTAGGACCAATCATCCAATCTTTGTCTATTATTATTGATTGTCTTTTTAATTACTTTACTCCATACACTCGACTGATTTGATTGTGCATAATTAGATTTGTAAATCATCAGTTCTCATGGCATCAATATAGAATTATCACATTTGCTAATGCATTATTTCATGACATCACACTTTTTTTAAGTTAAGCTCAAGTACATAAAGGTTTAACCAATATAAAAAGAACAATTGCTATGAGAATTATAGAATTCCAAATATGCAATAGAACTACAACCAATTCTTCGAGGCAAAAGAAATGCTATCAAGCATATCATCAACCTACTAAGAAAGGCAAAATATATAAGCCACTTCATAGCAAAATCCATCACGCCACACCAAGGCTCACCATTACAACACATTTCATACATTTTTCTTTTGAAAACATGTTGCTCTTCATGGTTTCTATGGTGAAATTATNAGAATTATAGAATTCCAAATATGCAATAGAACTACAACCAATTCTTCGAGGCAAAAGAAATGCTATCAAGCATATCATCTACCTACTAAGAAAGGCAAAATATATAAGCCACTTCATAGCAAAATCCATCACGCCACACCAAGGCTCACCATTACAACACATCTCATACATTTTTCTTTTGAAAACATGTTGCTCTTCATGGTTTCTATGGTGAAATTATGGTGAAGTAACGAAAAAAAATTCACGAGATAAATTTTTTTGCCATAAATTCAGTTCCTATCGCCTTAATTTAAACCTCATATCATAAGTGTTAATAGACTTTAAATTAAGCACTACATTTCGGAACCTAATTTATTGACCTAATCAACTATTACCTTTGGACCTAGACAACTATGACCTTTGGATCTAATCTAGATAAATTTTGTTTATTGTCCAAAGGGGCTGAGGCTAATAGAACCAAGTATTCGTCACAAACAACAAAAAAAAAAAAACATGCATTAGTCCAAGTATGAGTCCTCAAAGTCAAAATCTATAGAATTAGTATGGAATCTAAAGTCCCAAAAATTTACAGTCACAAATGTCTGTTTCATTTCTGAGTATAAAAAGAAAGAACCAAAATTTCATATATAACATCATCTAAGAATTGAGTAGCAAACAATTCTTAAACCTTAATCCAATTTACTGGCCTTTCTTAAGGGTTTATTTAGAATGTGGGTGTTTATAGACTTGCACGAAACTAAAATGAGCTAANATCACAAATGTATGTTTCATTTCTGAGTATAAAAAGAAAGAACCAAAATTTCATATATAACATCATCTAAGAATTGAGTAGCAAGCAATTCTTAAACCTTAATCCAATTTACTGGCCTTTCTTAAGGGTTTATTTAGAATGTGGGTGTTTATAGACTTGCACGAAACNAAAATAGAATTGTAAAAGAAAACCCGTTTCGAGGGGGTGAAAACCTCCAATGGTTCAATTCGAGAAGAACCTAACTCCAAAATTTCACAAGAAAGTTTAATATAATATTCTTCATGTCATTTCCATTGATAGAGAAGCCTNGTGGGTGTTTATAGACTTGCACGAAACTAAAATGAGCTAAGGGGTGGGCCTGAATTGAACAGGTAAAAAGATGATGATTGAACCTATTACATATCCAATCAAAAATTCTTACAAAACCCTGCATTAAAAAATAACATAATCAAACCAAATTCACACATTAAATTGAACCTAATCAAATCGAGTTCAAATTGAACCTAATCAAATCAAAATTCATAAATCCAATCGAATATAATCAAACCGATTTCACAAATCCAAATTAGACCTAATCAAATCGAATTCAAATTGAGCCTAATAAAACACAAATCCAAATTGAACAAAATCCAATGGAGTGTGTGGATTTGTGTTGTGTTGTGTGTGTGTGTGTGTTTTGGGGAGTGGGCTGCGTAGAGGGGGAAAGAAGGGGGTGGGTTGCACGTGTGTGTGTGTTTGAGACATAGCAAAATGTTCATACATTTTAAATTTCTTCCTTCAATTTCTATGATAAAATGACTCATTCTAAAGAAATTAAACAACAANGTTTGAGACATAACAAAATGTTCATACATTTTAAATTTCTTCCTTCAATTTCTATGATAAAATGACTCATNTTGAGACATAGCAAAATGTTCATACATTTTAAATTTCTTCCTTCAATTTCTATGATAAAATGACTCATTCTAAAGAAATTAAACAACAAAAAGAAGGTCAACATAGATTTACGCACAATTATATAGTAATAACATGTGCCAATATAGAGTTGGAATTGGTCACTTGATGAATGCACTAGCGGTAGATATTGTTGGTTTTGTATAGCGAATAATTAATACTGATAACAAAAGTTGTGAGACAAGAATTTAATATAGGGCAAATAATAAAACAAAACACAACAATATAACGTCGTTTTTACGTATCTTGATACACTATACCTACATTCACAGACCCAAAGCTTATATCGATGTATTATTCACTAAAAAATAGGTAACAAATTACATGATACTTAATCTTATTTATAGGGATAAAATATTGTAACTCAAACCTATTAAAATGAAACTTGATGCTAGTGTTTCCTATCATCAATCTCTAAAAATATACCTATTTATCATATACTTGTAATCACAACAAATCAACCTTAAATATATGTGTATCTATATGACCTAACCCTAAACAACCATCATTGTAACAAACCCTAAAATCAAAAATAAAAATGTTAGCAACAAAATTCCCATCAAAATAACAAAAATATAAAAACTAAAACAAAGGAAATACACATCTATAGATACAATTGAGATTGAAATTCAATCTATATGTACATGCATATGAACCAAACCATTAAAAGCCACTAAAAATGCCTCAATGCGAAAACACTCGGAACCAATTACTCCCAAATACAACATCTGGTACTATAATAAAACTGCAAATCCTAGCTGCATCGAAATACATGTGAACATGTTACGTGCACACTTTGAGGAATTTAGAAAATAAACGACAAATAGAATTGGAAAAGAAAACCCGTTTCGAGGGGGTGAAAACCTCCAATGGTTCAATTCGAGAAGAACCTAACTCCAAAACTTCACAAGAAAGTTTAATATAATATTCTTCATGTCATTTCCATTGATAGAGAAGCCTTTAAATACAAGTTGATAAAAACTACCTTTATAACTAATTTGATCCATGACTCCATTATCTTAATAACCACCTAGGATTTTACTCACAAAATACTCTACCACTAACTCACTTACTAAAATATCTACCTCTCATATTACATAAAAATATATTAAAAATATGTACATAACATTCCATCCCCCTTTAAAACAAACTTTGTCCTCAAAGTTGGATTTATCGTGTACAAAAGGAGGCGGCCAACCCACTTCCTCGTCCTTGTAACAACCAATCTGATCCATGTTTGCACTACGAAGGCAATAGGTAGGTACTTCTTGGGAGGCAACTTCAAGGAAACAAAGCCCACATTTTGGGTTCAACAATTGGAAGAGAACTACTTCAATTCTAGCACGTGACTCTTTCGGAGCAACTTCCATTATTACCTTTCCAGCACGGGTGTCATTTTGATTCTTCAACCTTGATTCTCTAACAGTCACTAATAAAATCATATCTTTACTTGATGCAACATTTGATTCTTTTTCATTGAAAATGAATTTTTCTTCATGGCTAAATGAGTGATGGTGTTGATCGGCAGTTAAATTTTCCTCTTGAAGAAAATCTATGTGATCAACAATTTCAATCACTTGACCAATGTATTGCTTGGTGCTAAGTCTAGGCAAGAATGAAGATAAATGCGTCCCAAATGACTGCCCTTTTGCTCTTGTGCTTGAGTAGGCTTGAATCCCACTAGAACATGCATCTTGGCTTCCTGTTTTGTTGTGCTCAATTGTCACATGATTGTTGATCTCAGTTTGGTTCATCATCTGCTCCTTCATTTGAGTGGACACACCTTCATGGAGGATTTTTAGAACTTTGTTGAAGCTCTCTTGCATGCGTTGATTTTGCTCAAGCAATCTCTTGCACCCTTAACTTCAAAATTTTCGATGAAGTAGCCATTAATAAGATAATCGGCTCTGATACCAATTGTTACGTGCACACTTTGAAGAATTTAAAAAATAAACGAAAAATAGAATTGGGAAAGAAAACCCACTTCGAGGGGGTGAAAACCTCCAATGGTTCAATTCAAAAAGAATCTAACTCCAAAACTTCACAAGAAAGTTCAATATAATATTTCTCGTGTCATTTACATTGATAGAGAAGCCTTTAAATACAAGGCGATAAAAACTACCTTTATAACTAATTTGATTTATGACTCGATTATCTTAGTAATCATCTAGGATATCACTAACTCACTTACTAAAATATCTACCTAATAACTACCTTTCATGTTACATAAAAATATATTAAAAATATGTACAGAACAAAACCGTTTACAACAAACAAAAATCACGACAGGACAACCCAAACCAAGAACTAAAAACACATAAAACCAAAATTAGGGTTAGAAACAGGTGTAAATCTCAGCAGGCAACCATCTATGATGTGCTTTTCCTGAAGAACACGATCAAGTATCGAAGGATCGGGAAAGACAGCATCTGCCGGAGTGTTTACATGTCTAATGACTTCGAAAAGGATACCAGTTTTGTCAACGGTCAGAATCTCTAATGCTTTAAATTTGGAACAAAGGTTATGTGTATGGAGAGAGAGACGGAACAAAGGTTGTGTATGGAGAGAGAGAGAGAGAGAAAGAGAGTAGGTACCTATTGAAGCATGCTGTTGATTTCACACACAGTGGGAACAAAAAAGTGACAAGTGAAAGAAAAGTTTTTAGTTAAAACCCACAAGATAATTGAATAGGAGATACAAAGGAGAATATGAAATAGGGTAATTCTATTTGCGCCTAAAAATTTGATCTAATTTGTTGACATAATGATGTGATTTTAATAAAATTATTTGATAAATATAAAATTTTAATGTTTGATGGAGTCTACAGTCAATTCAAAGGTCATAGTGAATTAAGTCAACATATTAGGTTCTAATAATATTGCTCATTGTGGTACTAAATAAAGTGATAAAAATAGTTATCACAACAGTGGCAAAAATCTATATTACTTAAAAATGTGGGAATACTTGAAAAATATTTATATTCTATTTTTACCTCTTAAAGTTGGTGTAAAGTCAATCATATCCACAATGTCTTTTGATCTCTTTTTTTTTTTTTGAAATATGTCTTTTGATCTTTCTTTAGTATGAGACTAATTATATTTAATTTTGTTAATTATACCTTGCTTTGGAAGAAGCCAAATTATATTTAATTTAGCCTTTCAAATTTTTGACATTGTCCATAATTTTGTTGTTCCTCGTTGAAAATATGCTCTTCACTTGTATTGTTGGGTTGTTATTATGTTTCATATCTTCAATTTCATTCCATATAGGTCTACGATGTTTTAATTACGGTACTCTATTGCCTTGAATCTATTTTGGTACTTTGTTATGGGCTAGCTCTTATTTGTTTTTAGTGGTTTGGTTAAAGGTTTTGGATCATCACTAGCTTCAACAATTTCGAAATGTGAGCAATCAGATTTTGTGGTCACTTNAAGGAATTTAAAAAATAAACGAAAAATAGAATTGGGAAAGAAAACCCGCTTCGAAGGGGTGAAAACCTCCAATGATTCAATTCAAAAAGAATCTAACTCCAAAACTTCACAAGAAAGTTCAATATAATATTTCTCGTGTCATTTACATTGATAGAGAAACCTTTAAATACAAGGCGATAAAAACTACCTTTATAACTAATTTGATCTATGACTCCATTATCTTAGTAATCATCTAGGATATCACTAACTCACTTACTAAAATATCTACCTAANTCTCTTTGCCCATAGTTTAATTATTTACACGTTATGAAAAGGTTGATACCCAACTTATTCTCTTAGTTACAACAAACTTAAATTCTTAATTTTTCTATCGATTTATTTTTTTAACTTTATATAAAGCTGTCCAGGTTCTTAAATTTTTAGAGAAGTCTAGTACAACACAAATTTGTCTTAATTTTTTGATTCTTGCGGAGACTTCACATCTTTTATGGAATGGTTACATAACTAAATATTATTCTGGATCTATGTATGTCATCCACAATAATCTGCTTTTTATCATCCCAATTTTATCCACAAAACTAAAGGGACATGACTAAATATTGTAGTACTCAAATTTGAGTGTATTCAATAAAGCATGGGTGGCCCAACATATTTGGGGGCCCTAGGCAAAAATTTTAAATTAGGTCCTATTAATATTATTTAAAAATAATATAAATAATTGTCAATAATTAAATTATTTATTTTTTTTTCTTTTTTGGGATTCAAAAATATTAATTGAAATTTTCAATTCAAGTTTTTTACATTAAAATTCAACTAACAAAAGTCGAATTCTCGATCAAATATAATTAAGTTAAATTTCTATTGAAAGAGAATGAAAATTTAATCTAACTAACAAAATAATTTTTTTTAGAACAATTGTAAAAGTTAAAATTTGTGTAAGTTAAATGGTATTGGAATATGTGAAATATATTTTAATATTTCAGAAAACTAAAGAAATGTTTTAATTGAGAAATTTTAGCAAGACAATTATAGTTATAATTAGTTTCAGATAGTGAGATACTTCTACTCACTCTATTCTATAGTCATTTTTATATGCTTTAAAAAATAATTAAGTAAAAATATATCCCAAATTTGAAGTAGCCTCAAATTTAATCTAAAAAAATAAAAAGTTATAATTTACAAGTATTAGTTGATAGACAATGAATTACAATTTTTTTTTTTTTGATAATAAGATAGAGAACTATTTTATTAGGTGATAACACATACCATAAATATTAGACAAAGATAAAACACATCAGCTCAAACTTTAGGGCCCTAAATATTTTTGTAAGAAATTCTAAAAATTTTACAATACTATTACTTGTATTTAATCTAGGGACCTAATTTTGACACTTAGTAAATTATGGTTATTTGATTTTTAGTAAACTTATTCAATTGTAGTTTTTCTTACTAATTTAATGGTCAAAATGCATTAAATTCTCAAATTAAACCCAAAAATTAAGTCTAGTAAAATTGTACAAAAATTAAATTTGGGGCCCCAAAATTTTTGTCCCATTTGAGGACCTAGGCAATGGCCTAGTGCATGGGCCGGCACTGCAATAGAGTGAAAAATGATAAAGATGAAGTATAATTTGGTTGTAGGCAACTTAAATGCTGATTCCTTAAATGTTGATCCCAATGCTACTAGTAACTTAAACTAAAAAGAGAATAAAAGAAGAAGAGATACATAATAGTAGATTATATTAAGAATGTTCTTACATAACACTTTTTGGAAGGTCCAGAATGTTCTAGTTTTAGTAAATATGATGAATGGATGTAAAAAAAGAGAAGGTCTTAAAGGGTCATTAAAGAAAAGTCTATATAGTTCTATTACTTTTATATAAGTGACTGCAGACCATCAAATTAGACAACATCATGAGCAGTCTACATTTTCATCAAATTAAAAATAGGCACTGAAATAACTTAGGTTGATTTGTTGTATAATAATTCTTAATAAAAAAATTAACATTTTCTTATTCCCCCCTCTCTGCCTCTACTTGAAGCTAAGAACATATATAAATAACATAAATTAAGGAGCAAAAATATAGAATTTTTTATGAGAAGAAATAACATATATGCAAGCAGATTTGCATTTAAGCAAATGCAATTCTAATGAAAGGTTTTTGATGCAAAGACTCATCTAAAATACTCAATGTAGGAACACAAGGTGGATACCACACTCCTTTACATGAAAATCAGTACCACCAGTAATGCGAAAACCCCAAGAATGTAAACCCCCTAAGGCCGTCGACGCCTCTAGCCGCCCTAATCCCCTATTTTATTCCTTTCGCCCTCTTCATCACTGTACACCATATCATCCTCTCTTTACCATAGCTAGTGCCACTTTCTCTGTTTTCTCTGCCTTTCTTTCCCCCAAAAGCCATTCTCTCTTTTTTGCCCTAACCCCAAATTACACCTTTATTTCCCATCTCTGACCCNAGAACAATTGTAAAAGTTAAAATTTGTGTAAGTTAAATGGTATTGGAATATGTGAAATATATTTTAATATTTCAGAAAACTAAAGAAATGTTTTAATTGAGAAATTTTAGCAAGACAATTATAGTTATAATTAGTTTCAGATAGTGAGATACTTCTACTCACTCTATTCTATAGTCATTTTTATACGCTTTAAAAAATAATTAAGTAAAAATATATCCCAAATTTGAAGTAGCCTCAAATTTAATCTAAAAAAATAAAAAGTTATAATTTACAAGTATTAGTTGATAGACAATGAATTACAATTTTTTTTTTTTTGATAATAAGATAGAGAACTATTTTATTAGGTGATAACACATACCATAAATATTAGACAAAGATAAAACACATCAGCTCAAACTTTAGGGCCCTAAATATTTTTGTAAGAAATTCTAAAAATTTTACAATACTATTACTTGTATTTAATCTAGGGACCTAATTTTGACACTTAGTAAATTATGGTTATTTGATTTTTAGTAAACTTATTCAATTGTAGTTTTTCTTACTAATTTAATGGTCAAAATGCATTAAATTCTCAAATTAAACCCAAAAATTAAGTCTAGTAAAATTGTACAAAAATTAAATTTGGGGCCCCAAAATTTTTGTCCCATTTGAGGACCTAGGCAATGGCCTAGTGCATGGGGCGGCACTGCAATAGAGTGAAAAATGATAAAGATGAAGTATAATTTGGTTGTAGGCAACTTAAATGCTGATTCCTTAAATGTTGATCCCAATGCTACTAGTAACTTAAACTAAAATGAGAATAAAAGAAGAAGAGATACATAATAGTAGATTATATTAAGAATGTTCTTACATAACACTTTTTGGAAGGTCCAGGATGTTCTAATTTTAGTAAATATGATGAATGGATGTAGAAAAAGAGAAGGTCTTAAAGGGTCATTAAAGAAAAGTCTATATAGTTCTATTACTTTTATATAAGTGACTGCAAACCATCAAATTAGACAACATCATGAGCAGTCTACATTTTCATCAAATTAAAAATAGGCACTGAAATAACTTAGGTTGATTTGTTGTATAATAATTCTTAATAAAAAAATTAACATTTTCTTATTCCCCCCTCTCTGCCTCTACTTGAAGCTAAGAACATATATAAATAACATATATTAAGGAGCAAAAATATAGAATTTTTTATGAGAAGAAATAACATATATGCAAGCAGATTTGCATTTAAGCAAATGCAATTCTAATGAAAGGTTTTTGATGCAAAGACTCATCTAAAATACTCAATGTAGGAACACAAGGTGGATACCACACTCCTTTACATGAAAATCAGTACCACCAGTAATGCGAAAACCCCAAGAATGTAAACCCCCTAAGGCCGTCGACGCCTCTAGCCGCCCTAATCCCCTATTTTATTCCTTTCGCCCTCTTCATCACTGTACACCATATCATCCTCTCTTTACCATAGCTAGTGCCACTTTCTCTGTTTTCTCTGCCTTTCTTTCCCCCAAAAGCCATTCTCTCTTTTTTGCCCTAACCCCAAATTACACCTTTATTTCCCATCTCTGACCCTTTTCTTGGCATTTATTGCATCCCCATCCTATAATCTATGGAAATCGACTGGAATTTAAGGCCTTTACCAATCAATTGTGGGTCAAAGGTCGATGAATCATTGGTGAATAGCATTAATGGCAGGCCTGATGCATGCCTTGGTGGGAGTACTTTGGCAGAGGGTATAAATCCAACTATGATTGTTGAGGATGTATATGCTCAAACATAAGCGTGAACTGGTAAGGTCCTCGCTGATCAGACCAGGTTCGATAGAGAAGAAGTTACTGAGTCAGTGATAGAGCAAAGCAGGTTACAGAAACTGATTATTGAGAATGACCTTCTCAAGCATTTTTTTTTAAGCCAAAATGGAATACCCAGGTCGAAATAAGTCTCAAATTAAGCTTAGTGGCGGTAGTGATGGCAGAGGTATTTTCAATGCCGCTGGAAATGGAGGCAATGGACAAGCCAGGTCCAGATGGAAAGAGAAATCAGTTACAAGGGATGTGCCGAGGGTGAATTCACAAGAAGCAGGTATGCAGTCTTTAACCTCTTATAATCAATTGGGAAATCCCAAGCTTGATGCTGGGGGTGGGTCAAATGGTCTGAGTAATAATAGATCTTGGGTTAATATGGTTCAAAATGATTTGAGATCCCTGGTAGAAATGCAGTACATGGCCCCTAGTAAACAAATGGGAAAAGTTATGGTTAGACCTCCCAAAGAGGTAACCCAGGAGGGATATTCCAAATGGGAAGCTTGTATGGTGGGGTACTTTATTGGCAAGATATTGCCTTTCCAAGTTGTGAAAGCATCAGCTATGAGGATGTGGGGAAACAAGGGGTTATTCGATGTTATTGCCAATGAGAATGGATTCTTCTTCTTTAAGTTCTCAAGTACAGGTAACAAAAACGAGGTCTTGGAAGGGGGTCCTTGGCATATTGGTGGCCAGCCTATTATATTAAGGAAGTGGCAGCCAAGACTCAAGCTTACAAAGGAGGCTGTGAGGAAGATCCCAATTTGGGTAAAATTTTATAATATACCCATTGAATATTGGACTGCCACTAGGTTTAGTTACGTAGCTAGTGTAGTTGGGAAACCTTTGTATATGGATAAGTTGACGGAGGAGGGTAGTAGAGCTACTTTTGCAAGGATTTGTGTAGAGGTTGATGGAAGTGAGCCTTTACTGGATGCCTTTGATCAAATGATGGAGGGTGACAATGAAGAGGATAGTGAGAAAATTGAAATTAAGGTAGTTTACCAATGGAAACTAATTCGATGTGATCAATGCAAAGTTTTTGGGCATAGCTGCCATACAATAGCTACTTCCATTGAGAAGCAGCAAAGTATTGAGAAAGGAAACACTTCTGCTAATTCTAAAGCATCTAGCCAGGTTGAGGTTAGGGACTGTGTTCAGGGTGAACTAATCAGAAATGAGGATGCTGGATAAAAAGGGGTACAAAGTCTGACACAAAATCTTCATCTTATTTTAGATGGATAGAGTGAACAGTGGCAAATAGTGAAGAGCAAAGGGAAGGAGAAAGTGATAGAAGAGCAACCTTTAAGACTGGAGGTAAACTTGTCATCTGAAATAGAGTGCTCGATGAAGAGGGCTATAGAACCTTCCAACAAGTTCTAGGCTCTGGATTTAGTACCAGCTACAGAGATGAAGGAGGCAGATGAGGGCGTTAGTGATTTTGAGCCGCCTGAACCTGGATCCATGATGGACAATATCAAGGCCATTGACGAGGTGGAAAACCTGCTTTCTACATCAACTAGAAAGAAACAGAGGAAAACCAAATGAAAGAGTAAGCAATCTTTGAACTCAAGATTGGCGGCTCCCTGCGAGGGGTTGAGGTCATCACTGTCACATAAAATTTCTAATGACTAGTTTCTTTTGCTGGAATGTGAGGGGGCTGAATGGTCCTGTGAAGCAAGAAGAAGTACAGAAACAAGTGAACCAATATGGTGTTGGTTTGTGCTGCCTTGTCGAAACCAAGGTTAGAAAGATTAATTGTGATGTTATTTTTAGAAGAATGTTGCTGAATTGGAGAATCATTGATAATTATGTTCACTCAACTAGAGGGAGAGTATGGGTATGTTGGGACCCCATTTTTTTTGATGTAAGATTGGACGGGCTTACTGACTTGGTTGTACATTGCACTATTGTTAACCTGACTGACCAGAAGATTTTTTCTGCATCTTTTGTTTCTGCCTAGAATGAGGAGGGACCTAGAAAGCAACTATGGTATAATCTTGAACAAAGGGCTGCGGCTGTACAGGGGCAAACAGGGATTGTTTGGGAGACTTTAATGTGGTCAAATCCAACTTTGAGAAGGTAGGAGAGGTTAGTGTGAGAGACAAAGGGAGTGAGGATTTTTGTGAATCCCTATTTAGGACTGATCTTGAAGACTTAAAATATTCGGGAAACCAGTACACATGGTGTAACAGAAGATATGATGGTGGTTTAATTGCTAAGAAGCTGGACAGAGTGTTGGTTAATGAGGTTTGGGGAAGAGCCTATCCTAATTCAAAAGCTGTTTTTCTTACCCCAGGAATTTCCTTACCATTCACTAGCCTTGGTCAGAATGGGGATAGAACTCCCTAAGTGTAGGAAGTCATTCAAATTCTTCGATTTTTGGGCTAATCATCAGGATTTCTTACCAACTGTCACAAGAGTTTGGGCCACTCAAATAAGAAGATCTCATATGTTCAGAATCTATCAAAAGTTGAAGCTGCTCAAGAAAGATTTAAAGGATTTGAATAAGAGGAATTACAGTGATATATCGTCCAGAGTTATAGTTGCAAGATAGGCCCTCCAAGATATTCAAACGAAAGCAAATAGAAGTCCTTTGAACATACACCTATGGGAGGAAGAAAGAGAGAAGTTGAGAAAGTATGTTGAACTCACAGAAGCAGAGGAAAGTTTTTTTAGGCATAAATCTAGAGTCCAGTGGCTGAACTTGGGGGATCAAAACACGAGTTTCTTCTTCAAGCATATTAATAAGCAAAGAATACAGAGGAAGATCACTACCATTTAGAAAGAAGATGGGACCAAGGTCACTGAGTATCGTGAAATTCAAGAGGAGGTTGTTAGCTATTACTACCAGCTGCTTGGTGGGTCTCTTCCTAGTTCTGCAATACTTGTGCAGTGGGTTAATCACTACATCAGAAGGAGAATCTTTTTAGATCTTACAACTCATTTGTCCCTTGATGTCACCAGAGATGAAATCAAGTGTGCATTATTCTCAATGAAGGATGGGACGACCCCAGGTCTAGATGGCTATTCCGCTGGATTCTTCAAGAAAACATGGCATATTGTGGGTGATGAAGTGACTGATGCCATCATGTCATTCTTTGTTTCTAGGAAGCTGTTGAGGGAAGTTAATTCTACCACTATTGCTTTGATTCACAAGGTACCTAATCCTTCTATGATTAATGATTACCGGCCAATTTCATGTTGTAACATCATTTACAAATGTATTTCAAAGATTTTGGCCATCAGAATCAAAAGAGTGCTGCCTAAGCTAATTGACAAATCTCAAACTGCGTTCATACAAGGTAGAAGAATGTCTGATAACATCTTGATTTCCCAAGAACTCTTAAGGAACTATCATCTGGATAAAGGGAGTCCTAGATGTACATTGAAAATTGACCTTATGAAGGCTTATGATAATATTAGGTGGGAGTTTTTTCTAGAAGTGATGCAAGCCATGAGTTTTCCCCAACAGTTGATTTGATAGGTTCAAACGTGTATTACTTCTCCTATGTACTCAGTGAGTCTTAATGGTGAGTTGAAAGGTTATTTTGAAGGAAAAAAGGTTTAAGACAGGGAGATCCCTTGCTCCTTATCTTTTTGTGCTTGCAATGGAGGTTTTTAATGGCATTATGAAGGAGGTGGCTGAGCTGGACAAATTCAAGTATCATTGGAGATGTGGCAAGGAGGATATTTCTCACATTTGCTTTGCTGAAGATGTTATGATCTTCAGTAAAGGAAATCTTGATTCAATTAGGACTGTCAAGGATGCCCCCAGACTTTTTGGGCTCAAAGCTAACCCAAGCAAGTGTCATTTTTACTGCTCTGGCATTAATAATGTGGATAAAGTGGAGATCATGCAGTTAATGGGGTTTTCAGAAGGTGAATTGCATGTGAGATATCTGGGTGTTCCTCTCATTACCACTAAATTGAGGGCTAGGGATTGTCAGCCACTGGTTGAGAAGNCAATGGAGGTTTTTAATGGCATTATGAAGGAGGCGGCTGAGCTGGACAAATTCAAGTATCATTGGAAATGTGGCAAGGAGGATATTTCTCACATTTGCTTTGATGAAGATGTTATGATCTTCAGTAAAGGAAATCTTGATTCAATTAGGATTGTCAAGGATGCCCCCAGACTTTTTGGGCTCAAAGCTAACCCAAGCAAGTGTCATTTNTGGACTGCCACTAGGTTTAGTTACGTAGCTAGTGTAGTTGGGAAACCTTTGTATATGGATAAGTTGACGGAGGAGGGTAGTAGAGCTACTTTTGCAAGGATTTGTGTAGAGGTTGATGGAAGTGAGCCTTTACTGGATGCCTTTGATCAAATGATGGAGGGTGACAATGAAGAGGATAGTGAGAAAATTGAAATTAAGGTAGTTTACCAATGGAAACTAATTCGATGTGATCAATGCAAAGTTTTTGGGCATAACTGCCATACAATAGCTACTTCCATTGAGAAGCAGCAAAGTATTGAGAAAGGAAACACTTATGCTAATTCTAAAGCATCTAGCCAAGTTGAGGTTAGGGACTGTGTTCAGGGTGAACTAATCGGAAATGAGGATGCTGGATAAAAAGGGGTACAAAGTCTGACACAAAATCTTCATCTTATTTTAGATGGATAGAGTGAACAGTGGCAAATAGTGAAGAGCAAAGGGAAGGAGAAAGTGATAGAAGAGCAACCTTTAAGACTGGAGGTAAACTTGTCATCTGAAATAGAGTGCTCGATGAAGAGGGCTATAGAACCTTCCAACAAGTTCTAGGCTCTGGATTTAGTACCAGCTACAGAGATGGAGGAGGCAGATGAGGGCGTTAGTGATTTTGAGCCGCCTGAACCTGGATCCATGATGGACAAAATCAAGGCCATTGACGAGGTGGAAAACCTGCTTTCTACATCAACTAGAAAGAAACAGAGGAAAACCAAAGGAGAGAGTAAGCAATCTTTGAACTCAAGATTGGCGGCTCCCTGCGAGGGGTTGAGGTCGTCACTGTCACATAAAATTTCTAATGATTAGTTTCTTTTGCTGGAATGTGAGGGGGCTGAATGGTCCTGTGAAGCAAGAAGAAGTACAGAAACAAGTGAACCAATATGGTGTTGGTTGTGCTGCCTTGTCGAAACCAAGGTTAGAAAGATTAATTGTGATGTTATTTTTAGAAGAATGTTGCTGAATTGGAGAATCATTGATAATTATGTTCACTCAACTAGAGGGAGAGTATGGGTATGTTGGGACCCCATTTTTTTTGATGTAAGATTGGACGGGCTTACTGACTTGGTTGTACATTGCACTATTGTTAACCTGACTGACCAGAAGATTTTTTCTGCATCTTTTGTTTCTGCCTAGAATGAGGAGGGACCTAGAAAACAACTATGGTATAATCTTGAACAAAGGGCTGCGGCTGTACAGGGGCAAACAGGGATTGTTTGGGAGACTTTAATGTGGTCAAATCCAACTTTGAGAAGGTAGGAGAGGTTAGTGTGAGAGACAAAGGGAGTGAGGATTTTTGTGAATCCCTATTTAGGACTGATCTTGAAGACTTAAAATATTCGGGAAACCAGTACACATGGTGTAACAGAAGATATGATGGTGGTTTAATTGCTAAGAAGCTGGACAGAGTGTTGGTTAATGAGGTTTGGGGAAGAGCCTATCCTAATTCAAAAGCTGTTTTTCTTACCCCAGGAATTTCCTTACCATTCACTAGCCTTGGTCAGAATGGGGATAGAACTCCCTAAGTGTAGGAAGTCATTCAAATTCTTCGATTTTTGGGCTAATCATCAGGATTTCTTACCAACTGTCACAAGAGTTTGGGCCACTCAAATAAGAAGATCTCATATGTTCAGAATCTATCAAAAGTTGAAGCTGCTCAAGAAAGATTTAAAGGATTTGAATAAGAGGAATTACAGTGATATATCGTCCAGAGTTATAGTTGCAAGATAGGCCCTCCAAGATATTCAAACGAAAGCAAATAGAAGTCCTTTGAACATACACCTATGGGAGGAAGAAAGAGAGAAGTTGAGAAAGTATGTTGAACTCACAGAAGCAGAGGAAAGTTTTTTTAGGCATAAATCTAGAGTCCAGTGGCTGAACTTGGGGGGATCAAAACACGAGTTTCTTCTTCAAGCATATTAATAAGCAAAGAATACAGAGGAAGATCACTACCATTTAGAAAGAAGATGGGACCAAGGTCACTGAGTATCGTGAAATTCAAGAGGAGGTTGTTAGCTATTACTACCAGCTGCTTGGTGGGTCTCTTCCTAGTTCTGCAATACCTGTGCAGTGGGTTAATCACTACATCAGAAGGAGAATCTTTTTAGATCTTACAGCTCATTTGTCCCTTGATGTCACCAGAGATGAAATCAAGTGTGCATTATTCTCAATGAAGGATGGGACGACCCCAGGTCTAGATGGCTATTCCGCTGGATTCTTCAAGAAAACATGGCATATTGTGGGTGATGAAGTGACTGATGCCATCATGTCATTCTTTGTTTCTAGGAAGCTGTTGAGGGAAGTTAATTCTACCACTATTGCTTTGATTCACAAGGTACCTAATCCTTCTATGATTAATGATTACCGGCCAATTTCATGTTGTAACATCATTTACAAATGTATTTCAAAGATTTTGGCCATCAGAATCAAAAGAGTGCTGCCTAAGCTAATTGACAAATCTCAAACTGCGTTCATACAAGGTAGAAGAATGTCTGATAACATCTTGATTTCCCAAGAACTCTTAAGGAACTATCATCTGGATAAAGGGAGTCCTAGATGTACATTGAAAATTGACCTTATGAAGGCTTATGATAATATTAGGTGGGAGTTTTTTCTAGAAGTGATGCAAGCCATGAGTTTTCCCCAACAGTTGATTTGATAGGTTCAAACGTGTATTACTTCTCCTATGTACTCAGTGAGTCTTAATGGTGAGTTGAAAGGTTATTTTGAAGGAAAAAAGGTTTAAGACAGGGAGATCCCTTGCTCCTTATCTTTTTGTGCTTGCAATGGAGGTTTTTAATGGCATTATGAAGGAGGCGGCTGAGCTGGACAAATTCAAGTATCATTGGAAATGTGGCAAGGAGGATATTTCTCACATTTGCTTTGATGAAGATGTTATGATCTTCAGTAAAGGAAATCTTGATTCAATTAGGATTGTCAAGGATGCCCCCAGACTTTTTGGGCTCAAAGCTAACCCAAGCAAGTGTCATTTTTACTGCTCTGGCATTAATAATGTGGATAAAGTGGAGATCATGCAGTTAATGGGGTTTTCAGAAGGTGAATTGCATGTGAGATATCTGGGTGTTCCTCTCATTACCACTAAATTGAGGGCTAGGGATTGTCAGCCACTGGTTGAGAAGATTACTGCCAAGGTAAGTTTCTAGTGCAACAAATCACTTTCATATGCTGGCAGAGTACAATTGATCCGCTCAGTTCTCTTTTTAATTCAAGGTTTTTGGTCTTCTTTATTTATATTGCCAATAAAAGTAGTCAAAACAGTGGAGCAAATTATGAGAAGATTCTTATGGNGCTGCCATACAATAGCTACTTCCATTGAGAAGCAGCAAAGTATTGAGAAAGGAAACACTTCTGCTAATTCTAAAGCATCTAGCCAGGTTGAGGTTAGGGACTGTGTTCAGGGTGAACTAATCAGAAATGAGGATGCTGGATAAAAAGGGGTACAAAGTCTGACACAAAATCTTCATCTTANAGTCTGTTACAGATTTTAAAATGTCTGGAGCCAAGGTGGCTTGGGACAAAGTGTGTCTGCCAAAGGATGAAGGGGGACTTGAGTTTAAAAGCATGAAACAGTGGAACAATGCTATTATTATGAAACATCTATGGAATGTCATAAGCAAAAGTTACAACTCAATATGGGTGGATTGGATTTATTCANGGTCTGTTACAGATTTTAAAATGTCTGGAGCCAAGGTGGCTTGGGACAAAGTGTGTCTGCCAAAGGATGAAGGGGGACTTGGGTTTAAAAGCATGAAACAGTGGAACAATGCTATTATTATGAAACATCTATGGAATGTNAAGGAGGCAGATGAGGGCGTTAGTGATTTTGAGCCGCCTGAACCTGGATCCATGATGGACAATATCAAGGCCATTGACGAGGTGGAAAACCTGCTTTCTACATCAACTAGAAAGAAACAGAGGAAAACCAAATGAAAGAGTAAGCAATCTTTGAACTCAAGATTGGCGGCTCCCTGCGAGGGGTTGAGGTCATCACTGTCACATAAAATTTCTAATGACTAGTTNGTCATAAGCAAAAGTTACAACTCAATATGGGTGGATTGGATTTATTCATATCTTGTAAAAGGCAAGAGCTTCTGGAGTGTGAAAATTCCTCAAAAGTCATCTTGGGCATGGAGAAAGATTCTAAATTTGAGAAAAGAAAGTTTAGCAATGGTGAATTATAAGATTGGGAATGATGACTCTAATTTTCTCTGGTTTGATCCATGACACCCAATAGGTTCTATCTACTAGCATAAGGGAGAGTCCATCATTAGGGAATCAGGGCTTGGGAGAGATGCTAAAGTAAGTTCTATAATTAATAATGGTAACTGAGACTGGCCGACAACAAATGGGGACATGATGGAGCTGCTAAGAGGTATTTCTCCTAATATGAAACCTGTCATGAGTCAGAGGGACTGTGTCTTGTGGCTGCCTTCTAGAACCAAGATTTTTAGCTCTANGCAACTATGGTATAATCTTGAACAAAGGGCTGCGGCTGTACAGGGGCAAGCAGGGATTGTTTGGGAGACTTTAATGTGGTCAAATCCAACTTTGAGAAGGTAGAAGAGGTTAGTGTGAGAGACAAAGGGAGTGAGGATTTTTGTGAATCCCTATTTAGGACCGATCTTGAAGACTTAAAATATTCGGGAAACCAGTACACATGGTGTAACAGAAGATATNCGACCAGATGCAAGATTGGGCTGATATTGTATGGTTTTCTGGTGCTGTGCCTAGATACAATTTTATTTTATGGCTGGTTGTTCAAAACAGGCTTTCCAGCCAAAACAAGCTTATATCATATGATGTTATTCATTTAACTCATTGTGTGTTTTGCAAAGAAGTAGTGGAAACTCATAACCACCTTTTTTTTAATGCCTTTTCACTGAGAGAATATGGATTTCATTGAAAGACAAAGTGCATGTCCAATGGCCAAGACTTGATTGGCTTGATTTGGTTAACTGGTATGCTACAAACATGAAGGGGAAGGNAGATTTCTTACCAACTGTCACAAGAGTTTGGGCCACTCAAATAAGAAGATCTCATATGTTCAGAATCTATCAAAAGTTGAAGCTTCTCAAGAAAGATTTAAAGGATTTGAATAAGAGGAATTACAGTGATATATCGTCCAGANACCAGATGCAAGATTGGGCTGATATTGTATGGTTTTCTGGTGCTGTGCCTAGATACAGTTTTATTTTATGGCTAGCTGTTCAAAACAGGCTTTCCAGCCAAAACAAGCTTATATCATATGATGTTATTCATTTAACTCATTGTGTGTTTTGCAAAGAAGTAGTGGAAACTCATAACCACCTTTTTTTTAATGCCTTTTCACTGAGAGAATATGGATTTCATTGAAAGACAAAGTGCATGTCCAATGGCCAAGACTTGATTGGCTTGATTTGGTTAACTGGTATGCTACAAACATGAAGGGGAAGGCTTTTCCAAAAGCTGATTGGCAAATTGATGCTCGCCATCTCAATTTATATGATTTGGAGGGAGAGGAATCACAGGGTTTTTAAAAACTCCTATAGAGATGTGGTCTCCATTTATAAGGAGATAGTGGAAAATGTTANTTGTGCAGTGGGTTAATCACTACATCAGAAGGAGAATCTTTTTAGATCTTACAACTCATTTGTCCCTTGATGTCACCAGAGATGAAATCAAGTGTGCATTATTCTCAATTAAGGATGGGACGGCCCCAGGTCTAGATGGCTATTCCGCTGGATTCTTCAAGAAAACATGGCATATTGTGGNGAGCCGTGGAATCAAAAGAAACAATCCTAATGCATGGTTGCAAAAGACAATGGGCCTTGCCTGACAATATTTTTTTTCTCTGACTCATCACATGTGGATGTTACTCGTTGGTGTTGGCCTTTCCAGTGGAATGCTTGTGATCCGTTTGTTTATGAGGTATGTGTGGAGAGTGTGATGCTCTGGTTGCGTCAATGATGCGATGATTCATCCTCTGTTTTGCTGCGGGTTTCGTGCTGTGTGGGTGCTGTTTGTTTGTTGTTGTTGGTTGTTCTGCTTGCCGGGGTTGGCTTGTGCTTTGTATCACTATGTGGGCAAGCTTACAGGGCCATGTTGTAACACATGTTGGGTGTTCCACCTGTGGAGGATTCTCTCCCTTTGCTGCATTTCTGCTTGCTGGACCTTCCACCTATGGGCATGTGGCGTGTTCCTAGTGTTTGTCTTGACCTGTTGCTGCTTGGGCTTGCTGGAGCCTGGTCTGCTTCTTGTTTTGTTTTGGGTGCCTCCTGCTGTTTTCTTTCTTGTTGATGCTTGGAATGGAGGTTTTGATTGCTGCTGATGGTTCGCTAGTTTTGTTGGTTGTTCCTTCTTTCTTTTCTTTTCTGGATGCTCCATCAGATAAGCTTATGCTTTGTACATTTTTTGTTCAGTCCTTTTGGATTTGTATTCCTTGTATTTTATTTTGCTGATTGGCATGNGGAGCCTGGTCTGCTTCTTGTTTTGTTTTGGGTGCCTCCTGCTGTTTTCTTTCTTGTTGATGCTTGGAATGGAGGTTGTGATTGCTGCTGATGGTTCGCTAGTTTTGTTGGTTGTTCCTTCTTTCTTTTCTTTTCTGGATGCTCCATCAGATAAGCTTATGCTTTGTACATTTTTTGTTCAGTCCTTTTGGATTTGTATTCCTTGTATTTTATTTTGCTGATTGGCATGGTTGATCTTCTTCTCCCCTGTTCAGAAGATCGGCCATCCCATGGTATCACCTTGTACATTTTCTTTGGTTTTAATGATTTCATCTTACTTACAGAAAAAAAAAAAATACTTAATGTAAATCATCTACTGGTTTTCATGTTTTGCAGTTGCAAGACGCTGCCATTGAAACAACATCTTGAGATTGCTTGCTAGATTGGAATGACGTGTGCCAAGATAACGTCCAATTTGAACAAACTCAATATTGGCACCAGCATTTTGTGAGTTCATCATGTCCAATTCTCTATTCTAACATAAGTTATCGGTTTAGAATAGCATATGAATTTTAGAGTCTTATTTGATAGTTCATGTGCTATCAAATTGTGACAGTTCACATGTGCTATTCTAAACTTCCCATAAGCTACATTTTGAAGGAATGCTCCAATGCATTCTGTTATAGGAAGTTTAGGATAGCACAGACCATTAGTCGAATTGCTATGAGCCAATGACTTTAGATCAACCTATCTATCAATAGGGTGGCTCAATAAAAGTTTATATGTATTTTTTATTTTGGTAATAGGTTTATTGCTCATATAGTTGTATTAATCATGAATGCACTGTCTTTATTTATTTTTAGATAGAATCGTACAATTTAACAAATTACATAGAATATTAATTTTAAAATAAAAACATCTGATGTTGTACAACTTTACCTACATGTTCTTTCTGATGTCTTAGTTTGAATTGAAAGATTTCTTATTCTTAATGATGATCTTTGAGATAACACCAAAATAAAAATATGGGTTTATGGGCGCCGATAATGATTTCATGGCATGCTGTTACAGATTTCTCTTTTTGTTTTGAAACAATTGCAGCGTTGCACCACTACTACATGCTACTCAATTCTAAGCGTGAGCTGACTGTTGTTCTTGCGGTGAGAATGACAGTAACAAGCCAAATCTACAAGTGTCATGTGTATATTTAAAAAAGACTTATCCATTATATAACTTTTTGGTCTATGTAAAAGACAAGTGATAGACAATACTATTCCTATGTTAGAGAATAACTTTCAAGAACTTGTGACTTACAGTTTTAATGACCGAGTTTATTTAGCAATGGTGAATGGAAGACTTAGGTGGATTAGGAATAATTGGGTGCAATCCAATATCACAATATTTTTAATTATTCGATAAATAGATTATGATGAATTGAATTAAAACATAACGAGTTAAAAAAATCAATACCAATTCTCATTGCGGAGTTAAATCAAAGCATGCACAACACATATAACTGTAAGTGAAGGCTTATGCTGAGCCATTGATGAGTTCATCAAGACATTCAAAAGTAACTTTTTCAAGGTTTGTGGTCAAAAGATATCATGGCATTAGGACTTGACATCTTTATTGAACTCCCTATCTTGTATTATATTTTTTTAAACTTGATCTCTAAATGGATTAGATTTTTGTATTGCATGATGAGTAGTGATTAATAAACTACTCTTCAATTTTATTTTAGCGGATCCCTTCTAATATATTTTTTTTGTAACTCATTTCTTGGTGGATCACCTGTCATATATTCAAGTGTGAAAAATTGTATAAAAGAGACTTCCTCACTCATTAAGGATAGACAATTTGATAAAAAAGAAAATTGAAGAAAAAAATATTGAAAGACATCAATCCACCAATTAGAGACATTTGGAAGAGGAGTGCTATTTACCATGTGTATCAAAGGATTTGCTACGGTATTGACATTAACTTCCTTACTTTTTTATTTTTTCCAACAAATTATAAGAAAATCAGTGTATCGATTGCATGCATTATTGATTGATTTAACTCAAATATAAATAAATAAAAAATTAAATAAAAGGATATATAGTCTTCAGATTGTCTAATATTGGGTTCACTACACGCAGTTTTAGTATGTATTCTAATTTGTTTTACCTTTTTTCTATAATAATTAAGATTATTTTAGTTTGATAGTTCTTTTTAGATTTTTCATTGGATTTGACCTTATATTCAACATTAAATTATTAATATACATAAATTTATGTCTATACACACAAATTTTAATTAAAAAAATTTTACATGCAACACACATGTACAACAACTAGAACTCGTAAATATGATAGTTTATTTTGTACAGTAAAAAATAGTAAAAATAGTTATCATAACAGTAATAAAAGCAATTACAAATGTAATAATTTTTGGGTTATAAAAAAACCCATTAAAATAATAAATTTTGAAATTGTGGTACCGAACTTTTTTTATCGGTACCATAATCAAATCCTTATGACATGTAACTAAGATTTGATATCAATAATGTTTTTTCATTAAGGTTCAAACCAAAAAAATTGCGATAAAAAAAACATAGCCAGAGTTCCCCTGCATCGAACAAGTCGTTTTCCCTTCCCAACTTCAATTAGGATATTTGGTGGCATAAACTAAGCGGACCAATTTGTGACTGTCGAGATATTCTCAAGAATTACATTTTTTTTTGTATTAAAATGCTACCACTTGACACATTATTAAATTAATAAATTGGATGAATTTTCTTTCTAAATATTGATACCTTTGAGCTTAGACTCCAACAAGTGTTCGAGCATTGAAAGTACGCCCGAATGAGGATATACAATAGAACAATGGAACTTGAAAGTTAAAACTATTAGGCAAGCTGTCCAAGCATTAACGTTCGAACTCAAAGAAGAACCTTGCCTAAAAGCGAAATTCTTTGATGTTGGTTCCCCTGGTTCTATGANTTCTCCCCTGTTCAGAAGATCGGCCATCCCATGGTATCACCTTGTACATTTTCTTTGGTTTTAATGATTTCATCTTACTTACAGAAAAAAAAAAAATNCGTCTCCCCTGTTCAGAAGATCGGCCATCCCATGGTATCACCTTGTACATTTTCTTTGGTTTCAATGATTTCATCTTACTTACAGAAAAAAAAAATACTTAATGTAAATCATCTACTGGTTTTCATGTTTTGCAGTTGCAAGACGCTGCCATTGAAACAACATCTTGAGATTGCTTGCTAGATTGGAATGACGTGTGCCAAGATAACGTCCAATTTGAACAAACTCAATATTGGCACCAGCATTTTGTGAGTTCATCATGTCCAATTCTCTATTCTAACATAAGTTATCGGTTTAGAATAGCATATGAATTTTAGAGTCTTATTTGATAGTTCATGTGCTATCAAATTGTGACAGTTCACATGTGCTATTCTAAACTTCCCATAAGCTACATTTTGAAGGAATGCTCCAATGCATTCTGTTATAGGAAGTTTAGGATAGCACAGACCATTAGTCGAATTGCTATGAGCCAATGACTTTAGATCAACCTATCTATCAATAGGGTGGCTCAATAAAAGTTTATATGTATTTTTTATTTTGGTAATAGGTTTATTGCTCATATAGTTGTATTAATCATGAATGCACTGTCTTTATTTATTTTTAGATAGAATCGTACAATTTAACAAATTACATAGAATATTAATTTTAAAATAAAAACATCTGATGTTGTACAACTTTACCTACATGTTCTTTCTGATGTCTTAGTTTGAATTGAAAGATTTCTTATTCTTAATGATGATCTTTGAGATAACACCAAAATAAAAATATGGGTTTATGGGCGCCGATAATGATTTCATGGCATGCTGTTACAGATTTCTCTTTTTGTTTTGAAACAATTGCAGCGTTGCACCACTACTACATGCTACTCAATTCTAAGCGTGAGCTGACTGTTGTTCTTGCGGTGAGAATGACAGTAACAAGCCAAATCTACAAGTGNGCATGCTACTCAACTCTAAGCATGAGCTGACTGTTGTTCTTGCGGTGAGAATGACAGTAACAAGCCAAATCTACAAGTGTCATGTGTATATTTAAAAAAGGCTTATCCATTATATAACTTTTTGGTCTATGTAAAAGACAAGTGATAGACAATACTATTCCTATGTTAGAGAATAACTTTCAAGAACNTGTCATGTGTATATTTAAAAAAGACTTATCCATTATATAACTTTTTGGTCTATGTAAAAGACAAGTGATAGACAATACTATTCCTATGTTAGAGAATAACTTTCAAGAACTTGTGACTTACAGTTTTAATGACCGAGTTTATTTAGCAATGGTGAATGGAAGACTTAGGTGGATTAGGAATAATTGGGTGCAATCCAATATCACAATATTTTTAATTATTCGATAAATAGATTATGATGAATTGAATTAAAACATAACGAGTTAAAAAAATCAATACCAATTCTCATTGCGGAGTTAAATCAAAGCATGCACAACACATATAACTGTAAGTGAAGGCTTATGCTGAGCCATTGATGAGTTCATCAAGACATTCAAAAGTAACTTTTTCAAGGTTTGTGGTCAAAAGATATCATGGCATTAGGACTTGACATCTTTATTGAACTCCCTATCTTGTATTATATTTTTTTAAACTTGATCTCTAAATGGATTAGATTTTTGTATTGCATGATGAGTAGTGATTAATAAACTACTCTTCAATTTTATTTTATTTTTGTCGGATCCCTTCTAATATATTTTTTTTGTAACTCATTTCTTGGTGGATCACCTGTCATATATTCAAGTGTGAAAAATTGTATAAAAGAGACTTCCTCACTCATTAAGGATAGACAATTTGATAAAAAAGAAAATTGAAGANTTTTTGTCGGATCCCTTCTAATATATTTTTTTTGTAACTCGTTTCTTGGTGGATCACCTGTCATATATTCAAGTGTGAAAAATTGTATAAAAGAGACTTCCTCACTCATTAAGGATAGACAATTTGATAAAAAAGAAAATTGAAGAAAAAAATATTGAAAGACATCAATCCACCAATTAGAGACATTTGGAAGAGGAGTGCTATTTACCATGTGTATCAAAGGATTTGCTACGGTATTGACATTAACTTCCTTACTTTTTTATTTTTTCCAACAAATTATAAGAAAATCANAGAAAATTGAAGAAAAAAAATATTGAAAGACATCAATCCACCAATTAGAGACATTTGGAAGAGGAGTGCTACTTACCATGCGTATCAAAGGATTTGTTACGGTATTGACATTAACTTCCTTACTTTTTTATTTTTTCCAACAAATTATAAGAAANCAAAAAACTGTTCAAATTTGAATTTGTACTCTTAAAAATAAAAAATTTTAATTTGTATCTTCAAATATAGGAATTCCTATAAATGTGCACCTGAATCTAACAGTTTACTGTCTAAAATTAAATAGATAAATTACACATAGATCTTTTCATGCTTGTCATTTAATCATTTGGACCTCTCACATTTAAAATATTACTCTACACCTCCTGATGTGTGTGTACGTGTAACACATAACCCCTTGTTATTGATATTTGTTAAAATAATTGTTAAAAAATATAATTTTATCATATCTGTTTGCTAAAAAAAGTTCACTTAGCCGTGAGATCTACGTATATTTACAATTTCAATGAATTGTACAATTGAATAGATGGATTGTNAAATCAGTGTATCGATTGCATGCATTATTGATTGATTTAACTCAAATATAAATAAATAAAAAATTAAATAAAAGGATATATAGTCTTCAGATTGTCTAATATTGGGTTCACTACACGCAGTTTTAGTATGTATTCTAATTTGTTTTACCTTTTTTCTATAATAATTAAGATTATTTTAGTTTGATAATTCTTTTTAGATTTTTCATTGGATTTGACCTTATATTCAACATTAAATTATTAATATACATAAATTTATGTCTATACACACAAATTTTAATTAAAATTTTTTTACATGCAACGTACATGTACAACAACTAGTACTCGCAAATATGATAGTTTATTTTGTACAGTAAAAAATAGTAAAAATAGTTATCATAACAGTAATAAAAGCAATTACAAATGTAATAATTTTTGGGTTATAAANAAATTTTACATGCAACACACATGTACAACAACTAGAACTCGTAAATATGATAGTTTATTTTGTACAGTAAAAAATAGTAAAAATAGTTATCATAACAGTNCGGACAAAGACTCGACAGTGAGGGATATGCAGAGACTATGATCGTTACGAGATATGCATACACTTCGATCCTTTGATTAGGAGGAGGCATAACAGGATTGGTCCTAGACCCAATTCATTAAAATAGTCACCTAAAGCCCCCAAAATTTAGGGCATCATTTAATTTTTAGATCATAGTTTATTTTCATGTTNTTTTTTTACATGCAACGTACATGTACAACAACTAGTACTCGCAAATATGATAGTTTATTTTGTACAGTAAAAAATAGTAAAAATAGTTATCATAACAGTAATAAAAGCAATTACAAATGTAATAATTTTTGGGTTATAAAAAAACCCATTAAATAATAAATTTTGAAATTGTGGTACCGAACTTTTTTTATCGGTACCATAATCAAATCCTTATGACATGTAACTAAGATTTGATATCAATAATGTTTTTTCATTAAGGTTCAAACCAAAAAAATTGCGATAAAAAAAACATAGCCAGAGTTCCCCTGCATCGAACAAGTCGTTTTCCCTTCCCAACTTCAATTAGGATATTTGGTGGCATAAACTAAGCGGACCAATTTGTGACTGTCGAGATATTCTCAAGAATTACATTTTTTTTTGTNTTGAGTCTTTGTCCTTATCTATAGCTCTCTCACTCTCCCTTGATCATCTAATCAATTCATTCATTTGTAATATCTTTTATATCAAATTTATTGTATAATCCGATCCAATCCTAAAATGAACAAAAAAAGTAAAATGTTCAAATTAAATCATACTGTAGCTCTCTATAAACTATTTAATAATTATAATTTTTTTACTATCTTTTAAAAATATTGATTGGGATCTCAAGTGAAATTCTCATTTTAGACTCTAATTTGTATTGGGTCGCGCTTGAGTTGGGTTATGGCCAGAGGAAGAGACAAATAATTTAGTTATATAAGGTTTCCGTTGATAACCTACTGTAGGGCATTCGTTGACCTGATACGATGGCGACCGAAGTTGGTCACATCTTTTTTTAATAATTACAAACTATTTAGATTTGTGGCTTTTATATTAGTCAGATTATACTTAACCGTAGTAATGTTGTTTAGTGATTTTTAGTTCATTTTTTATTTATAATGATAGTATTTACCTTGAATAACTTTTTTGAATTCAATAAGATAGTATTCACAATTAGAATGTAAATTTGAATGAATAGTATTCACAATTAGAATGTAAACTTGAATAATAGTAGTAATGCATAACATACGTTGCACGTGAATATATTTAAATATTAATTTTTTATAAACATTTTAAATTATTTATATAATATAATTAAATAATAAATTATGATTTGAATAATTAATTCTCATTTTAATTATTTACTTATTCAATTCATCTTTGAGTATCTAAACTTTTAATTTTTTAGGTATCTCTCCGACTACTTTAGACATTCCTTTTTTGTTTATAGTAAAATTTTATTTGTCATTTATTTGTATATTTTAATATATTAAATATTTATTATATTTTTTTCCAAAGATATTAATTAAATTATAAAATATTATTTTTATTATAATATTATGATATTGTTACATATAAAAAAATTAAATATGATATATATTTGACAATAAAAGCCAATTTGACAACTACATGTATATAATAATCAATATATTACTAATAACAATACCTTAAGATGAAAAAATTTTGAATCTATTTTACACTTATAAAGGATTGTAAAGATCATTCTATCATTTCATAATTAAATATCTAAATTACTATCATCCTTATGTCTTTAAATCTTCAAATTATCGATAACATCTATTTTAATTATTTAATTAGTTTTTATAAAAACAATTGATTGATTATATTACCCTTAAAAAATATGCATCATTATATTTTCAATAAAATATTCAAAAATTCCGTCAATCTAATATTATTTATCTTATATGCAAATATAATATTATGTCTGTATATGTGCATTTGTTTTCATCGAAAAGTTTAACCCTTCATATATATAATTTTTTTTAAATTAATTTGCATTACGTGAGTACAATTCTTTAATCACAATAAACATTTCAAATTGTATTAAGATTTTATACAAAAATAGATATTGTAGTATATTTTTAAGTAAAACTTAAATTTTTTAGATTTTTAATATGCTTGATAAAATATATTATAGGGTAGTATATTAAATCTTATCCTAATTGACCTAACTAATTCCTAATTATAGTAAAATTTCAATGTGATTAGTATATTGACAATTATTATGTTTTTATTCAAAGAATTATAAGTGGAATCCTAATCAAATAAAATTCAAACAATTTAATTCTCAAACATCACTAAAAAATAATCTCAATTACAAAATTCTAAACAATATAACTTTAACTATTTCTTTTTTTTAATCATTTTAGTCAATCTGATAACTATTTGTATATAATAATGAAATGTAATTGCGTTCAAAAGAATTTAGAAGTCAAATGCTCCTTATAAAAGAGTCTAATAGAACATAAAGGTCAAATAGGGATAAAAAATAAAAATTGAATGAAAATAAATGTGGTAGAATTGACATTATAATAATAATTAGGATAAATTAAGAAATCAAAATTTTTTCACATTTATAAGTAGTATAGATATGGTAATATTTAATTAAATTATCTTAGACTTTTAAGAGATGTAATAAATTTTTATTATGAAAATTTGTTTACATGCAATGCCGCATTACGTAATAATAATAATAATTATCTCATTACAATAAACTTAGATTTTTAGAAGCCTAACGATATGGTTTTATTAGAACTATTATATCAACATCTAGTTGCANTAATGCATTATTATTATTATTAATAGAGTAATGTTATTTGAATCTAAAAATCTGGCCTAACGATATGGTTTTATTAGAACTATTATATCAACATCTAGTTGCAATGTTTGATGAGGTTCATAAGTCATAATGAATTAGATCAACAAATTATATCAATAAATTAGGTGTCAATAACATTGTTATTATCAAAATTGTGTTGATCCTCATAATATTGAAAAAATATTCATTGCAATGATGATATCACGTCAGCATTACCACTTGATATCACAAACTAATAATATGCTAACAAAAAAGGAAGTGAATCCCACAAAAGTCAATAACTACCCGATAACTACCATATTTTATTCCATGTAAACTAATAACTAATTGAGTGAAATTCACTTTGGCCATTTAGAGTTTTATTATTAGTTATTGGAGTAAATATTGAATGCAACAGTGATACCATGTCACCACTAATGACATGATATCACTAACCAATAGTAAAATTCTACATGGATAAAGTGAACCCCACTTGGACTTATATGACATGTTAATTATCAATTTTTGTAGGGTCTATTTGTTTATTTATTTTAATATTATTGATTGGTGATACCACATCACTTTGTCATGTGGTAACACCGATGTAACGAATATTTTCTCTAAGTATTGATATCATGTCATCAATACTAACATGGTATACTGACCCCACCCGAAAGCAAAATTGTAGGGTACGTTTAAAACTTTTATTAAAGAAAAATGCTACATAATTCAAATGAAACCTAAAAATTAAAACTCAAATGAATATCATCCATTTGATGAGTGTGAGATGAGTGGATCCTACTGAAAAATTGATGGGATTCACTCATCCAAGGATGATATGCATTTGAATTATAATTTTTGAGATTTTATTTAAGTTTTTGTAACATTACTCTTTATTAAAATAGTATTATTTTAACTTTTCTGTTACAATTGTTTGTAACCTTAAATATTCATCCTGCTCTGTATCACTCTTTGAATTTTGTTCTGTTTCACGGTGATTTTTGGTGCAACTTATTTCTTATCCATCCCGGGTTTTTTTCATGTATTTGGCTCACCCTTGACTAGAAAGGTGCGGAAGATCTCTGGCTTTTGGTCTCCCTATGTCTTTCTTTATTATGTAGGTTCCATTTTATACCCTTTAATCAAGACTCTACATTCATTCAAACATGATTTAAAGTATCAGTTGGTATCGATACAAGTTGATCGAGTCATATTTGACTCTACACCCTCTGAGATAATACCATTACTCGCACGACTTAACCAAATTGTATCCAAGCCAATTTGGAGTTGTCAAGTTATCGTCACCGGATCGACTGATACAATTCCATAATATTGCAGTATGACTAGAATTTTTTGTCATATTAAACATTTTCATTTAAGTTATATCGGGCGATACGATACCGCGACCGATGTGTCTTTGAGCTGAGTCGATGGTTGAAACTGCGATTTTGAATTATTTATTCAAATGACTTATTCCTTTTCGGGCGCCAGAATTATTCAATACACATTTATATATAACAAAATACAGAATATAACCTAGAAGAACGATGAGAAATTTCATAACTACATTATAAATTTAATTACAACTCTGATCGAATCAGTCAAATACTCCATAGTTTTTTTCCCTGGTTCAAACTTTTCGACTCCAACGCTTAAAGAAAAAGAACCAAAAAAGGATTTGGAGTATTGTCCCAACAAAGCTCTTTTGTCACCCTAACCGTTGAGCTAAAAACAAAAACTCGTCTATCAACAACCTAGCTAGTCCTTTCTTGAAATTCATTCACTTTAGCCCCTGGTTTAGTGGCATCGATGAGAAATTGTCCACTTCGCTCCACACCCATAACAAAAATTGTTTCTGCATCTGCAAAAGATCAAAAAAGTAGAATTAGATCGACAATATCACTTATTTAGATAAATAACAAAAAGATGGACTCTCGTTATGAAATTTACGTAAGATCACACAAATATAGTCTTACGTCACAGGCGTAAATACAGAGTTAGAAAAAGTGTAATTAAATCACAACCAAGCTTAACCTGCATGTAATGTGCAAACAACCATCAACCTTCTCCACGTAAAACTTGCAGTGAGGGCATCTCCTCCATTGCTTGTTCTTAGCAAGTTCCATCAGCATCATGTCTTCCCTTCCTCTCTCATCCTTGTTCAACTTCTGAAACTTCCCACATTCCATACCTGCATGCCATGAAACTTTGCATTGTGCACAGAACAGTCTTCTGCAATTCGGACATTCAGACATAGTCACAACCTCCCCTCCATCATCCACCAACAAAGCCGAACAATCCTTGAAAGGACAATAATATTTTTGCGAACCAAGGATTACAGACTCGCACAATGTGTTCTCCCATCGATCAAACACTTCTTTTGGAACAATGGGTCGACACAAATCGGGTTCTATAATACCTTTACAGTTGGTGTCTGGACATTTAACATTGTAAATATTTTCCTGTATCTTTGCTGCAACATATTTGCTGATGTAATCTGCACAGAAAGAGTGTGTGCAAGCTTTGTTCCTGAATATCTCTCCTGCTGGTTTTGTATCCAAGCAAATTGCACAGAAGCCCTGTGAAGATTCGCCGATAACAGTCTTTCTAACATTCCGATTTTGGATGAAGTGTTCTATGATCTTCTCTGATGATACATTTTGAATTCTGGAAGAGATGACTGAGGAAATGAGAGCCTCTTGCAACTGTATTTCTTCTGCATATTTTTCATCTGAAATAGGAAAAAGTTCCTCCTGATCATAGAGAGCTGAGAAGTAAAAATCGTCAACGTAGGGAATAGTGGTTCTTGAAGTCCCTGCCATTCTCTCTCTCTCTCTCTCTACACAACCTTGCACAAGTGTAACAGATTGTTATGAGTTTGGGAACGAGTCACAGGCTTGTGAACGGGCAAGGAACATGGGACAACCTTGCGAGGTCGACCTATTTTGGTACAGTAAGATACTTTCAGGGATCCTTGGCCTCCTTGTAGGGAATTCGAGTTTTCAGAGTTACAAAATAATAATAATCACTGCCCTTTATCCATAGTTTTGACTCTATAAATAGAGGTTACGGAACCAATTTAAAATATACTTGATAAACTAAGGAGACTATAGATATGATAACTCTCCTAACTACCTGAGATAACATGCCTATCCCAAGCAACTGTTATCAGATTAATATAAATCATAACTGACTCCTATATAGGGTAAAAGTCGTCTTATTGAATCAAAATAACATTCCTACAATAAAGGACATGCTTTGGCTGTACCACNTATAAATAGAGGTTACGGAACCAATTTAAAATATACTTGATAAACTAAGGAGACTACAGATATGATAACTCTCCTAACTACCTGAGATAACATGCCTATCCCAAGCAACTGTTATCAGATTAATATAAATCATAACTGACTCCTATATAGGGTAAAAGTCGTCTTATTGAATCAAAATAACATTCCTACAATAAAGGACATGCTTTGGCTGTACCACATATGAACTATGTAACGTTTCTGTGTTCTAGAGTAATACTTATAGAATAGATGTCCTGTGGAATCTGGAGGGTTTATCCTAGTTTCGATACAATCATCAGAATCAAAGCGTATTGTACCACTTTCCAAACAAATTCCTCATGTCTGCCTCAAGAATATCAAAGGCCTGCCTTTTGTTCTATTCAATGAATTTTTTATTTTTTTTGAGAGACTATTCAATGAATTTGATGGAAAACGAACAGTAATGTTTTACCAAGTTNAATCATCAGAATCAAAGCGTATTGTACCACTTTCCAAACAAATTCCTCATGTCTGCGTCAAGAATATCAAAGGCCTGCCTTTTGTTCTATTCAATGAAATTTTTTTTTTTTTTTGAGAGACTATTCAATGAATTTGATGGAAAACGAACAGTAATGTTTTACCAAGTTTTTTTTTATCAAATTTTCATCTCAAGTGATATAGCACAATATTTAATGATATGGGACCCCACTTATTTGATCATTAAATATTAATATGACCCACTTATTTTATGGTAAAAATTATGCAACATCACTTGGAATAGAATACTTGCANTATCAAATTTTCATCTCAAGTGATATAGCACAATATTTAATGATATGGGACCCCACTTATTTGATCATTAAATATTAATAGGACCCATTTATTTGATGGTAAAAATTATGCAACATCACTTGGAATAGAAAACTTGAAAAAAAATATTATTCAACGTAGCATTGTTGAAAAGGAAAACAAGAATGCCTATAAATAGACTTACTCCAGCAATGCAACAGACCTCTGTTTCACCCACCACTAACATTTTGTATTTGTTCGTAGACTTGGGTAATTCTTTGTCCTTTTTTTTTGGTTGGGTGGTGATGGAGTGGTCCCCTGGGGTGGGGTTGGTTTTTTTTCTTTTTTTTTTG
>CAUOFW020001414.1:515576-842163 GCA_963454935.2 Ilex paraguariensis
TAACAGAGGTGTTATTTATGTTTTTTTTTTTAATATAATTTTGTTATGTAACTTATATACTATGAATGTCAATGAATGTAATGATGTTTGATGAAAATAATGAATATTTATTTTAATCTATTTCAATTTTAATCAAAAAATTAATATTTGCTAGGTCTTATTATTAATATTGTTATATTTTAACATATTACAACACTGTCATTATTTAAAAAATATATTATATTATTTTATTAGTCATATCCTTGTTGTACTCATGTCTTAAATTTTGGAACTTAATTTGTCGTATCCCCATTTTCGTATCGTATCAGATATGACACCCGTATCCGTATCCGTGCTTCTTAGAATGTATATTAGAGTTTTGGAAGATACAAATTGCAAAACAAAAGGTTGCCACAATTGGTAAGGGACCATCCTTACCAAACTCGAGACCTGGAATGGGATTCTCCCCTAGTATAAAAACTGAGGTTCTTGCCTACATCTGAAAAAACAAATAAATAAATAAACGAATTGCTAAGAAAGGTTAGGGGCCATACAGTCATTCTATGGGTTACTGTGTGATTGTGCATCTTTGAGAAAACCTGTCCTTTCCAATTGATGCCATTGCCAACATGAAAGCCACCTCTTGAAACCACCTGGCAAAGAACCAACATTAAGTTGATCATTATGTTGAATGTCTCTCACAGGTAAAACTTTGAAGTATGAGAAAAGAGTCATATACCAACTCCCTCGGATACAGAGTTTCATGCAGTCAGCCTCAGCAGGGTGAACCTGCTACTAACCAAAGATATGAGAAAGCTCACCTCTCTGTACAAGTTGAAGAGGTCAAGGCGTTTTGCATTGAGTACAGCGTCTGGGAACTCGGCAAGCCCACCTTGAGGAATGAGACGAGTATGCCCCCGAAGGATTAGAAACTGCATAACATCCTTAAGAAATTCCTCCTGTGAAATAGATGAATGCAAAATCAATATAATCAGATCTAAAGTGAAAATTTAACAGACACAGCAGTCAAATGCTCAAGGGCCAGCCAAAAGTAGATAATAAGACCTATCAGGGCCAACTGATTGCTACCTATTCTAAATTGCAGAACACTTGTATTTCAAATACGTGCTCGCGATGAAATTTTCCAATTTTGAAACACCAGTTGGTTGATAAAGAATTTGACAAAAAGACCACAAGTAGTAAAAAGGAAAATCACCCTCCATCTTGTATATTATCCATCCACACTTTTATGCTAGCCTGACACGAAGCAAAGAAAGGCATTCACCCAACTTATCAATTGCATATTGCGTATAGCAATATTGTTTTTTCATATCAGATAGTTCCATATAATTCAATTATTTCATGTCTGTCATTATTTTTGCAATGTATAATGCTTACGATCATCATTAGCATCAGCATCACTATAACCATTACCATCACCATTACTGTCATCAGTATTTGGGTGCCCATACGCCATACCAGTCACATCACAGCCAATTTGACATAATGACATCACATGATTCAGGGACAACCATGTTAATCAGATATAATGATCTGATTCACCAACTCACCCAATTAATTGTTTGATACCATTAAGGGAAAATAACAGATGGTTCCATAAAGTACAGTAGGCAAGAAGTTGCCTCTATCAGCATATTCAGACAAGAAGTACCCCTATCCAAAGATCTCATTTTATAATCAAAATGGATGAAAAGACTTATAATCTTAGTGAGGAACATCTACCAAATTTGTAAACTAAGAACATTCCATTTCGTTACAAACTCAATCACTCATAACTTTGGAATGTGATCTCTTTACTTTCCCACCAGAGGTGTCCATGCAAGATAGATTAGAAGAATGCTAAACTTCCAAACACAAGCATTTTGAGACTAAAATTTGTGTACAAGCCCAGAAATATAGTTTAGTAACGATAGATCGGACAACTAAGAATGAACTCACCTCGGCACAAACATGTATTGGGCTTCTCCCACAACCATGCTTCTTTAGAGGAAGGGGATTCAAGGAAATAATTTGCTTAGCCTGATATGAACTTGAAGATGATTTTCGGTTGGTAACAGGATTTGGTCCAACAATGCTTTGCTTTGTGGAAGGAAAAAGGGCTAAGTTAGCCTTCACTTGGCTTCCATCATGCCCATCTGCCTCAGAAATTCCAGAAAAGGGCAGCATTTTCTGGTGACGAATATGAGGTATGGGCCTCATTGCAGCAACTTTCAGTTTCTGTCTAGCAGGTACAGAGGGCGTGGTAAGACCACTTGTTAATGCAGTTTCCTTCTCCTCTCGATCTTGATTGTTGGCAGCACCTTGATTTCCAGAAACCAACCCGTTTTGAGAGCCAGAGTTCGTTTCTTGGCATATTTTGGACCTCTTTCTACTCGGAGCAGGTGGTCTCAACCAGGTGGGAGGACTGCAGAAATTTAAATTGTTTAGACTGATCTCTTTCTCCTGCTTGCTACAGAAGAAAAGGAGTCGCTCTGGATCATCTTTCTCAAACGAAGCAACAGATAATCCCTGAATGCTGGCGATACCAAGTGCAACTAAACTTCGATAAGAAACATCTTGTGCTAGCTGCCTCAAAACCTGAAAAAATGCAAGCCCCAACAGCATAGACAATCATTATAAGCAATCAGATAAGTGGGCAATCATTACTCGATGAAAATCCAAAATCAAAGCAAGAGAAATTAAGAGCAATTTTTCTGTGTCAGAAAAATAATTCAGAGAAACTTAAAATAATGTCACTGCCCCCAACAACTTAGGGTGAAACTTCAAGAATGGACCTCATGCACTACCTCTGAACATCTTTTTTTGTAGCTGGCCCAACCAAATGTGGAACACAGATAGGCAATCAAAAGGAAGAGGAGGAGGGGGAGAAGATGAAGAATAAATCCTAAGCAAATATTACATAAAGATGTCCCTCATACAAAATTGCAGGTTTCACCATCCAGGANAATCAAAAGGAAGAGGAGGAGGGGGAGAAGATGAAGAATAAATCCTGAGCAAATATTACATAAAGATGTCCCTCATACAAAATTGCAGGTTTCACCATCCAGGAAATTCGAAGGAGAACTTTAAGCAACCCAAGTACACAAAGCAAGTTGATTCAGATGGAGAAAAAAGGATAAGAAACTATGAACCAAATAAAAGGAGTGTAACTGAATAACCTGTGAAGCCCANGAAATTCGAAGGAGAACTTTAAGCAACCCAAGTACACAAAGCAAGTTGATTCAGATGGAGAAAAAAGGATAAGAAACTATGAACCAAATAAAAGGAGTGTAACTGAATAACCTGTGAAGCCCATGCAGGGACCTTCATGCAAACTTCAAATACTGTTGCCCCACAAGCTATTGAAGCAGATCTCCGAGGTTCAGACATTGGAGGTTTGTTTTCCTCACTATACGGCAGTGCATGAACAAGCTGACTCTTTTCTACAGCTTCACTTTTTATATGATTCTCCAAGAGCTGAGAACAAACAGGTCACCACAACTCAGGTTCTAGAAACTCCACTAGCCATGCCCATGTCACTCAAATCGAAAACACATGGTTATCAAGATAAAATCTCTACAAAATTACCTGATCATCAAAGCACGTTTGTGCGCTACCTGACACCAGAAGCGAGATGTGGGCAGAACTACTGGTTGACAAATCACATCGCATGGTCACAACACCACGAGAAAATGTCCCTGCTTGCAGGGGTGGTGGAAGGGCACTGAACCATATAACAATGCCATTAAATATTAATTGCTAAATATCAACTTCCAAACATATAACTTGTGGAGAAGTAATCTAATTCATTAATATTTGCAACTAGAACAACAAAATTCAACTGGACTGGCTAAGTAATAGAAACATCCCTTCAAAACACCACAAATATAACAAACAATATGTATCTCTCAATAATCCCAAGCTGAGACGTACCTAACCCGGTTATGAAGTTTGCTCCCTCGAATCTGAAACATTGGAGACAGGAAAAGGAAAAAATGAAATACTCAATCATGTAAAAGTAACACTATAGGAAACAGATAATAGCAATGAGGAAGTAATCTTATTCTTGTTTCTTCTTACTCAAAAAGACACCAAATATGTATTCAAATACATAAAGAAGAAAGAGAAGTGTCCACACCCAGCATTCTTCAAGTTACTTTATCCAACAAATAAGACAATAAATGAATTTCTTTAGAACAGTCTTTGACAGAGGAGATGATGAAAAGAGGAGTGGGGGTTATTGCGGTATGAAAGGGGGAGAAGGAAACATCAGTTGTTTCTCTCCTTGAAAGAGCAGTACGCCCATTAGATAGTTCTTAAGACATACTACATTTCAAAATGAATCCATGCATTTTGTTTGCACTAGAGGAGGTTGCAATCTACTACTTCTATACCAAATGGAAGGCAAGTGTAAGCGGCTTGAAGGCTTAATACTTACTTCAATACTCAAGAGGGCATTGAGGCCATCTTCCAGAGATCCTAGTAAGCATGCATCCTGAAAAGAAATTGATCCGCAACCAAAATATCCTAGTTAAACGATATAATGCGTATTTGAAAGAGGTGCTTGAAAAGAACTTCAAAAACTTCAGAAATTTTTTTCCAAAAACATATGTTTCTCCCAACTTACCAATTTGCATGCCAGCCCACAAACAAGAAACCTCATGTTCACATCATCATCATATATCTTTATGGCGGGAAGAGCACCTGAACAGCTTTCTTCATCATCTTCTGCACTTATCTCGGGTGGAGTAACATGGACCTTAGGAAGGTCTCCAAGAAGGCATGGACCCACCTTACCATTCACTTTCTGGGTGTTGGAAGGTAGGACAAGATTGTTTTGATCACAGTAAAGCCTAAAGGATGCATGCGCGAGTTGGAAAGCATCCCAAGTATGGCAAGATGAACTACAATCCACAAAAGACATTATTATCAAATAGTAAATTTTCTTTTCTAATGCACAAATGGATGGATATACTGTACACGCATAAACATACAAGTACACAAGCACCATGCATGTCTCCCACTGAATACGAAGTGAATGCTAGTGGGATCCTCATCTAAGGATGGAAAGTCCATGCCTTGATCGCACAAACACACAGACCAAACAGACAAACACAATATGCATTGCAATTTGCAACCACTAATCAAGGCACTTAAATAAATAAAGTGTTATCGTAGAGGTCCCCAATATATAATGCTATTATAGAAGCTCCCAAACAATATCCATAACGTGCTTGGTAAATCACTCAAAAACAGGGGCAATCTTACACCACACCACTCGATGAGCATGTGCAAAAGAAAGCTTGCAAACTCATGCAGACCTGCACAAATTAGGTTCATTTAGCAAAATGTTGAACTCAGATTACCCAACTACTCTAAATTAAACAACCTCGATTCACCAAATCGCCAACATGATTAATCTATTTAAACTTTCATGTTTATACGCGGAAGGCAATTTTCGATATATATGAACTCAACATGAAATGAATAGGTTAGGGTTGAAAATAGTTAAACACAATTACAAAAATGACACAAACAAGTTTAGTGTCATACAAGAATAACCCAATTTTGACATGACAAACTTGTTGAAGTGATATTTTATTATCTGCTTTTATATTTTTTCCATCTCTTGATCTACTATCATACAAATCTCTGTAGAATTAGAGGGCTTATTTATCTTGATTTTACTAACATCAGGAATTGAGTGGATTCTATTTTTGGGAGGCTTATGAGTGGTAGGTTTGATTAAGAGAATGAAGTCCTAGTCATAGACTTTGGTTGACACAATTAATAAATAGGTCGAGTTAATGTTGAGATGATTAATTAAAAAAGCTTGGTTAAAACCGACAAGTATTTGACACAAATCCGAAATAACATGATATGACACAACTCAACTAACGCTTCCAGTTTTAAGTAAAACTATACAATTATGTCATACACACACAATACTAGACATGCACAAACGTAGACATATAGAATGGTGTAGTACCAAAAAATGACGAAGTCAGATTGACGCATTTTATATTCACCAAGGCCAAAGGGAACATATTTAGGGATAAAGAAATCAAAAAAAAAAGGGATGAACAGGAACATTGCCTAATGAGGCATTAGAGTTACTCCATGCTTATACTTACTCGGGTGTGTTACACACTTACCTCTGCACCACTGAGAATAATGCATGACGAAAATGGCAAGCAGCATAACAAGAAAATTCATTCTCCCAATATATTGCGTATGGAATTCCCTGCAATGATGAAATATAAAAACTAAACCAATATTCTTGAGAAGAAAATAGCATCCAAAACATTGATCATCTCAGCTTCTGGTGCTCAATGTCTGAATCCACATACAAACTTTAACCAAACAACATTTGTACAAGTACCCAGCATTTCTTACCTTAGAGTGAAGTGCCTCTGCCAACTTCTTTCCATTTGGGGACTCCAAATAAACCTTCAGGAGCATTTAAAACGCAAATCATATCAAACGCCAAAATTCACAACTGATTGATAATAGTTAAAGTAACATTTAAAGAGCAAAAGAAAAGGACCGTGCCACGAGGAAGAGATAGTAAGATAAATAAATGGAACAATATGCAAACTCCTAAAAAGACTATTTTGCAACTTACACTGATCCCCATTTGATAGTCTACATCATGACAAACAATAATACCATTTGCACCTAGTTTGCTAACACAAGTGATTGTTACCATTGGATTGACAGTGGATCCCATCTAATATTCGGCCCACTGCTAATCCGACAATTGGTATAGATAAGTACAGTAAATTATGTCTACATAGCATTACAAAAAAATGCCGTTTCTCTTCAATACTTCTAAAAAGTAATTCATCAAACTCATTCAGCAATTATCACCAAAGAGAAATAATGCCTTTTGGATAATACAATTCGTTCTGGAGGAGCCTAAAGTATGAACCAAAAAGGAAGATAATGCGCATCTCCATAAAGCACCTTGAAAAACTCAAAAACAAGATGCACACCCTGACAAACTCCCAAACAAGTGACCAACTGTTCCACATAACTATGATGCATGGCCAGAACCGCTATAACTACAATTAATTCATTTTTCTCCATTTGATCATGAAGCTCATACCAGACCACATCAAAATTAAAGGAAAAAATCACATTACTCCATTAAGCTGGACTAGTTGAACAAATTTTGTATTTTGTGCTGGATGTGCTTAAAGAATGATTGATAAGAGAGAGACACATCTTCAAGTTGTATCTGCCAACAGAAATTAAGCCAAAATTTCACTCACAAAATAAATACAGCCCAAGTGAAGGATCCGGAAAAGATAAGTGCATACGATGAAGTACAGTAACACGCTAAAGGAGATAAGTCACATACAGTGGTTGGCAATGTAGTACTGAAGAGCCTGGATATGGCTTCAGTAGTGGAGAATTCAACACCTCCCCACACCAAAGATCCAATTTCACCATTGGGAAGCTGTTCCCCTTGCAAGTACACAAAATTTGGCTGAAATGAATCAATGACTTTACGAAACTCATCTGTACTTGGATTGTTCAGAGTCTGAACCTGCATCAGATAAACTAATAGAACAGTAAGAAAACTACTGCAACACAACCCAAAATCAGCTAAATCTCTAAACAGAGAGACATTAAACCAAGACATATTTTACTGTCAATGAAATAACTACTGTTAATTGCACCTCCAAACGTCCGGAAGAAACTAGTTCTGGGAAAGGATATCTCGGTCTGCCGCCCAATACGTATTGCTTTGATTTATTTTCAGTGTTCCCACATAAGACTGCAAGGAGACCACAAGTGTGTTTTGAAGCTCCTTGAATCTGAGACATCATTTTATCTAAGGCAAACAAGTATAATGCAGAAGACCAACTTCTTTCCAATACAGAGCCAATCAAGTTCCTCCCTTTAATCTCAGAACCAAAAGACCATTAAACTTGCTACATCAAAACCACCAAGCTTCACCAACCTGATCAAAGGCAGAGTCCAAGGCCAAACCATTATTACCAAAGGCACCCTGCTTAGAGCCCCTTCCATAAACCAAAGACCACGGCTTTACCAATACTATCCAGCAAAGCCAAACCCTAACTTGCAGGGAAGGGACCACTGGAGAAGACCAACAATAAGAACAAAAGGCACAAATTCACGACAAGTTCCCAGATCAAACGGGCAAAAAAGGCCACTATGATTTTAATCTCAAAGACAGCCCTAATCCAAAAATTTCACCATACCGATGTGAGATAGAATGAAAGACTTAACAAAGAAGAGAAATCACTAGAAAATTTGAACCACCCAGATTACAAACAAGAAAAACTCACCGACCCAGATGAGGAAATCGAGGAACAGCGAAAGACCCAGATGGAGAAATCAGAAAAGATCGACGACCTCTCGTGCGTAGCCCCAAATCCTCCAAAACAAGGCAACCAATAAAGGAGTAAAGTAAAGAATGTAAACCTAGGCACTTAAAAATCCACCCACGCAATACAATTTAGAAATAATAGAAGAAAAAAATCATGGGCACTAAGAATCTCTCTATTTATCTTTGATGGGTTGATAGATTCTATCCATCTCTAATTCAAAACACACACGAATTTTGTTAATTGTTAAATAGGGGGTGTGTTTGTGTCAGCGTTGGTGCAGTGACAATTACATCAACCCACACACCAAATCCAAGTCAAACACGAACAAAACATCAAAACAAAGGAAAAGAAATAAAAAAGATAAGACTCAGGACAGACTACAGTTGTAAATAATCTTCTTTTTGACGAACCGTTCTTATGTTTTTAAGATAAACAAAAACAAATGGCATAAAAACAAGACAAAACCCAAAAAGGAAAATAAAAACAGAGACCAGAAAACCCAGGCATGTTGTTATATATAAACATCGATATTAATGACAGAAATGATAATAAGAATGCTTGCAAGTCAATGAGAGAGGAGACCTTGTACGGATTGATACCCACGAGATTCGTTAATTGTAAATATTGTCGTGTTTGTGCTTCTTGAAAATATATGTTCTTCATAACTTTCTTTCTTTCTTTTTTTTCAATTAAGAAATTGCTTTCCAACTCATTTTTTTCACATCATGATATAGCTATGCTCATTTTTTTTCCGTTTTCTGAAGCGATCATTCTGTACATGAAGCTTGTTCTCTGTCAAAGAAACTTCTCCTTTGTCTGTCTCCATCATCATCATCATCATCATCATCATCATCATCATCATCATCGTCATCTCTCTATCTCAGCTGGGCTGACGAGCGCTGGTGAAGTGAATTGGTTGGAGGGAATTGGATTCTGTTGGAATTCTTAACAATAGGAATTAGATTTCCTGGAATCCTTCTACTTTTTCTTAACTATGATTAGCCTCCACAAAACTTTCTTCTGACTACAGAATTCTAAAACAAAATTGATTGAGGGAATTGGATTCTAGGTGATGGAATTGATTCTAACACAAGGAATTAGAATTCCCGGGTGTCCTTTTGTCTTTTGTTTAACTACGATTAGCCCCAACAAAGTTTCTTGTAATTCTGTTTTCTTCCCACAACTGAAAGGTTGAAAAATTTACATCACTAGCCGTTTGTTTATGCAAAAAGTAATGTTATTCAGACTTTGAATACAGTATTTATCATTGATTTAACTACGCATCCCGATATTTATCGAGACTTATTATCTATTTAATTTAATAATATATTTTAAGTCAGTTTTTAAAATCTATTTAGTATTTTTCTTATGCAAATTAAAATTTAAATCTCAATCTATGATTTTGTAGATAATCATCTCCAATAAAAACCTAACTCTTACCCAAATTTGAATTAAAAGGGGTAAAAATTAAGTTTGATTTAATATAAATCTCTTCAACGAAGAAACTCAAATTTAAATGAGTATAAATTCAAATTTAAAGGGATAAAATATGATCATTGAATTATTAAAAGATGGTAAAATCTCACTATTAAATATTTGGTTTAAGTCTCTCTTAATTTAATATGAATTTAGGTATAAGATTGGAGAATATTTTTAGAAATTTTTTATCCAAAATTAAATATTAATTTGAAAAAGGGTAAAGATTAGAGATGCTAAGAGTAAAGTGACCAAAAAAATGGCAAATCAGCTTATGTCTACGAAATTGTTTCAATTCGATTAAATGAACAAAGAAAAAATCAAAAGAGAACAAATATCCAGAAGCTTAAAAAATCCCCAAAACTTAGCTTTTAGATTATTGTCCCTGGACCATTAAATTGCACTGAGCCAATAACGAATAGAACTCAAATCTGTAAGAGCGCAATGCAACAAGGCCCAACCTTTCTTTCATTCAGAACTTTTCCAAGATGCAAATCTTGGTCTCCATTAACCTAAACTAAGGATAATTTGTGCATATAAGCATGGTTTAATATGAATGATTTTGAGAGAGATGTTAATAACCGTTAGATTAATTTATTTGAGACCATCGAATAAATTTATTGAAGTCTACCCTATTTTAAATTATAGATTGTTCTAAACCATATCTTTATCAAACAACAAATTCATAAATCATTGACCAAACACATCAAGATCAAATCGTACGCAATAATGCATGACATAATCTGCTAAGACTATCATTAATTTGTCAGTGATGATGTTCTTAACTCGATTGAGTAGTGAGGTGGATTCAAAGTGTACTGAGCGGTGTGATTTTGTTCAGTCTGAGTTCAAAAGCTCTTGGGAATAGAATCTTTTAATAAGTAGGGGTCACATAGAGTATATATAGTGGTTTATCAGCTCCGGAGCTCAGCTAATCTACTCTCAAAAAAGTCTCGTGTTCCTGAATATATTAATCAATGGCGTGTGGTTTGCAGAGAATACTTTGCTAGGCTACAATGACTATATCTTTTTTTTTTTGAGGATTTTGCCTCTTATTTATAGATGTCCCTAGGGTTTACTTGATCTGGGACGAGATTCTCGTCCCTTAGCTGTAACTATTTCCCCTTATTGTGCAACGAGTCTTACGCCAGTTGGGTGATTGACACCAGAAAGATGGGGGATTTGGTGAGATCCAATTGTCCTTTAAACAAACTTTCGTGAGGTATGGATACAGGGAGTTGAGGTCCACATGTGATACTGACGAGCTGAGCTCCAAAGTTGGCTGACCTAGGGAACTGATCTCATCCTTAGATATTTCGTGGTACCATCAGTCAATAATCATTTATCAAAACCCATTTAGAAATTACAATCTAATAACCCACTAATACTATCGTCAATTTACCAAAGTTAACAAACTATAAGAGCAAATTGATGTAAACTATGTAGATGGTGAACAACACAGTATTCACATGGACATAATAGATCGCTTACCATAAAGGAGAGATTGAAGTGGTCTGATAAATCGGAGAAAAGAGGTAACGAAATTGAACGGATGAGTTTTCACAAACAAAAATGAGAAACCAAGCAAAAACAATATTGGAAAGGTTGTCCGGAACCATAGAGAAAGAAAAATAATTTTTCGTCAACCAATCCCTCTTTTTTTTTTTTTTGGGAAAACGTTAAGTAGAGAGTATAGAGAATTTAATTCCTAAAAAAAAAAAACCTAAATGGGTATTTATCTAGTCATTGCTTCTGTAATTGCGTTTGGAAGTTGGAGATCAGGAAGGGCACCTGTGTGCTTGAGGCGTAGCTCCCATCTTGCTAGCTCATGTGTTGCTTCATTTTCATCTCTGAAATGTTAAAACAAGAACACGAGTTGTTGGAAAATTCTGTCAACTCATGGTCAGAGCTCTTCTCCTTAAATAGAATATTACATCCCAAGATTACAGCAATATGTCTACTTTATAGCTTAACTGAATCAATTAAGATCCCTATTCTACATATCCTACATCTATGATATCTTCTAAGAATGAAAAGAATATCATGTCACGTCTCTATTTACAACAATGAATATTAGTGATATGGTAAGTTTGACAATTGTTTTTGACATCCCCCCTCAAATTGATGTTGGTACATTAACCAGCAACAATTTGTTCACAAAAAATTGATGTCGTTAACGAGTTAAAGCTTTGGTAAAGACATCAGCAACCTAAACATTAGTGGAAATGTATGGGAGAAAAATGATTTGATTGTCAAAGAATTTACAAATTGCGTGACAATCCACCTCAATACACTTTGTCCGTTCATGAAAAACAGAATTGGCTACAATTTGAATAGCACTAGTATTATCTGCATGTACAGGTGTGGGAAGGGATTGAGAAAATCCAAGTTCAGATAGTAATCCATGCAACCAAATAATTTCAGAGCAAGTAATGACAAAGCACAATATTCAGCTTCAGTGAAAGATTTAGACACCCTTCTTTTTTTGAACTTCCAATAAATCAAAGTCTGACCAAGATACATGCAACAATCAGTTGTTGAACGACATGTGTTAGAACATTCCACCTAATCAGCATCACTGTAGGCAACCAGATCAAGATGAGATACAATAGGAAAAAATAATACACCATCAAAGTACAAATAAGATATCGAATGATGAAATGAACAACAATCATATGGAGATGTCGAGGAGAAGACATAAATTGACTCACTTGTTGGACAACATATGAGATGTCAGGTCGAGTAATAATTAGGTAAATAAGACTACTTACAAATTTTTGATATAAGGTAGGATCTTCATATTGATACTTGACGTTAACTTCCAATAGAGTATCAACAGGAGTTGAATTTTGTAATCTTGCCAATAAGGTCTTTAATATACTTCTGTTGATTTAGGAAGAGACCTTTAGCAAATTTTTGCACTTCTAAACCCAAAAAATATGTGAGAGGTCCAAGATCTTTTATATGAAATGAAACATGAAGAGATTGTCGAAGCTGATCAATCAAAGTGAAATCGATGTCGGTAATAATTATATCATCCACTTAGACAAGAAGGACAACAATACCAGAAGATGTCGTTGTGCAAAGAAACATTGAAGGATCATACTGGTTTTGCACAAAAGAAAGTTTGACAAATGTTTGTCGAAACTTTTCAAACCACGCTTGAGGTGCTTGTTTTAGTCTATACAGAGACTGTTTTAAATGGCATACATCTGTAGGAGAAAAACCAACCACACCAGGAGGAAGACACATATAAATATCTTCTTTAAGGTCCTCATGAAGGAAAACATTTTTAACATCCATTTGATGAAGAGACCAACTCTGTGAGGCATCGATAGCAAGAATCGTTCGAACTGTGGTCATTTTGGCTACTTGAGCAAATGTTTCATCATAGTCAATATCATATTCTTGGTAGTTGTCTAAAGCCACAAATCTTACCTTATAACTATCCAAGGAACCATCAGAACGAAGCTTAACTGAATAAACCCACTTATAGCCAATGTGTATTATAGACAATGGGAAAGGAACAATGTCCCATGTTTGATTCACTTCAAGAGCATCTATTTCCTCCTGCATAGCTTTCTGCCAACACTCATTTTTCACAGCATGATTATAGCAAGAAAGTATAGAAATTGAAGATAATGTAATAACCAAAGATGTAAATGGAAAGGCATAATGACCAGGTGAATATCCTTATCGAATAGGAGGACGAGATGCATGGGTTAACTTGTGAAGAGGTGGAGATACATTATTAGATTCAGATGTTGGAATAGGATTGTCCGAGGGCCCATCTGAAGACATATCATGACGTTGACGTCTTTCATACACAAACCCAGGTTTGAACCTAACTACAGGGGTAGTGGGAAAGGATGAAAAGGGATCTTCTGAAAATGTAGGTAATATAGAGATAAAAGGTAAAGAAGAAGGCTCAACACTAGATTGAAAAAAATATTGATTTTCAAAGAAAACTACATTCCTAGAGATTCGAAGCGTTTTAACAGAAGGATCATAACAAAGGAATCCTTTTTGATGAGGGGCATACCCAAGGAACACACATCTAACTGATTGGGCTGAAAGTTTAACACGTTCGTGAGGAGGAAGATGAACGAAACAAATACAACCAAATGTGTGAAGGTTAGAATACCTTGGCCGAGTTTGATAGAGATGGAAATATGGTGACTTGAGACTATAATTTTGGAGATGGGAGACGATTAATTAGGTAAATTGCAGTAGAAAGAGCTTCAACCCAAGGTGGAACTGATGATTCAAGAAGCAGTGATTGTACCACATCAAAGAGGTGACCTTTTTCCTTTCTGCAACACCATTTTGGTGTGGGATAGAAGGACAAGCTCTTTGAGAAATGATGCCTTTTTGTTGTAGAAAACCACGAAATTCATTAGGCATGTATTCTCCACGTGAATCTGATCGAAAAATCTTGATGGAAGTGAAAAATTGATTTTTCATGACAGCTAAGAAACTTTTGAAAGCCTAAAAAGACCTCAGCTTTTTATCCAAGGAAAAACACCCATGTGAACCGACTATGGTCGTCAATAAAAGTCACAAAATATTTGCATTAAGCATGAGAAATGACTAGTGTAATACCTCCAAACATCACTATGAATAAGATCGAAACAATTTTGGGAAAGGGTATCATGAGTAGGAAAAGGTAAAACTTTACTTTTTCCAAATTTACAACTAGAGCAATCAAATTCTACATCCTTTGAAGAACATTTAATGTTATTTGCAAGCAAACTAGAATGCAACATTTGAAGTAAAATTTTGGAATTGGGGTACCTTAAATGATTGTGCCACATCCGACCTTTATTTTTTGCACCAAAACAAGCTAAAGTAAAGATGTGAGAATCCCTAACAGCAATGGGTATGGGTACGCGTAAAGGAAAGAGTTGTCCATCTTTAGGGCCCTTGGCGATCACCTTCCCCAACACCTGATCCTGCACATTACAACCAGACGGGGAAAAAAGAACATTACAACCATTATCCACCAATTGTCCAACAGAAATAAGGTTAGCAGATAAACCAGGAGAAAAAAAATACTTCTTGCATATCAAGAAACACAATTATGGAATAATTTTCTGATAATTCCATTCATCGTAGTTGTACAATATATATAGTACAAACATTAACAAGGAAAAAATAAAAGATTATAGAGAAATATACTACAACTACTTAATAAAATAATATTACATAATTAAGGATACTGACCAAATCAAATATTGACCTAATCATATCCTTAATTTTAGCACTACCCCCAAGTTGGAGCATGTATATCGCACATGTCTAACTTGTCTAAAGAGTGACCAAAAACACTGCTGGCAACAGCTTTGGTAAGAACATTGGCTAGTTGGTCTTTAGACTTCACAAACGGAAAAATAATGATTCCAACTTCAAGTTTTTCCTTAATAAAGTGTATTAATTTCCACATGCTTCGTCCGATTGTGTTGGACTGGATTATGAGCAATCTCTATAGCAGAAGTGTTATCACAATACAACTTCATTGCCTCTTGAGAGTGAACACCCAAATCCTTAAGCAAGTTCCTCAACCATAGCAACTCATATACTCCAAAAGCCCATGCCTCTATATTTAGCTTCTGCACTAGATTTTGCTATGACCGGTTGTTTTTTACTCCTCCAAGTCACAAGGTTGCCCCCTACAAAAGTAAAGTATCTTGATGTAGATTTTCTGTCGTCAGATGAACCAGCTCAATCTGCATCAGTGTAACCTTCTACCTTCAAGTAATTATTCTTGCTGAACAACAACCCTTTACCCCTAGCAAACTTTAAATATTGCAATATGCGTTCCACAGTATCCATGTGAGGTTTACGAGGTTCATGGATAAACTGGCTCACTACACATACTGAATAAGCAATATCTGGTCTAGTATGAGACAAATAAATTAATTTCCCCACAAGTCTCTGGTACCTTGCTTTATCAGTAGAAGTTGCATGCAAACAATTAAACAACTTGTGATTTTGTTCAATAGGGGTAGTCACAAGTTTACATCCAAGCATACCTGTTTCAGTTAACAAATCAAGAATGTATTTTCGTTGAGATAAGAAAATACCATTCTTTGAGCAGGCTACCTCTATTCCGAGAAAGTATTTTAAATCTCCAAGTTGTTTCATTTCAAACTCTAAGGTCAAGTGTTGTTGTAGGCTCTCAATTTCTTCTTGATCATCTCCTGTCACCATCTTGTCATCAACATATATAATCAAAGCAGTAACCTTACCCATTTGATGCTTTAAAAACAAAGTATGGTCTGAGTTGCTTTATTTATATCTGAAGCTCTTCATAGACTTGGTAAATCTACCGAACCAAGCTCTTAGAGACTGTTTTAACCCATACAACGCCAGTTTGCACACCGTTGTAACATCTGAGTATTTTTTCACACCTGGAGGAGGATCCATATACACTCCCTCTATAAGATCTCCATGTAAAAAAATATTTTTTACATCAAACTGAAGAAGTGGCCAATCTCGGTTCACCGCCAAAGATAGGAGCACTCTAACTATATTAAGTTTGGCAACAGGTGCAAAAGTGTCTTGGTAGTCAACTCCATAAGATTGCGTATATCCTTTCGCAATCATTCAAGTTTTATACCTCTCAATCATCCCATCCGCTTTATGCTTGACCGCAAAGACCCATCTACATCCCATGGTTTTTTTCCTTTTGGTAGAGTCACAAGCTCCCAAGTATCATTTTTCTCCAGCGTTGCCATGGCTTGGGTCCATCTATCATCTGCTAGAGCTTCCTACATTTTACTTGGAATAAAAATAGATGATAACTGTAGCACATAAGACGCATTTGACTTGGACAATTTTTGACAAGACACATGATTACTAATGGAATATCTAACTTCGAATTTAGGATTAGGCTCATATTTAACAGGTGGTACACCATGAATAGAACGAGGTGGAAAACAATATTGAGATAGTTGAGATTTAGAAAAAAGATCATCACTACAAGGGGAATTAGGATTCGTGGATACCTCTGGAGGAATCTCAAAAGAAGACTGACTCAATGGTTGTGTTGAATTGTCGGGAGGCATTGTATGATCATGAAGAACATTATCTTCAGTATGAGAAGTCTTTGGTTCAACAATCGATAACTCTTCTCTTTCATCGAAAAACTCACCTTGTCCTAAAGAATCTTCGGATGAAGAAATATTTTCTGAATTTTTGATAAAAAAATGCCTCCAGTCTTCATAATTTATCACTTCTTATGAATTCTCCCCCTGAAATGGTAAATTAAGAGTCGGCGCCCTGTAAAAAAGTTCAGTCTCATGGAAGGTAATATCCATGGAAACATAAAGCTTTTGAGTTCTTGGATCATAACACTTGTAGCCTTTTTTATTGATCCTATATCCCACAAAAACACACTTCAAAGCACGAGACTCAAGCTTAGTCCATTGGCACAGATGCAAATGAACATAAACTACACACCCAAAAATTCGTGGAGCCAAAAGTATTCCTGGTGGAAGAGTGCAATGATCAGAAAGGGCATCCAATGGTCTTCAAAAATTAAGAACACTGGATGGCATACGATGTATTAAATAGACCGTCGAATTCAAAGCTTCACCCCACAAGTAAATAGAAACATGACCCCCAATTAAAAGAGACCGAGTAACTTCCAATAAATGTCAATTTTTTCGCTCTGCGACACCATTTTGTTGAGGAGAATCTGTGCAAGATTTTTGGTGAATAATCCCTTTAGAGTGCATAAACTCCATCAATTCTTTCTTTTTGTACTCACCACCATTATTAGAACAAAAGACTTTTTATTGGAACTTCAAACTGAGTAGTTATAATTTGATGGTACATGCAAAAAATTGAACAAACTTCACTCTTTTGTTTAATTTGATAAACCCAAGTCATGCAAGTGCAATCATCAACAAAAGTTATAAACCATTTCATCCCATTAAGAGTAGAAGTTGGGGCCGGTCCCCAAGCATCTGAATGAATTAATGAAAAAGGTAAATCTATTTTATGATCACTCAAATGAAAAACAGTACGATGGCTTTTTGCCTTCACATAAGTTTTGCAAACAAAGTCTGAAAGATTACATCCATGAAACAAGGATGAAAATAATCTCCTAAGATAGTCAAAGGAAGGATGTCCCAATCTCTTATGCCATAGCCAAATTTTCTCCTTTTTCTTATTCACTGAATCTCCATTTAGCACAAGAGCCTGCCCCTTTTTATCAGAATATTGGAATCCATCTTCAAGATAGTACAACCCTCCCATTTGTCTACCACTGCCAATCTTCTCCTGAGTATGGATGTTTTGAAAGACACAGTAAGTAGAAAAAAATAGAGCAACACAATTATGAGATTTTGCTAATTGATTTATAAAAAGAATATTACAATTTGACGATGGCACAAATAAGACTTCCTCAATTTGTAACGTGAATGATAACATAACTATACCAACTCCAATAACCGGATATGATACACCATTAGTAGTGGTAATAGTGGCTTTGGAACATTTAGGAGATAAATGACTAAACCTATAACGATCACAAGTTATATGATCTGTTGCATTAGAGTCAATTATCCAATCACTATTTCTAATAAAAGACATACCCGACTTAGCAGTGAATGCAAGGGTTGTGGCTAGATTTGCTTTTGGATTAGAGTCCACCTCCTTATGAGATGTCTTCTTTCCCTTTGGATGTCATTCTAGATACCCATGAAGTCGAAAGCACGTGTCCACCGTATAATCAGTACCATTACAGTGAGTACATTTTTTATCTTTCTTTGAGATGGTCATCTTCCGAGAAGCCATTACAACCCCTTCTCCAATATTTCCTCTAAGCATAGCATCTTGGTTATTAGCTTCCAAACAAACCATAGCATAAGCCGTATGTATATCAGGAAGTGGTTTTGTAGAAAGTACACGATCTCGAACCCCATCTAAATGAGGATCAAAACCAGTCAAAAACTTATACACACGTTCAGAATAAACCTTCATGGTGTATATAGAAATATCATTGGTACACTCCATAATACAGGCATCAATATCATCAAACTCCTACCATATTTTCTGTAATTTGTCAAAATAAGAAATAACAGAACCTCCATTCTAGCGAACAGAAAATATCTCGTAATGTAGTTGATAAGCTTTTGACGCATCCTGATCAACTGAATACGTGTTTTTAACCGCCTCCCATATCTTCTTCGCAATAGACAATCGAAGAAAGAGAGACCGAATATCCTTTGTCATCGCATTAAGAAGCCAAGATATGACCAAGCAGTTTTCATCCTCCCATTCTTCATATTCTTTTGACTTTTTATTTGATGGAGCAGCCATGGTACCCAAAATATAACCCCTAACGTTTTCTCCTACAAATTTTATTCTGGGCATTCAAAGACCACTCCACATAATTGGTACCATCAAGCCGTTTCGGAGTGATGAGAAAGGAAGTTTCCTGCAAATGGAGGCCAGACACAATAGTCGGAGATTCGTTCTTCTTTGGTGATGTAGCACCACTTAATTCAATCATGATGACACTAAAAGAAAATTTTACAGCGGAATGATATGAACAGAAACACTAACAATTGTGAATACAGGACCTACTTCAATTCCCAGAGTTAAGAAGAGAAGATTGATGGAGGCTTTGATACCATATCAAGAAACACAATTGTGGAATAATTTTCAGATAATTCTTTTCATCATAGTTGTACAATATATATAGTACAAACATTAACAAAGAAAGAATCAAAGATAAGAATAAAAGATTACAAAGAAATATCCTACAACTACCGAATAAAATAAGATTACATAATTAAGGATATTAACCAAATCAAATATTGACCAAATCATATCCTTCATTTTAGCATTGCAAAGTTGGAGAGGCATCACCAATGGTATTAATGGGCACAGAATCTCCATTTGTTGTATGAATTTTTGAATTGTTTTGACATTAGTGAGATTCTTGGAGGAATATGTCATGTGATTGGAGGCTTCAGAATAAAAAAAAACCCAAGCTTTGCATGAGATAGACTATTACTTGTAAGCCTGAAGGCAGAAAAAGCAGATAGAATCATCTGTTGGATCATTTCAAGTGTTATAGGACCTTGGGCAGCAATTGTAGATGGAGAGAGCTGCTGATCAAAAGCTTGAAATTTGGTAGCAACAGGATATCTTCTTGCTGGGGAATCAAGGTTGTATTAGAAGCAAAAACAAAATCTGGAACGTTGCTTGTGGCATGAAATGCTCCTTGACTCCGGTTTTGTGGCCGTTTTCGACTTGCTGTGATAATATGTCTTTTTTCCTTGCAATAATTGCAAATTTTCTTTTGGCATTGTGTTGCAATATGACCCGACTCCTAACAACTATAACGTTGAGTATTTCTCATGTCCCGAGCTTTTTGCTTGCCATGTGCTGCATAAGCCACATTAAGAGGACAATTGGTCACGTTTTGTTGTTCCATGGTTGCATGTGTAAAGCGGCGTTGCTCCTCATGGAGAAGTTCACTCAAACAAGTATCCAAAGATGGTGAAGGAACTCGGTTCGTCAAGATGGACCAAACATTTTCAAAATATGGATGCAATTTCATCAAGAATTGATCTCTCTTGCTAGTTTCATGAACTTTTTGAATAGTAGATAATTATTCATCCGACACGGTGATCAGAATATTCACTCCACAAATTAATAAAATTTGAGTAATATTCTTGGATGAAATGACTCCCTTGAGTGTAGTTGGAAATGTCAAATTCCAATTGAAATCTGCGAATATCATTCTCTTGGTTGTAAACCCATTTCAAATATTCCCACATACATTTGGTTGTTTTATATGGTCGGAGATTTAAAACAGTGTGAGAGTCAACAGAACTCAATACCCAACTCATGATACGAACATCATATACTTCCCATTCAGCAACTTCGGTAGTATTTGTATTAAGTTTGGAATTGAAATTCCCAAAAAAAGTGAGTTTTCTCCAAAAATCGAACACAAAGGAAATCAAAATTTTTCAATAAACATATTTGGTTAGAAGGAGTAAATCAGGCCACGAAAATAGAAGACAAGTCTTATCCTTTAGAAGAGATTCAACTTGATCGCAATACTCAACAAAATTACTGTTGGCTAGTCAAAGAGAGGAGAAATCCACAAAGTTATTAGTCTAAAATGTGCCAAAAATACCAACCAACGATAATGAAAGGAACCAACCAAGATGAATGCAAGCAACCAAAGATCTTATCCCCAAGAAATTAAACTTTACCCAAAAGGATTTAATTTCAAAAAAAAAAAATAGAATTACCTCTGATGCTAAAAAAGACTCAAAAACTTGAGTCAATTGGGCAAAATGTGATGAAACCAAATTGTAGTAAAACATCAAGACGATGTAAGGAAGGAAGAGAATGGCTCTAATACCATGTCAAAACAAGAACACAAAAGTTGCTAGAAAATTCGACCATCTCATTGTCTGAGTTTTTCTCCTTAAATAGAATATTCCATCCCAAGATTACAGCAATATGCCCTACTCTATAGCTCAACTGAATCAATTAAGATCCCTATTCTACGTATCCTAAAACTACGATATCTTCTAAGAATGGAAAGAATATAATGTCACGCCTCTATTTACAACAATGAATATTGGTCCTATGGTAAGTTTGACAATTGTCTTGGACATGAAAGCATGTACCATATTCCAATCGAGATGATTCCCAAAAATTTGCTTCAGATCTTGAACTATTGTCAAGATTTTCCATGGTGTCCTTACTTGTGATAGCATGACTACGTGAACCACCATTTGGGAATCCCTTTCGATGGTGACATAGTTTCAGCTTTGTCTTTCTACCCAAAGAGCTACATTTCTTGATGCTAAGGCTTCTATTATCATAGGATTCGTGGCTGAATTCAAAGAGGTTTGAGCTCTTCTAACTGATCCATCATGATCCCTTGCCAATGCTGAAATATATACTGTGGATATAATTAATCCACAATCACCCAAAGAACAACACCAAAAACCTGGGAAAAAAATCGCTCACAATCTGGAAGCTTAGACTTCCACAATCCTCACTTCTTACAGTTCTCACTGTATGACCCAAAATAGATGAAAAATAAGCAAATAGAGAGGGGGAGGTATATTCACAAATAATAAGCAGCGACAATGCGACGGAAAAATAAAGTAGCAAAAGAGGAATCTAAGAGGCACCCCAAGCCCAAAAAACCCACCCCAGCACCTTCCGCCATAGATAAAGTAGATTCTCTTAGACCATTCCATGTAATTAGGAAAAAAAATTATGTTAATGTGAATGTGTTGGTGGGAGGGTGTCAAATAAAAGAGAAAGATAGGAGAAAGTGATAGAGAGGGTGATGGACGGTAGGGGACGTGAAAAGAGGGGGCGGTAAGGTTGGTGGGCAAAATCTTTGCATAATTGTATGCGAAATAGAGAAAGAAAAGAGTCTGATGCTCGCTAGATTTTATAAAATATATATAATTAAGGATGAAACACTCAAGATTTTATATGTCTATGAGAGTTTAAATAGAAAAATAAACATAAAAAAATGAATTTCTTGCGTGAAGAGGAGTCCAACAACAATAATATTGAATATGTTTTGTGTTGGAGGAAAAAATAAGCAATGTTAAATACCCGTAGTAACTGAGAAGGTTTAATAAGTGTAAAGTTTCATGTGTCATAAGACTCTTGTTGAAAATAGAGTGTAACATGCGCATGGAAAGTATGACATAGCAAGGGAATGATAAGGATGAATCTGGTGGTGATACATGGTAACACATTGGAATGATATGGAGGTGATACGTGGCGAGCACGACAAAGCAATGGAAAGACCTCGAGATGACACAAGACAATTGGTAAGCACGATAAAGCAATGGAAGAATTTGGCAGTGACATGTCACAGCATGACAAAGCAATGTGTGACTATAAATAGGGAGGTTGGAGGTTGGAGATTGGCCCAGGTAAAGAAGGAAAAGAGGAAGAAGAGAGTAGGAGAAAGAGAGAGATAACTGAGTGGAAGAGGGAAAAAAGAAGAGAAAAGGAAAATGAAAAAAAAAAAAGAAAGAAGGAAAGAGGAGACTGAACGAGAAATCCGTGAAATGTCAAAAATCAACGATAAAACAAATTCCGATCGAGATGAAATTTGAGTATGTTGTTCTTGGTGTTATGTTGACCACATCTACTAGAGTTAATTAACGGTTTGAGGTACAGGGTAGTATACAATATGCTTCTATTTTTTAATCTCTTTGCAAAGAATGTTCTTTTGATTATATGAAATTTGTATTCCAATTCACTATTTATGATTGATATGAAATTCTATATGTTTTGTTGAGTGAGCTGTATTTGGCTAATTATTTTGTGATTGATTGGTACATAGTGCACTTAAGACATATTTTGTGACATGTGGTTATGGCCCTACAAGGTGTAATAATGGCCTAGCAGGGTGTGATTAATCAGTCTGAGTTTGGATATTTGATTATCAATTTAATTTTTATTAAAATAATTAGAGCTCTGATGTTGTGTATTTGGAGATATATTGTATGGAATATATATGAATTGATTTATCAATTAACTAATCAGAAAAATCGGGGTGTTATAGATGGGGAATACCTTTCTTTGTCGACGTTGGTTGCCCTCGTTTTCAGCAGGCAAACAGAGAGAGACATCGGAGAGGTGGGAGGGAATCAGATAGAAAGAATAAAAGAGAAGAAAAGAATGGAAAACATATCTCCTCAATTAGGCATTATTATTGGGGACCGGATTTTATGCTCAATGGGGGCGTGAGAGAGACAAAGACAAAGACGAAGAGTAACAGTATTGACCAATTGGGAGGGGCGGGGTATTAGGGCAAAATTTGGGGGACACAATTATTTGGGGAATTAAATTTGGTATGTCAATTTTGGAAGTTAAATTTTGGGTGGCAAAAAAATTCAAGAGTTAATTTGGTGCGTCAGATTGAACTGATACAAGAAATTAATAGGTTGAGATAGATTAGGATAGCGTTGTCTCTCAAATGAGGTCTTATTTTATCACAAAATGATCTCAATCACTTTTTATCTTGAAATTCAAAACTTGTTTTACTTTATTAGATAGATTTCATAAAATTATTGTATGTTGAATGTTAGTCAAAATTGCAAATGCTAGTTTGATGGACTAGCAAAATTTCTTGAAATGGTGGCTACTTTGTGTCTCTCTCTCTCTCTCTCTCTCTCTCTCTCTCTAAATGTAATGGCAAATTCTTGTCAAAAAAAAAAAAGAAGAAGAAAACTAACAAGTTGCAATCGAAAGAATCATTTTTCTTGCATGGTGTTCTTTCCATGGTTTAGTCTATTAATGCCTTATTCAGTGACACCAAATTTTTGTGTGGATGCAAAAAATTGGCCGACTTGCCACATAAATATCACTAGCTCACATAAATCCAATGTATTGTCCCACATAGCTAAAAGATCTGGCTGAGGGAATGTGTAAAATTTATTACAAACAGTGTCGGCAATAATATCTTGGCCAAGGCAACTCTTAGGATAGTTTTGTGGCCAAATTTGTCTTTTTATAAGTAAGAGATCTCAGGTTAAAAGTCATCTACCTTTATTTTTCAAAAGACATATTTTTAAAATAACTTGAGTTACATGGTCGGTTCAAAATTCAAAAGAATAGTTGGCACAAGCCGAAACACCTGATTAAAAAAAAAAAAAAATAATCTAAGTGAAGCCCATTTCTAGTTGTCTATTATATTAATGCTGCCGATGAATAGACCGTTTCCATCTATTTCAGCTAACATAAACTAAGCATATCTGTTGGAAAATACAAAAGGATACGGTTATGTGGCCTTGAAATAACCTCCACAATCCTAAGTATCAATGCATAACACCCACAATCCTAAGTATCAATGCATAACACCCACACTCTTACACCTTTGTTTTTTCTTCAACTTTGAAGTATTGCCTATGCTCGACCTGGGAGAAATTAGTTACAGAAAGGCTTTGGCATGAGCTATGAGAATATGACTCGATCCTTTGGATGTGACAATGGCTTACACCGGTGCTGGAATTTGTCTGACAGTACTCGAGTCTCACACCGACAACCTGTTCGACAATGCCCAAAGGATGATAGTGTTTTCTTGGCGGAAGCTTCTAATTCCTTCATGTCATCCACATAAATCTGCCTGTTCCTGCACTCTTCACTGCAATAGCCCTGATCACCCCTGCACCAAAAACTCCTTCATGAAATATTTATATATTAACCGCTTGACATGTTTTTTTTTTTTTTTCAACCGTCGGAGGTGTTCATCGATTAATTCATTTTTTGGTACGGTAAAAAATAGGTCATAAAATTGTCAAAATTCGAACACAAGACGAAAAAAAACAAAAACAAAAGATGTTCAAAACAACTTACAAAATCTTCCTCAATTATTAAGTTTTCTGTTCTATGTGTTCTTATAAATTTGCAATTGCAACAGGAATATAAATTCATTCTTACCTGTACATGTACACATCTTTATCAGGGCTTAGATTCTTCTTGCATAGAAGACATGTCTTGAGAAAGCAAGATTGATGAGTACAGCTGGGTGGAGGAATCCTGTTGATTGGAAAAGTGGGTTTGCTCAATTTTAAACTGGATTTGATGATGAAATTGGAATCTCCTTGCTGAAGCTGTGTAAGAATCCGCAAGCCAACAAATACTGAACCGTTGTATCTGATTTTCTTGCTGTCATGATCACTTTCTTCATCCACTTTGGAAGGGCTCCAGACCCTTGAGAGCATCATAGTTATGCAACAGAGAGGGGAGAGAGATAGAGATAGAGATGGAGATAGAGATAGAGATAGAGATGAAGGTTTGTGAGGTGGAGATATTGATATTTAATAGTACTGCCACTAGTACTATGTACTGGACACACACAGTGACCCCAGGGGGGGAGGGGGAGCCAATCAAAAAAGGACCATGTGTGCTAGCTCTCTGTTGTTTTGTGTAAACGTGCTCTAATGGACTATATTTTATAACCTTCACCGCGTTTGCTTTTGGTGGAGATGCCCAGAAAAAGCAGACATTTTTCAAACCTTTTGTTTGGGGCCACTAATAAAAGAAAAAATAATGGTTTATTTTGGCCATGAAAAACGTGCTGGAGAAAAGAAATCCAACAGCTTTGTAGGCCCTATATATATATATAACTTAAACACAAGCATATAAGATGTTAGATTTTCACAGGTGATATCCCATCGATTAAGATTCAGAGAGCACTCTCTTAGTGAAAAGAGTAATCCTATCAGCACCAAAAATATACATATAATCACTTGTAACTATTAGATCAGTGAGTCTCATCACTAATTTAATAACTATAATTGATTTGATACAAATTATAAATAATCACTCGATAGTTAATATAATTTTAAAATAAATTAAATAAATGGTAGATAATTAGTAGAGGAGCAGATAGGTAGTTACAAATGACACATGTTAGTATATTTTTTTAATATGAATAGGAGAATTGAGCTTCACTAAAGGTTTCAGCTACTGCACTCCAAAATTTGCCAACGTCGTGTCCGCGCGCATTGGTTGCCTTCCCTGAATGAATGGATAACAGGAATATTTTGCATCTTGCCACCAGTATTCTGCTAGGATGTGAAACATCCAAGTTTATAATCAGGGTTCTTGTCGCCTCGAGTTTCAGTCTCCACGATGATATTCCTGAAAGCCCTTTCTTTGTATAAGTTCAAGTCCTCTCAGAATTGCCCAAAATTCAACTTATTGGCCCGTTGTGTCATTGAGTCTTCCATAGAAGCCTCTAATCCGGTGTCCTTGATCATCCCTAATGATGTCACTCATCTCTGCTGGTCCAAGATTTCCTTTAGAGCACCCATTCGTGTTCAGCTTCTTCCATCCTGCTAATGGAAAAGACCAAGCAAACAATGTTGAAGGATTAGGGGTTAGTATATTTCTATCCTTTCAAATCACACATGCAAACATTGTTGGCCATTTAACCCCCCCTCCAGTTTTTGGTATTTTATATCTTTATTGACGGGACTTTAGGCGGTTCAGTAGCCGCAAAGTCGACACGTGGATCATTGTAGCCAGTGTAGAGCGCAAAGGGCGCCTGGAGGAAGCAGTGCCGAGGAGATAAAGCCTAGAGAGGCCAAGTACACCTGCCAAGACCTGGCATTAAAGAAGATATGACAGTTCATTAAATAGGGTCATGAGTGGTTACAACTCTTTAAATGCGCATCCAGATCCTTGAGAAGTGTGAGGACAGTCATCAATAAAAACATTAATTGCGAAAGCGCCAACCTTCTATCCTCGGTGAAACCCGAGGGGTGCTTATTCCCAAGCAGTGAACACTAGAGCGTTGGAGTCAAGCACCGAGCAGTGGTATTTAATGGTCGGAGATAGGACCATTAAGGCTCAGCAGGTGCCAAGTAGGGTTCAGATCGCTCGATTGAATTGGTCTTGAGAGGATTTGATGGGACAACATTAATTACACATTGATGCGAGTGCAAGCCATTAAATGTGCAAATGAGACTCAAAGATCCTACACTCATTATTAGTCTAATTATAAATACCCCTCAGAAAGATGAAAAAAGGTACGCAACGTAAACTCAGAAAATACACAATACTAAGGTCTCCAATGCCGCCTAACTTGAGCTTCGGAGGGGATTAGCCAGGTGATCATCCGGCCCCTTTCTTAACCTTTTGATTGTTTCAGGTTCATCATCCTGCGGATCGCTATCTCAACATATTGCAGGAAAGCACCTATGCAATTTGGCACCGTGTGTGTGAATCAAAGGACCAGTTTTCCCTGTAGCGATAACGTTATGGTGAACACGCGATCTCAAGGAGAATTAGGGGATAGCCTACGCATGAGAAACGCAGAAGCTAGCCGCCCCCTAGCTATCATTGAATCAACCGCACTCAGCCTGTCGGATGGAGCCCAGTATGTCTCTCAGGAGACGGTACCGATGGACCAAAGCCTTGGGGGGCAACGCCAACATGCGAACCCGACTCGACAATTTTGAGTAGTCAAAGGGAACCAGTTGGTGCAATAGCAGGCACGAGGATTTGAATATCCACTAGAGTTATTCCTGGGGCGCAAGGGAAAAAGTCCATGGAAGGAGCTTGCATGAATGCCTAGGTGAGAAGCGTACTCCTCAGCGTTATGGGGGGACGCGCCCCCCAAGAGAGTTTTGAAGGTAGCAAAAGGCGCGGGTTGGATCTGTTCGGTGGGGATCTCTACCACAGACTCTCAGGAGGTACTGAGGCGACAGAGTCCTGCACGAATTCAACTACGAGGGGGCCTAGGAACAAAAGACCTCTGGACGTAGTGTTGGAGACCCCTCTGAAGGAAGGATGATGATCAGATTGTCTCGCCATTTGTTCAAGCTATCAAGGAGATCGAGCTACCGAAGAAGTTTACAGTCCCCCGTTTTAAGGTTTACGATAGGAGGACGAATCCCGAGAGTCACCTACGACAGTTTAAGCAGCTGATGTCCATCTATGACACTAATCAAAGGTTACTATGCCAAGTGTTCCCCATGAGCTTAGGGGACATTGTCATAAAGTGGTATGAGAGTTTGGCCCCAAAAAGTGTTAAGTCTTGGAGGCAGATGTCCAAGCTATTTCTCGCTCAATTTATCACCAACAGCAAAAGGCCCAAAGACATTAGTGCTCTGCTTACACTCAAACGTAGAACTAGTGAGACTCTTCGACAATATTCCATAAGATATTGGGAAGAGAATAACGAAGTGGAGGCATGCTCAGGAACTATGGCGTCAACAACATTCTAATTAAGGTTGTATCGAGATACCGACATGTATCACTCTTTGACTAAGTGAGCTCCGATGGACATGAAGGACCTGATGTCTCGCATAAACAAATATGCGAGGGTGGAGGAGGATTCGGCTGTGCCAGAACCTAGGGCTCTGGTAATGAAAAAACAAGACAGGGAGTCGCCCGCGAGGAGGGGAGCACCGGCCCCGCCTCTAGGCTGCATATCTTTCCAAGGAGTGTGCTCGGTCTTCAAGGAGCTCATTTACAAAATGCTTCACAAGATAAAGAAGGAGCTTTTCTGCAAGTGACCACCAAAGATGCCAGTGGAATTGGCATCCAGGGATTCGACGTCTTGATTGTCTTACAATCGAAACGTCGGGCATATGACCGAAGACTACCAGGTGTACAAGTCATTCCTTGAGCAACTGGTTCGAGAAGGACATCTCGGGGAATTCATTGACGACTCGACCCTAAGGAGTCCAACAAGGGATGGAGCATGTGTATCCCAAGAAGAAACTGTTATGATTAAAGTAATACACGCTTTCATGGTATACAAACCCACTTATAATTCACTATGTGCCGACCTCTAGAGGGTCGCATAAGCCGTGAGGGTAAAAGAAACAAGATTTGGGAAGCAATCTTCTAAAAGACGTCAGCTTGATGTCGAAGTCATCCAATTGATGGATGCCGACCTGAGTGGGCTGGCCTTTCCACATGAAGATGCCCCAGTGATCACCCTTTGGATCAAGAAGTTTGATGTCAAAAGGATCCTGGTGGATTCTAGAAGTTCATCTGAGGTGATGTATGATTGTCTCTTCCGAAAGATGGGTTTCATCTAGAAAGATTTGAAGCCTGTAAAAACCCTCCTTGTAGAGTTCAACGGTTCATATGCCCTCCCCCTCAGAAAGGTTACCCTCATGGTCACCGCCGAAGTTGTCATTGTCCCGGTTGAGTTCGTGGTGATAAACTTCGACTTCCTTTACAACGGCATCGTGGGCAGGACATGGTTGCATGCATGAAGGTTGTGCATTCATTGTACCATCAGAAGATAAAATTCCCCACACCAAGGGGAATCATGGAGATTTGAGGGGACCAATCGTCGCCGAAAAGATGTTTTTGCGCTGCAATAAAGACTGGGGTTAACGCTAAGTCCTAACAGCGTGATCCCGAGGCTGTGTTGGCAAAATAGCAATCACAGTTTGATCGGTCGAGAGTCAATGACCCCATCACGGACCCTGCTGATCGATCAACGGAGGCTTTAGTCAAGGTCCTTCTAAATCCCGAGGACGAGGAGAAATTTTTCCTGGTGAGGGCATCACTGGTCAACACCGAGAGGTCTGAGATGGTAAACTTCCTTTTTGGGAACACCAACATCTTTGCATGGGACCCCACCGAGATGACGGGAATAAATCCAGAGGTGATGTGCCACCGACTTCACGTTGATCTGCTTTCAAACCAGTGAAACAAAAGGTCCGGAGGACAGCTCCTTACCATGCATAGACGGTTGACAAGGAAGAGACAGGTTGCTTAGAGCCAGATCAATCAAGGAAGTCTAGTTCCTCTAGTGGCTCTCAAACACCGTGTGTGCAAAGAAGAAAGGCAGAAAGTGGGCAAGTTTGCATGAATTTTACAGATCTGAACAAGGCATGCCTCAAAGATGAATACCCTTTGCCGAAGGTCGATCAGCTAGTGGATGCCACTGCGGGACATGAGCATATCTCTTTTATGGATGCCTAAGCATGCTACCATTAGATCTCATTGCATGAATCTGATTAGGAGAAAATGGTGTTCATCACACCCGAGGGATTTATTATTACACGATGATGTCGTTCGGCTTGAAAGTGCCACTTATCAGCGCCTGATGAATAAGATGTTTAAGTAGCAGCTCGACGCCACAATGGAGGTCTACATTGTGAAAATCGGTTGTCTTCAAGATCTCAAAGTAACGTACACCCTGCTCCAAAAAATGGCCTAAAGCTTAATGCTTCGAATGTGCTTTCGGGGTTAGTTCGGGAAAATTTTTGGAATATCTGATCACTTATCGCAGTATAGAGGTCAATCCTGATCAAGTACAAGCCGTGCAAGGATATAGAAGCCGACGACTGTCAAGGATATACAAAAATTAACCAAAATGCTGACAGCTCTCAATCGTCTTATTTCTAAGTCCTCAGACATGTACAAGTCATTCTTCATGATGCTTAAGGGGGCGATGAAGGGATATTAGGGTGAAGAATGCGATCAAGCACTAAAAGGAATCAAGCAGTACTTAAGGTCTCCTCCGACCCTGTCAATTCCGACGGCGAGTGAGGTCTTATACCTCTACCTGTCTGTCTCAGAATGGGCTGTCAATGGGGCTCTGGTAATAGAGTTCAATAGGGTGCAAACACCAATCTATTATGTAAGCAAGACCATGCTTATTGCCAAGACTAGGTACTTGTCGATGGAAAAACTTATACTAGCTTTGGTAGTCTCAGCTAGGAAACTTCAGCACTACTTCCAAGCGTATCTCATAGAGGTCTTGATCGATTGACCCCTAAAACCCATACTTTACAAAGCAGATATGTCTGGGTGAGTGTCCAAGTAGGTGAATGTCTGGGCGAGTTCGAGATAACCTATAAGCCCCATACTTCTATCGGCAGATCCTTGTTGATTTCATCGCCAAGTTTTATGTGTCCAAGTCTCCACCAAAAGGGGAGTCGGCAGCTTTGGTCCGTAAAAACATTTTGGAGTTTGCATTTGGATCACTCTTCGAACTCAACGGGGCAAGAGTGGGTGTAGTCTTGGCCAATTCTAAAGGATTTACAGTGGAATGAGTTATTAGGCTTGGATTCAAAGCATCTAATAATGAGGCCGAGTACAGGGTGATGTTGGTTGGGCTCGACATCACATACTTTATTGATGTGAGATGCCTCCAAATCTTCTGTGATTCACAGTTGGTGGTAAATCAAGTTAATGGGGACTTTGAGGTCCGAGATGACAGGATTAAAGCTTATCGCCACAGAGCAAAGTCAAAGATGTAGAGGTTCCAAAAGATAGAGTTGTCCCAAATTTTTAAAGATCACAACAGCCATACTAATGCGTTAGCTTGCCTAGCCTCAATCTTGGCTTCAGAAGTAACTCGGCACATCATCATCAACTATCTCGAAAGTCTGAGTATAAGGGACTAAAATGCCGATAAGGTCCTGTCGACAAGCGCTCAAAGTATGTCGTCGAACTGGAAAGACCCCATAATTGAGTACATAATGAACAGAACGCTCCTCGAAGATCCTAAAGAAGCCAAGAAGGTCAAGCTGAAAGCTTCTAGAATCTGGATATCCCCTGATCATGAGTTGTACCAGAGATCTTTCTCAGGACCGTATCTGTTTTGTGTTCCCGAGTATAAGGTGGAACCACTATTGTACGAGGTTCACGAGGGAATATGTGGGAGTCACACAGGAGGAAGATCCCTCGCATATCGGGCAATGTCTCAAGGGTATTGGTGGTCGTACATATAGAAGGATGCCAAGCGGTATGTTCAGAAATGCGACAAGTGCCAAAAGTTTGCTCCAATCATCCGACAATCGGTAGGGGATCTAAACCCCTTCGCCACTTTCTCAGTGGGGCATGGATATAGTAGGGCTTATTCCGCTGGCTCCTCTAAGCAAGAAATTTCTTTTAGTCGTCAGTGACTACTTCACTAAGTGGATTGAGGTTGAGCCCTTAAGTTGTATTGAAGATGTGGAAACAAAGAATTTCATTTGGCAAAATATAATCACTCAATTCAGCATCCCCCGAGCCATTGCCTCCAATAACGGCACCTAGTTCAACAAATGGCCATTCAGGAAATTTTGTTCAGAATTTGGAATACGCAACTACTATTCCACCTTGGCATACCCTCAATGTAACGGGCAGACGGAAGTCTCCAAAAAGACAGTATTAGTTGGGATAAAGAAGAGGTTGAAAAAAACTAAGGGCAGATGGACCGAGGAACTGCTCAATGTCTTTTGGGCATACAAAACCACCCCGAGGACCTCTACAGGGAAAACTCCCTATGCCATGACATACGACGTGGAGGCTGTTATACTTTTGGAGGTAGGACTCTTTACTATACGAAATCAAGCCTTTGAGTCAAGAAACAATGATGGAACATTAGCCAGGGATCTCAATTTGATTGAGGAAATAAGGGAATTGGCATCTATACAGTTGGCCAAATATCAGGAAAAATTATCAAGACAGCATCAAAAGAAGGTTCAAACAAGAAGCTTTCAAGTGGGAGACTTGGTATTTCACAAATTTGTGGTCAACATGCGAGAGTCCACTGATAAGAAGCTCGGTCCCAATTGGAAAAGTCCGTATAAAATCGTGGCCATAGGAGGCACAGAGCCATATCGGCTATAAGATATGGATGGTAAAGATGTAGACCTTGAAATGTATCAAATTTGAAGAAATATTACTACTAAATTTGAAGATATGGATGGTAAAGGCTGGGATGAACTGTTTGTTGCACTGCCGCCACACATCCATATAGGTCGTGTTTAACCTCCTGGCCTCTCCAGCTTTCTCTTCTTCCAATGCCTCCACCTTAGAGGTCAGGGTCGCGTAGTTTACCTCAGTTTCAAGAAACTTGCCCTCAGCATTAGAAAATTTCAACTTGGCCTCTTCCATCCTCTTGGATGCCTCGGCCTTGGCTTGTTTGCTCTTGTCAAGCTCGACAGTGAGGACTTCGACTTTATGGATCAGGTCGACAATGCTCTGAGACTGATCGACAATCATCCTCTCCACTTGGCCAATATGGGTGTCCTTCTTGGCAAGCTTGACTTGAGCCTTGTTAGCCCGGCTCCTATAAGACCAGAAACAGTCAATGATAACTTTCATTTGCTGGCAAGCCTGAAAGGGGAAGGGGTAAACATTGAGATGCAATCATTATAGAAAAAAGGTTGAAAGCAGAGAAAGTGCCAAGAATTTTTACCACCAAGTTGTGTTGTATCACCCCTTGGAGGAGCCAATTATCCCCTATAATCTTCCAAAACTGCCAAGTCAGCATCAAAGTGCAAGGCCCCACTAACAGCCATGGCCACATCATAGGAATGGATGATGGAATCAGACTCCAAGACAGTTTTTCCCTTCTAGTGACGGCCCGAGGGGCCTATTCTACGGGATTTGAGGGTGCAGGGACATCGTGCTGCTATTTGACACGATGCCTAATGATTGGGTCGGCATGCTAACGTCAGTGTTGCCTCTGTCGATTATCACTTAGCTCTAAGGGTTCCTCTTGGCGCCTTCAACACTAATTTTAAACCCTCGAGGGGACTTCTTGCCCTTACTGCTGTTGTTGTTGTTGCTACTGTCGGTGCTCCTATTGGCGTAAAAGAGGGGGCAGAAGCTCAATAATCGGTGTCGTGCCAAAAGGGCCACAGGGACCCGAGATCAAGGCCCTCCAATCTCAAAGGCTGTCTCTAGACTTTCTGTGGTGATGGAAGGGATATGAAACATTTCGAATAGAGAAGATGGAGTGGATTTTGAGTCGCGGTCAAGGTTCTCCTCTTCGTCTTCTTCTTCCCCTTCTTTCGATGAGCGGTCCACCCAGATGGAAGGGTCAAATTATGGTGGAATTTGAGAGAACCTGGTGTAATTAGGGCGGTAGCCGAGGAGTATGTGGATTGCTCAAGCAAGTGGATCGCCAGGATTGTAGGACCAGACTTTGATGAGATCTTCAAAGGTGATGAAGGATTTCAAAGGCTTGGTAGCGTCCTTCTTATATCCTTCTACTGAGAAGAACACAAGGTCAGTCAAGCACGAGGGGTGAAGGAATTAGCTAAAAGCCTACCTGGATCCCTCAGTACTTTGGGGCAGTAGAGGTCTTCATACTCGGGTCCTTTACCCTTCTCCCATCTACCGCCGAGCATGATGAGATCCTGGGTGTATCCCTTGTCTGAATCAGGCATATGCATCACAAAGTACATGGAGGGATTCTGAGCCTATAAGTAGTATATGTCACTACTGACTAGCTTCAAGTCATAACATAACAGAATCTCGTCTACCTCAAGGTTCACTCCAAGCCAAGCATTTAGGGCTATTACGCCCATGACTATCCTAAAAAGGCTAATGCATTACTAAACGGGAAAAAGCTTTAGGTGCATGAGGACTCTTAACAGAAGAGGAGGAAGGGAAAATATGACCCCCCCCCCCCTTCCATAATGGCCTTGGTATGCAAGGGCATCAATTCTACGCTGCCCATAGTGGCCGAATGAACACGGGATCAAAAACAAAAGTAAAGACAGGATCGGGGATATTGTTGGTGGCTCTGAATGCCTACAAGTTGGCATCAGTCACCTGGGTTTTCCTCAAACAACCTTTATCTCTAGGCCTAACAGGTTCCCTGCATGCCTGAGGCCTAAAAGGTACCCTATGTGCCCTAGACCTAGAAGGTTCCCCTATAACCTTGGTCCTTCTTATGTTGGCCATTGGGAGTCCTGGTGGAGGAGTAAAAGAGAATGGGAAAGATGAGGAGGAAAGTATAGACAAAGAAGTACTTAAAGATTTAGTGGCTTCGAGGGATTTGCTCAGGGGGAAGATGAAGAGGTGCTCGGGTTGTAATTTCAGTTTAGAATTCGAAGGTCCAAGAAGACTCAAATGAGCCATAAATCCCCCTATTTATACTGATTGCTCAGTAGGCGGGAATCAAAGAGACAAAACCATCAAGTGCAAATTTGAAAAATTTGGTGTTGGACATGTGGTTAATCGCCACTAAATCCTAGGTGTGCTGAGGAAACCTCCACTCTCTGTGTGAGACCTATCCCATGACGCAAGGAAAATGGAGGCTTGGGGCAATTGTCGGGACTTTAAGTGGCTTAGTAGTTGCAAAGTTGACACATGGATCATTGTAGCTAGTGTGGAGAGCAAAGGGCGCTTGGAGGCATGCCGAGGAGTTAAATCCTAGGGAGGCCGAGTACACCTGCCAGGACTTGGCATTAAAGAAGATATGACAGCTCATTAAATAGGATCATGAGTAGCTATAACTCATTAAATGTGCATCCAAATCCACGAGAAATGTGAGGGCAGTCATCAATACAAAGCATTAATTGTGAAGGTGCCAAACTTCTGTCCTCGGTGAAACCCAAGGGGTGCTTATTCCCAAGTAGTGAACGTTCGGGTGTAGGTGTCAAGCACCGAGCAGTGATATTTAATGGTCAAAGATAAGGTCATTATGGCTCGGCAGGTGCCGATCAGGGTTACAAACGCCCAAGTGAATCGGTCTTGAGAGGATTTGATGGGATAACATTAATTACGCATGAATGCGAGTGCGAGTCATTAAATGTGCATGTGACTCAAAGATCTTGCACTCATTACTAAGTCAGGTATAAATATCCCTCAAAAAGATGAACAAATGTATGTAACATAAACTCAGAAAATACACAACGCTAATGTCTCCAATGCCGACTAACTTGAGTTTCAGAAAGGATTAGCCGAGTGATCACCCGGCCTCTTTCCTAACCTTTTGATCGTTTCAAATTCATCATCCTGCAAATCACTATTTCAACATATTGCAGGAAAGCACCCATGAATTTATAGTTTAGAATTAGCCAAATGTGCATTTCCAAATTTTGATCAATACAATTCTCCTAGTTACTTATAAACAAATTTCCAGATTCTTTGTGCTTTAGGACACGTGTTAGTATATGATTGGAAGAAATATTTGATTCATGGTCTAAAAATTAAAAATTCTAAGAAATTGAGGAGTCGAGAGGGAAGGCCTCCCAATGCCTCTCCCACCTAATTTGTTTGCTGTATATATATATATAAACAAGTTAGTAAAGCTTTATGATAACATGAACAATTACCTATAATTATTTAAGAAAATGACATCTACAGCATACAAGAAAAACAAGCATTGAGGGGGTAGTGCAATAGAAACCCACAAAAAAGGGGACATGTAGACTTAGTCCAGTTGATTCTTTAAAATGGTGGTTTTGATCAAGAGTCACAATTAAGTAGAGGACTAATTTGCAACTTAAGATATTAATCGTAAGATATACAATTTTTTAGTGGGTATTATATAATATATATATATATATAAAACAAAAATATATTTAAATTTTATACCCCATACGTTTTTCTCCCTCCAAAACCATCCCATCCAACCCAACCCAGAGCAACGGCTCCCCGGCAATGTTTTAAGCAAGAGCCTATCTTCCAATCATAAATTTGAAAAAAAAAAAAAAGAATGAAAGAAGAGGGTAAAAAAAAGGAAAAGAAAAAAAGAACTGTTTACTCAAATTGACTATATTCTTGGAACAATATTACTGTAACCTAATTTAATAACCTAATTCATTATACTCATTGGATTGATTGTGAGCCCTATCAAATATTGAAATTTTGTATTAATACAATAGTTACAATAATGTCATATTATTAGATCAAAAGATTACATCAAATTTTTAGATTTCAATAGTATTAGTAATATTCTTATTCAGGAAAAAAGAGGCAATAAATATGTCCCACATGCATAAAACCTATCATTTCTAAAACCAAGTGGATTAATAGTCAGGCTGATGTATGCATAGGGTAGTAAGCAAGTGAATAAAACTTAAAGTAGGGTTTGACGCAATCAAAGGCACTTAGCTATCATGCAGGAGTTAAAAAACAGCTTAGACTTTAAGTCCTATTTTTTAAGAAAATCTTAAATTTTTAGGTATCATAAATAATTCATATAAAAAAATTAAATTCAAAAATACTTTAATCCCTACAAAAAAATCTTATAAAAATACAAGCCCAATCGAAAAAAAATAAATTTAAAGCCTAATAATTTATAGGTTTGCAGTAATAGACCAAATAAAAAATTTAAATCCATGCACAAACAAAAGATTGCAATTTAAGTAAATTAGACTTATTAATTCAGCCGTAAAATTAAAAGAACCTTAAATTTATTTTATTTTTTTTAAAAAACTAAGAGTAAAACTAAAGTTATTAAAAAAACTAATCTTTAACTCTCAAAAAAGTCAAATTTAAACGTACTATCATAATTTTTTAATTATTTTTTCTCTCTTTTATCATTAAGTTCAAATATGATAACTAATACTTTTAATTAGTATTTTTGTATTTAAAAAAATTAAAAATTAAATTTATTATTGATGGTTTATGCTCTAAGCCCCAAAATATCCGGACCGCCCCTGCAATCATAATATCTCTCTCTATAAATTAATGAAAAAAGTTTAATTATGTTATGCGCCTCTTCTGGATTCCCACGCGACTCAAGTTATAAGGCCCCCCAAAAAATTCTCGGACAAAAAAAGGCGGCGAATCCGACTCTAATTAGTAGTCCACTAAGGTTTAGATTCTGTTCCGACTTCTGAGGGTTACTTACAACCAAGCCCATCCTGTAACCCTATAAATAGCCCGTCAAGCATGAAAAACCCCTACTCATATACATATATCTCTCTTTCTCTCCAGCAATCATGGCCAAGGTTTCCATCAACAGCCTTCTCCTTCTCAGGTTAGAATTTGTTGCCATGCATTTAAATCATTATACAATCTGCGTCTTCTTTGTTTCTTGTTTCAGTTTAGGGTTTGTAAAGTGATTCTTCTTCTCTTTTTTACTGTCGTTGTTGTTGTTGTTGTTATTGTTTTCTATTTTGCTTTTTGTCCCTACGACGTTCTTTTGTGTGCGGTAGGAGGGCATACAAGGTTGGTGCGGAGAATGAAATGGTGCAGTCTGCGGCTTCAGTGATGAGGAAAGTGTCGGATTCGAGCAGTTTTGGAGGAGAAGTTCCTGCGAGACCCAAGGAGGTTTTTTGGATGAGAGATCCAAAGACGGGTAATTGGATTCCGGAGAGTCACTTTGATGATATCGACGTCGTAGAGCTCAGAGAGAAGTTCCTCTCAAAGAAAGAGAAAACTATGAAGAATTAGAATCCTATTACTAGTGCATGTGTGTGTGTGTGTGTGTGTGTTTTAAAGGTTATATTTTTTTTATCTTGTGGTATATTTTTTTGTTCCCGGTCTCGAGACAAAACGAGATTGCGTTATTATCAAGCTTTTTAATAGTTTGTCTCTCTCAAACTCTTTTCTACGATTATACCGGATTAATCTCAAATCAAATTGCATCTTAAAACATCCTTAAAAATCAAAAATCTCAATTTACACCATCAAAGATAGAATGTGTATCTACCATTCAAAATTAAATGAATAAATTATACACAAACCCTCTAATGCTTGTCGCATAATCAATTAAACCTCCTCACATTTAGAATTTTACTCCTATACTTCCTGCGTGTAACACATAATCTCTTATCGTGGATATATGTAAATATAACCGTTAAAAAATAGGGAGAAGTACACCTAGACCTCTTGAGATTTGTCACTTAATCACCCAGACCCCCTGATATTTAAAATATTACACACAGACTCCCTAAAATTTGTACGCATATACCCCTGCTATAAATATATCCGTTAATAAATTACACTCAGACCCCTTAAAGTTTGTAAACATATATTATTTAGAACCCTTAAGTTTAAAATGTTATACTTAGACAAAAACTATTTCAATCAAAGATAAAATATCAAATTTTTTAAATTTTACAATTAAAATTTATTTTTTATTGTATCTTTTATTGAAATAAAACTAAAATATCATACAAGGGGTCTAAGTCATTCATAATATGCTTACAGGAGCGGAGCTAGAACATAAACTCCGAGAAGGTAATATATATATATTTGTGTGTGTGCCTGTGGGAATAAAAAAATTAATCAACTGGTTTTAAATTTTTTTTTCAAACTGCCATTAAAGGGAAATAAAAACCCGGAGTGTAACACAATGATGTTGCAAATATCAAGAATCTGTTATAATCCATCAATTTTATGAGAAATTTCTTAGCAATTTCCTTTTAATCTTATTAAGAAATTAATTTTTTAGAAGGACTTTTGATTTAGTATATTTCACCATTTGTACATATTCGTGCATTACTGGATAATAGGCTATTATTGACCCAAAAAAACAAAATTAATGACAACTTATACAATACCTTTTTAAAAAAACAATAATGTTATACTGACCAAAAAAAGCAATCAAATAAAGAGCCCAAATGTAATGGCGGTTGATATGGAAGGCTGATTAGGCAAAAATAATATTTGACTAAACCCCAAAATTTTTTCCCCATAATTCAAGCCCCAAATCAAGGAAAGATATGGCAAAATCTTGGACACAGACGACAATTACCAAAACAGTGTCTTCTCCACTTCTCTAACACACACAACCAAGATGGACAAGACGATTCTGGCAAAAAAAAAAAATTGAAACAGAGAAGATGAATGTGTCATCGACCCGGACCAGAGGAGGGAAGAGAGAGTTGATTCGTAGATTTAGATTATACATTTAGACAAAAATAATATAGAGAAAGAAAAGAGGTCAAGCATAAGTTTGCACTGTAATATGCAAATCCGTTAACAACTTACAACGTTAAAGTGCAACCAACACACTTGATTTGCTACACGGGGACCAAAAAACCACTACAGAAGTTCAATTACAAGTAAAAAATATATGACAACTGGGAACACATAAACATAATTGGTAATTTGGTCAACTTCATTGTGTCTTGATTGTTTTCTACCACTTGTAATTTGGAACATATATCATTATCTGAAAGCTATTTCAACCCACTTGTCCATCCCAGTGTCAAAGAGCACTACAACCCACTTTATTAAACACCTTGAATGTATAATCTGAATCTACGAAGCAATCTTCCCTCCTCCGGTCCGGATCGATGACACATTCGTCTTCTCTGTTCCTTTTTGTTTTTTTTGCCCGAATCGTCTTGTTTGTGTGTGTGTGTTAGGGAGGTGGAGAAGACGATCATCTCTCCTATTTTGTTATTCGTCTCACAAATTTTGTCATATCTCTTACTGGCTTGAATTTTAGGGAGAAAATTTTCTGGGTGTAATCAAATATTAATCTTACCTAATCAACCTTTCATGTCAGCCGCCACCTCATTGGTCTCTTTATTTGATCGGCGTAGCATTACTGTTTAAAAAAATAAAAGAAAGCATGTTAAATAGTAGAGGTAATGTATTTCGTCAACTTTTATGAGTCAAGAATTTCACTTTTGGTTTACACAGTCCAATACTAAAATATTTTTTCAATAGATTAAGCGGGTGAGTGAATCACAAACTTACAAAAAATTCATAGAATATTAAACTTTTTAAAAAAAGTATATTGGTAAGCATAATAATATTAATTGAGAGGAAGGACACGGAGACGGGTAATTGAGTAACTTGAATAGGATTCTAGACATGTGACAGAATTCATAGAATATCTAAATTATTTTAGATATGGCTGAGTTATGCATTTTTAAGTTATATTACCAATTTTTCACCTTTATAAATAGGGTCGAGTGTACCATGCAGTGAATGTGTAGATACTTTTGTGTTTTCTTTCTTATCTTCAGTTCTCATCTCCCAAACAATGGTTTTAGAGTTATTCTAAACAAATCAGCTGATTAATTGAAATTCAACAATGGTTTTATCTTAACCATTCCAAATTATATCACTTTAAGGTGAAAGTTTTTTGCATACTTGGAAAGAAACAGTATTCTTTTCACTCCAAATTTTCCTCCTCCTCTCAATAACCAGACCAAATGTTAGTTAAACAAACATCATAAAAAGTTTCCTTGTCTTTGTTGAGGGAGACAGAGCACAGAGAGGGGAAAAGATCGAATTGGAAGACTCGAACTTAATTACTTTCAATACATCTTACCCGAAAGATCTTCAGCGAATCGATAACTGACACACAGTCTTCTATGGGCCACAATGCAATAATTAGGGTCGGCATACGACGACGGGGACTCTGGTTGGGGTACCGATGCTTTTGTTCATTCAATTAACTCTTTGCCGCCATACCGTGCTTGCTATCTTTTGACGGGGCCAGCCTTTTTTTTATGTGTCTTCACTAACGACATCATGTTCAACACAATCATCCCAAGTGATTGGGGAGAACGAACGACAATCGGAAGGTCAATCGCAGCATCATGTTAGACCCTAGTCAAAGGCAGCCAACCAACCAAAAGGGAAACCCTGGGCTACTGCTCCTGGGATATCACTAGTGAAGCCTTACCTTCAGTTAAAAATTAGAAAACCCTTCACCCTACTAATAAAAGGCCCTATCTCAAATTCGTGAGCTACTCTAACAAGCCAGCAAGCTACAGGCATTAGTGTCTTACCCTTAAGTAAGTAAAAGCTTCTTCCTTCGCTCCACTCGCTTTATAACACCTTCAGAAGTCGTCGAAGAATGAAAGCTTCAAAAAGATCAGGATGTCAAGCCATAATATGCTAAGGAGTAGAGAAGCGACCAGAGGGGGAGAGGGAAGAGGATGCCAACGGGAACTCCAGCTTGTGAGGGGAAGGGCCAGTGGATGCATTACTCACTAGAGGGAGACATTGACAGGGGGAGAGGGAGAGTAGGCGCCTGATGTAGGGTGTAGGAGAGAGCGTATAAGATTCGGCACACGTAAGTCGATGTGCTAAGCATTCAGCGGAGTTGAAGTTAATCTCAGGAGTAATGCTATTCTGATTAATTTGCTGTTATAATTTATTATTATCGGTAGAGTAGATCGACAATTATAATCTAAGGATTGAAAGAATATCAATTTCCTATGTGGGGCACTAAGAATTACCTTCAACTACTAACGAGAGAACTAACATACATTATAATCTGTGGCCGCATACAAAAATGCACAAGCCACACATGCACATTCTGAATTGCATCCAAAATCTAACCCAAAGTTGCACTGAAATGGGAATTGTAAAGCAATAATACACAATCTGTCCAAGGAAAAACAACGGGACAAAACACTAGTCCACTCACTATGTTTTCACTACTTGTCAATAAATTTAGATAGAACCATGGCTATAAGTATAGCTGGATTAGCTCATCACTTACTACAGATGGCGTTAGGACTCCCAGATCTGTAAAGAGTAGGGTAAGATATTGTGGAGGTGTATAATCCCGAGCTGATGTTTCAACTTCGACCTTTGATGGGATGGGTACCCCAAAATCGATTGGGCGCAAGGCAGGGACCATGTCTTTTTGGTCCAATGGATAGAGGCGAGCAAACTGAAACACCGACGAACATCAATATACGATCTCAGTGAAAATCAATTGATAAAAGTTCAATATCTGCTATAATCCAATTTTAAGTTTGTCTTTGTCAAACTGTTTGTCCAAGCTGAGCAACAGCCAAAGCAATTCAATCAAGCTCCTCGAGATTTGTTTTCACATACCTTATAACTTTCAGCAGCCACATAAACCGGTTTGTTCATGCTTTTAGCCACCAATGCAATTTGATAAGTCCCCATCATGTTAATTATACCTCCGCTTTCCACCACTCCATCCGCCCCAACAAATATCATGTCTACTTCATCCATACTATATGCCACAGCAGAGTCTATTAAGAGCTTCACAGGAACATCAAGCTTTGCTAGCTCATTGGACAATCGTAATCCTGTCCTGTCTGGCCTTCCCTCTGCAGTTTACAGCATGCAATTTTGAACTTCATGGCAACACATTGGCCATTTTTGACTAATTGAAAGAAGAATATATGCAACATAGAACTGTCACTCTGCGATTCTGACAGTTGCTATCGTTTCTGTATAGAGTATGAAGACAAATAATGCTGATGAAGGGGTCACACTCAGACCTAAATGAGAATGTCATCAAATTATGGAACCATCGCCAATAGATGGCAACACGACAATTCATTGTTAAAATTGTCAAATGCTATGGATTGTCAAGAAAATAGAATGCATGAGCACTCGTTGGTATTGACGATCCATAAAGAAGTACTGATTGATGTCTCAAAATTCATTGAGGAACCAATTTTTTGAAATTTATTTATTTTTAATACTTAATGGTAAAGCAAAAATGCACATCATTTGAAAAACCATAATTCATTTATGTACAACCCATAATTGTATGGAATATGACTTAAAAGTATATGTTTTCATTGTAGTAATCAGCTTGTGGCATAACAAATGTTGATTTAAAAAGAAATGCGAGTTTTGATTCTTTTAGCACATACTACATAGCAATGTTCTCTCTATTATAGTTTCTAATTTAGCTATAAGAATCATTTGTTTGGTAGTGATTACTAATACCAACTCAGAAGAAACTTATCCCATATAAAATGTTAGTCTGCCATACATTTTTTTTTTTTTGGTCTGCCATACATTCAACTTTTGATTGTATGGTTGAATCTGAATATAAGAAAGGGATATTTCATGGAACTATAATGTATTCAAAGATTAAAAAACAAAATTCATCCAGATATTTCTTCCACATGGAATATGTTAGCCTATTACAGGTCTTCATAATGCAGCATTAGAATTTTATGATTACAACGTGTAATGTTATGTTTGGAATGCGTGATTATTTTATGCATCTGTTAAATTTATTTATTTTTGGTTTATCAGGAAAATAAAAATGTAGATTTTTTTTTTTGGTGGGGGGGGCAGGCCCAACCTCATTGTAAATAAAGCTTGGGCTTTAGGCCCCACAATTTGAGTTGTATAATTAACCCACATAAAAAATTTAACTTTACAAAAATTTTAAGTCCTATAAAAAGGCCTCAAAAAATTTAAGTTCAATCAAAATTTTTAAGTTCAATAATTTGGGCTCATAATTCAACCTATAATATTATAAACTCAAAAATCAAAAGTTTAAAAAAAAAAAAATTAAACATATAAAAAAAATTACTCAAAAGTCAAGTTATATTTACCTCACATTTACTCTTCTGGTAAAAAACAAAAGCAAAAGTTAAAATATCTCAATCGACAACACTGATTCTTCCTCTATCTCACACACATATAATAAATAAAAAATAAATTAATTTTCAATAAAATTTTAATATTAAAAATAAAAGGCCTCATTCAATATTATCGTTTTAGGCTTCAAAATGCTTTAGGCCACCCCTTTGGGGGGTTGGACTTCACATAATTTTTTGGCCTATTTTTACCAACAAACAACACTGAGAAAAAAAAAAGTAGAAAAAGACATTGAATGTTGTGTTTTTCCTATTCCAGAACATATAGCTATTTCTTAAAAAGAGTAAAGCTTCTTTTTTCCCTAACTATGGATTAATAACTGAAAGAAAACTGCGCATACATCTATCTTGGAGGGAAGACCCAAAATAAAGGCTCAAATCTCTAGTCCATAAAATCCAAAACCATGTGATCACTTACTTGTTCATGGAACTGAAATTGACTCACTCCTGTAAGAGATAATCAAATGCAAACAATGGGATGCCGAACACAAACCTGTGCATAAAACTCGAAAGAGCTTCCTACTTTGTGAAGCTGTCTTCAAAACTTCCAACACCACTCGAGAGAAACCATGCACCAAAATGGTACAACCGTCAAAAATAAAATCTTGACTAAGCATGGCAATGATTTTGCGAGCCTGCAATACAGACTTGGTCAATAGCTTTTCAGGGTAACAACATTTAGAATGGTTGATAACTGCAAATTGACACATTACTGAAACAGTGAGCTGATACAGCCATAATCAGCTTGTTACCTTATAAGATATCTCCCCAAATTTCTCTGCACGTTCAAGAAGGCGAGACTTAGCCGAATTAAAGTCCTCATATTCCAGAGCTGAAGTTCTTGTTACGTAGCGCATGAACAGATCGCAGCCAGCTGTCAAAGAGATGGAGGTTGTGTCCCATGACTGCAATACACATGGGTGGTAGATGACAAATCATAATTTACAATGAAAAATCTTCCTTACAAAACCTAAAATTCAAGGCCTTGGTCCTTGTTTTGATAGATTATTAATAAGAATAAATTGCCGCAACTGTAAGTCATAATCATCATCTATAACTTGTGTAGAAAATTTGGCTGTGTTCCATACTCCAATCATTGCTACCCCCGCTGCTTGTTGAAGGATTCCCTGATTGACATTACTAAACATCTTCCTTTATACACTTATTGCAGAATAAAAAATTCCAAATTACAATCAAATTGGTCACCACATTAAATAAAAATAAGACACGCAGCCAAATGCTATACCGAATGACAAATTGAAGTATTATCCATGTCATGCAAAGTTATGAACAAGGAATTCTTGTAAACTCGCCACCTCTGGGCAGCAGCCACACACAAGTAAGGTTTTTAAAGCAAGAATTAACCACTCTGGCTAATCTCTACGACCCAAACAATTATTTTATAATGCCATCAAGCCTGTTCAATAACTAAAATCAAGTACACTTGAGATTTCTTGTGGTCCTTGTTGAACATAATCACTTACTTCTTATTCTTTCTAATGTTTAAATAGAGTGACTGGTCTACAATATCTGATGTATCCGTTTAACTTGTTGCCATTTGGATTCATTATATAGGCTACGTTCTGTAAATAAGCAATTTCCAATTCAGGCCAGAATAACAATCAGCACTACAAGAGATTGAATTTGCAGGAATACGTAGGAATAGTATTCAGTTCAATGGAAAAGACAGTTCAAAATTATAAAAACTAAGAGAAATGCTTTTGCTGTGCGCAATTCATTCAACGATATGAATACCTAACGATATAAAATGTACAAAAAGCGAATACAAACAGATTTAACTAATTTACGATGGCTAGCTAGAAAAAGCACATACTTTGAGGGAATCGGAAGCTTTCTTGAGTTCAATTTCGAGCTCCATCATCGTAGTGGCCTCGCTGGATCGAATAACCCAAGCCAAAGCCCTAATCGCCGCCACCGCTTCCGCCAGATCAGGCTGTTTCCGCCAGTTATTGAACTCGTCGATCACACTCAATTGCTTGCCAGAATCAGTCGAAATGATCGAAATCTCCGAGACGCCATCGTCGGGGTCGCGGCCAACGGCAGCCTGGGCCTGGGCCAGCCAGTCGGTGGTGACGACACCGTGATGAGCCGCCCTGGTCTGGTAGTATGCCGAGATTTGAGGGTTAGGGTTCTGTAAAGTGTCGGCCATCGAGGAAGAAGGGCTAGCCGTAGAGAGCAGGCGGCTCTCAGGCTTTCCTTCAGCGTCGTTTTCTTCTTGTTGTTTGTCGAGAATGAAAGAAGCTGATCTGTACCACATTCAGCTTTTGCACGTGTGGACGTCGTAGGAATCGTATAATTATGTTGATTGGAGGAGAGAGAATCAAAACGGCGGATTAAAGCGAAATATCCGGTGACCTCTGCTAGATTCCTCCGGTGGCTTAACTTAAAAGATGATTATACCAGTTCTACTACCATACACTAATTACGTTTATACACAGGATAACAAAAATAAAGCACTATGCTTCTCTCGTCTGTTTTGATAGTTGACTAAAGGATGCCAAATTGCAATTGGGCTCTCTTTCTTCTGTTTATTTTTAATTTTATATTCCATTACGAATTTAGATTTATATTCACCTTCAAATAATTTAGACAAAGTACTAAATGAAGCTTTAAAAAAAAAAAAAACAAAGACTACTTTAAAAGGTTAAAAACGGGCGCAATATAAGTTATAAAAATCTAATTAAATGTAGACGTTAGATTAATTGTAAATTTTAATGTTATATGCAATTCAGTATTTAACGACTACATTGAATTAATACCTCATATGTTGCATGTTGCGATGGTAGGAACAAATCAAGTAACATAAATCAAGTGTTGCAACTTATGTTTGATTGCGTAAAATAAAAGTCGAGTGCGAGAGAACCGCAAAAAGATTCAAAGCCGCTTGAAGGGTATCCCAATGGTTTCTATTGCTTGGAGAATACGATTGTTACAATAGATTTTCAAATATCTTTCTTGGGAATACATGCTCCTGTTTATACCGGGAATGATTTTTATTCTTATCCTAAATTGTGTGTCCTCTCAATCAGTTGATGGTTAGAATCATTAAAGGAATATCTTTCCATTAGAATATCTCTAACAATGCTCCACATGTTCTTCTATAACCAAGGTGATGTCAACCGAGAGCTGAACTCTTAAGGTCCTAGGATGAGCTGGTTGAGTAATATTTGGTGGTCTATAAGATCCTTCCTCCAGAGGAGCTTGATGAAGGTAAGAAGTCGGCTCGAGCGGTCTTTAGGCATGAGCTGCATTAGATGATGCTGAAAGTCATGCTGCTTATTGGTTGTTTCAGCTCCAATTTTTGCGGTCGGTCTATTCGAGTTCCAGCTATGATGAGTAGATAATGGTCTGCTAATCATGGCGTCATCAATATTAAGCCTCTCACTGTCAACTTAAGGTTTTTAGGGGAATTGTTATTTAAACAACAAAAACCATCTTGAATCAACTTTAGCAGGACATGAAGGGATTGATTTTCTCCGATTTGCCTCACTTTAGCCATTGCCAATACCCCATGATATCAAGCCCTCTTTGCTTTGAGCTCACCCCCTGTTAGTCTCATTCATTTGGGTCTCCTAGAGTCTGGTTATCAATTGTTCTCCCCATAGGACTATGCAATTTTACTCAAACCCAAGTGGATCATATACTCAACAAACAACTGAGAATCAATCTATTAAAACATTTTCTTGTTTTTAGAGGGTGTCATGGCAAGGTGAGATTGAAACTAAGACATTTTTATCTGAACTCTATTCTCATCATAGGCCCATAACATATGCCTTTTGGCAATGCCATAACAAGTTGAAAAGACAAAAGAATCTTAAGGGACTCAATATATCATTACTAGTTGTAGAGATAGATCAGCATTAGGCAATAGTATGGAACTCTTTGTATGTAGTGCCATGTGAATTCACTGAATCAGATGAACACTGAGCAATCAGTTGAGGACTCTGCTGCTTCTTTATTTACAATCTCATATTTTACAGTTAATGAGACCATAAACAACAATGATCCCCATAATAAGAGAGTGATCAACGCATGGCTTCACGACCATTGTTAAAACATCTTCCCCTAAAGCAACTCCACATGCTGATATTTTTCTCTTTACCTGCTTCAGAAATTAGAAAACTGTTAGCTGTAAATTGAGAACCGCAAAACTATTAGCCCCACGCGAGGTTTGTAAATAAGTGATTATCTGGTAATGAGCAAGGAATATACGTTTTTCTGCTAAACAGGATGTGTTGTACTAATGATTCAAATATGAAGGGATCTGCTGAAAAGAGGACAAGTTCTAGGCTAACTTACCTCGGCAACAAGCTCACCCAAGGGTTCAACTATCTTGCATGATGATTTCCTGGTCCAAATCTCCATCCTATACTGCTGTCTTTGATTTTTATCCAACCCCACATCAACCTCACACACTGAGTCCCCTCTAAGAATTCCAAAGGTCCTTCTTACTTGAAACACAGGCATTTCCTTGTTAAGATCTGTACCACATCTGTATCCCTTCCAACTCCCCCAAAATTTAAATCTCTGCATCATGAAACGTTTGAATAATTAAACAAAATTGAGTCAGCTTTTGACAGCGTTTCATAATTTCTTTCCTTACCTCTTTAACTATCGTGAACAGTACTTTGCCCACCCTATCCATGAGATGAACTTCATCACTATATTTGTGATTGTAGTTATCCACGCGATACACAATTTGGCCGTTTGAATCAAAGACAGTGCAACCATTACTGCCAAAAATTAAAGATTTCATCCATATAGTGAAAACTTCTTGCTTAAAGGAAGTTGAAGAGGCAACAAGTACTTGGGGATGAACCTTTGCCATGTCGAAGAAGTGATGTACTTGCAAGTGTTTAGAGAAAATGGAAAAAAGAGGAGAGAAAAAACTTTCTATATTTGCATAGCTTGCCTGTATCTGAGCTAACACATTGTAGTAATCCTTTATACTTTAATGCATCAGATTTACTCCAAACAAATAGCATGAAAAATCAAGCATACTTAAATAATCCAGATGGGTTTTTTTTGTTATTTTTATTTGGAAATAATGTTCTTGAATTATTCTTAGAGAGTAGACAAAACACCCAACATATAACTACAGCTATCATCAGCCATTTTAGATCAAAAGTCTCTTCAAATCACATTATTTATTTGGACCTTATCACTTTAGTGACTCCACAACCTATGTCATGAGAAGCTTTCACTGTTTCTTGGTGGAGATCAAGTCAGATATCCAATTCAATGGCCCGCTTACGCCATTTGGGTTGTTAATCAGCAATAGCAATGCAGATATATGGCAACTACCATACATTTTATAAAATGGTCAAGTTGAGAGCCACTTTAGTAGATATGTTCCAGCAGCGTTTCTCTTTCCTTAAAATATGGACACTATTCAGTTTGTTAATGTGAATTATTTTGGTGATAAGCTAGGAAACTGAATTTTTTAGCAAATTAACATGACAAGAACATAAGTATCTTCCAGAATTTTCAACAGACTTGTATAGGGCACTGGTTGTTAAAATGAATGATAGGCAGGTAAATCATGTTTGAAACATGTTGCTTCCTTGTTTAACATAATGGTCTTGCAGACTCATTTTTCGGTGTCTTGGTAGTCGAGCAAGTAATTTTTATACATCGGTTCAAAAATGCCTACTCCTTCAACTTGTTCTAAAAAAATAGGATTCTTTTGGGGGAAAAAAAGTATGCAGATTCATGCCAGAGTAGTCTACAACGTAGCTGCATGGCTGATCACTGGTTAAACCAGTTCTTACTTACATATAGAACTATGTTGCAGGATGTAGTTGGGCATTAATGATACACTCATTCTAAGTTAACGTGCCTTATATATATAACAAAATGATTAGATTCTGAGGAAAGCAACTTGTCATTTGCTTGAAGACAATTGTTTGTGCAAGACTCTACGTTCTCATTATTTCTTAATATGGTTTGGATTGCACCTTCTGGGAGTCCTTGCAGATTTGTTATCAATACAAGTTGTTGTGTACGTGAACAAGCATATGGGTTTGAATTACGAAACAAACTATGTATTTTTGACTTTCTCTAGTCTCTAGATTAACGTCGAGACTATTGCACACTAGACATTTCACTAGTGATTGAAACTAGTTTAACTAAAGGCCCCTAATCAAATATTTGTTATTTTGCTTGTAGTTAATCATTTCTTATAATCACTCTTAACTCCTTTCTCATAGGTTTTGATAAGTATCATACACAGGGAGGAAGTTAGGTGGCCGACTCACCTTGATTACTTTGTTTAGTTGTTTGCTTGAATGTTTACTTTGTTGGGGTCAGTTGGCTCTTCTAGTATGGCATTGGGCTGTGTTTGGCTCTATTTGACTATCATTGCTAATTAAACAATAATGTTGGATTAAGTCAAAAAATTAAGTTCAAATATTGTTATTTTGATTTTTTATACTCTTTTTATTTGTTGAGCTAGTCATAACCTGTGTCAGAAGACAACATAAAATCCGAGGGTCTAAAAATTGGTCTCACTATATAAAATAACAATTTTTTTCTTTCCTTTCTTTAATTACATAATTTGAAATTAATTTCTATTCATTATTTTTTTAATAATAAAATTGATTTTTTTTTTCAAAATAAATGGCCTGAAAAATACTAACATGTGTAGAATATCATATATGAACAATATCTGAAATAAAAATTGTGTTGAGCTATGACGAGTCCAGATTTAGACCAAGCTTAGGCTCAGTTTATGGGTTTAGCTCAAATCATCAAAAAGCATGCCAAGCTTACTTCATGGCCTTAGTCTAGTACAAAACTCAAGAGTCTAGGAAGAACCAACGCACGTAAGAGAGCAATCATCCTGATAGTCATGACTTTAAGATAGTGTTTATCTCCAATTATAACAATCTTTCTCGATAAACTAATTCCCTGACCTTCAGACACTACTTCAACTAGAGTTATGTACTTATAAATTATAAACCCCTTACACATGGGAGCAGATCTCACACACCTCACCTTGAACATACTATTGTTCTCTTTCTCTTTCTCTCTCTCTTTGTTACTATCTTGTATTATCTCCTTAATAGAGTTCTCTGGTCACTATTGCAACCTTTAGTGGTTAGGTCACCCAGAACCAACCACTTAATATTTGTCTCTTATTATTAACTATTTCATTAATTGTCTTTCATCATACACTCGACTGATTTGATTGTGCATAATCTATTTTGTGCATCATCAAGCTACAAATTAGTCAAAAATAAAATGATTTCACCTGTGGTAAAATTGGGGAGATGTGATAGAAATGGGCGGAAAAAATATAATATGTGTCGACTTGTCTAAATAGAACTCATTTATGAATAACTAGTCATAACTTGTAGTTGAAAGCACAATACAACATAAAAATAAGAGATGTGACAAAAATGGCCAAAAAAATATAAGATGTGTCAACCTTTCTAAATAGTGTTCAGAATGAATAACTAGTCATAACTTGTGCAAGTATGATACTACATAAAATCTGAGCGTCTAAAAAAATTGATATTACTATATCAAATAATAAAATTTTTTTAAATTACATAATTTAAAATTATTTTTATCTATTATTTTTAAAATGAGTGAAAAAATATATAAGGATAATATTTATATATATATATATTTGATCAGAGACAAATTACAACATTTCTACTTAAAAATAGTAATGTCATAACCGTCATATAACTCACACGCACCCAAAGACTATCTGATGTAGGATAGCCTTAGCCTATCACCACCCAGGCCCAAAGGCCTTCTTGTTCATAGAAAGGCTTAAGAGGAATGCAGTTGAACCCACATTGAATCCACCCTGAGCATGCATATTTTTTTGATCAAAGATAAATTAAAACATTTCTACTTAAAAGTAAAAATATCATAGTCGTCATATAACTCTCACACACACACACACACCAAGGCTATCCGACATGGGATAATATTCTGACTCCAAACTCCCCCTCCAACAGTGATTTTGACCGGCTTACCTATGCTGGGTTTGAGCCCGCTGAGAAAAAGTAAGGGAGGCCACCACTTCAAATGGGTTACTAATCGCTTCATAGAACTAAGGCCCATCTCTTCAACCCAAAAAGTCTATTGAATCGTCGAGCCCAAACCTAATCAGGCCTACTCTGGTGCATAAGACCCCGACACTTCCTGTCGCTTCACATTCTCTTCTTGGTCGCTAACATAGACTTGTGAGTAGAAACTCCCCAAAGCAAAACCCTAGAAAAAATGGAGACCTCCACTTACCCAGCGGTTTACCCTTTAGTCATTGACGCCGCCTTCTCCTTCTGTAACTTGGGTTGCCCATAACCGTGAGATTTCTCGTTTACATGGATCAACTGAGTCTTTTCATGGGGTACTTTTCTTCTGAAAGCCTTCACCTCTCTCTCTCTCTCTCATTGATGATGATGTATATATATAGTTGCAGCTGGCCGAGCTGGTTGGCTGAAACATTGCCAAGCAGTAAGTTTTACACAGCTGCCAAATTTAAAATTGGAGGGGCGCAAAACCAGCTCTTTACTGCTAGAGTTTCAGCAGCCAAAGATTGATAGTGCTCTACATTGTCTCTCATTCCATGAATTACTCTATCAATGATTCTTATCCTATTACCTTATTTATAATTTCTTTTGCTGACAATTTTGTGATTTGGAATGGAACTGGAAGACCGTATCTGGCCAAACTTCGTTTTACTCCGATATGATGCTACTATTGGTCTGGCTTTCCAAAGCTTAATACATCCTAATCATGATTAAGTCTTCATGTTTACTGATAAATCTATGATATTGAAATATGTTTTTTGGGTACTATACCTATAAATATTAATTTTTATGGGTTAAAATTATAATTATTTGGAATATTTGAAATTGATCTCAATATTGTAGGATTCATCTTAACCTTTAGGATCCATAGGATCGATTGTAAACAAGGGCGGGCCCACCTTATGTCTAGGCCCCTCAATTTTTTTAAAAAAAAATTATATATATATAAAATATTTTTCGAATATTTTAATTTGTGTTCACCTTAATTTTTAGTCAAGATCGTAAAGGACATGATGTATCCATAAGTTTATTTGTAATTTTGATATTTATTTTTTGTAATGATCACAAATATGATAGAGAACACGTTAAAGAGTTAATCTTAAATTGAACCTTCAAAAAATTATTGAAATTTTAATTTACACCTTTAAAAATCAAAAATCAAAAATTTTAAATTGTACACTCAAAAGTAAAAATTTAAATCAATGTTCATAGGTATAGTGGTGTCCATGGGTTGGGTTGGTTACCTGGTCTAAAAAAAATAAGTCTAAAACTCGATAAGTTCGATAGTTGGCTCGTCTAAGCCAGAGTCCAATATATTTAAAAAGACGTCTTGAGTTTGCCCTCAAATTCATTACTTGGCTCAATAGCTCGTCCGAAAAAAACTATTAAAGCTCAGCTCAAGAACCCCATCCTCCTGCCAAGCTCAACCCACCCATTATTCTTTTGAAAAAAAATTATACTTTTAGATCATTAAATTTGAAACTTGAAAATAAGTCTCTCAATGTCAGAATTTGAAATTTTAAAAATTTAGATATTATAAATAATATATTTTTTTTTTTTTTATGTATTAAGCATTTAAGTTTTAAAAGGTAGAATAATAGATAAGTAAGTAGGTGTCAATTTAGTTGAGATGTATTCATTTTATTGGTTGTAGTTCATTCCATAATCAAAAATAAATTTATTCATTATTTTATTTTTATCTATTTTGACTCTACTTTTGATTGAAAAATATAATTTATATAAATATTAAATTATAAAAATATTTATTATTTTTAAATGAAGTTGTATATATAAAAAAGTTTGCGAGCAGGCCCGCGCCAATAAGCTCATTGGTTAGGCTGCGGGTAGTTCATCCCTACTTGAAGTACGGCCCGGCCGGCTCGATAACTCACTTGAGTAAGAGCTTGGCCCTACACTATCCAAGCCCCGTTCGAAAAAAATTCGTATGTCTAGCTCAGCCCAGCCCAAAAAAATTTCACGAGCTTAGCTCGGCCCGCCCCAAAGACACCCCTAAATACGCATCTCAAATTAACAACCTTGTTTGTCGTCTAAAACTAAATAGATAAATTATATCTAGACCTCTTCATGTTTATCACTTAATCATTTAGTCCCCTCACATTTAAAATATTACATCTATATTCCTTTAGAATCAAAATATAACTAAAAATGTTCCTCCAATTGGATATTCAAATAATTATGTTTAAGTGATATATTACACTAGATATAAAGAACTTTATATAAATACCTGCATTATTTTGGGCATTCAAATAGTAAACTTGATTTTAAACTTTATAGTATAACGAGCCCATAAAATAAAAATTAATATGAAATTATAAATTTTTTGTTAGAATGAAATCATATATTTTTTAATGGTTATATTAACAAATATTAACGATAAATGATTTTGTGTTACATGTGCACAAACGTCAAGAAGTGTAGAAGTAATATTCTAAATGTGACGAAGTCCAAATTATTAAATGACAAACATGAGAGTATCCAGGTGTAATCTATCTATTTAATTTTAGACGACAAACTGACAACTTTTAGTTTTAGGTGTGCATTGATACAAATTTCTATGTTTTAGTGTACAAATTGAGATTTTTAATCTTTAATGGTGTAAATTGAAATTCGAATGATCTTTCAGAGTGCAATTTGTAATTAACCCTATAAAAAATAATAAAGTTAATGCAAAACTTTCAAATTATGAAAATTTACTTGAGTCAATTTTATTTCTCGAAAGGTATAATTAGTTTTTTTTTTGTTATTTTGTATCTACTAGACTTACCAATTTTAGTATTTTGAGTTTAATAAACTTTTAATTATTAAATTGGATGTAATTTAATATAAATATATTATTCAATTTTTATCAATTACAAAAAAAAAAATTAACTTATTAGAATATTCGGTGTCCACCCAAAAATAATTTTTTGGCTCTGATTGTCAACACCCTAATCCGTTGTAACTTTTATGAATTTTAATTTTTTTTTTATTATAATTTGAAAGATGACAACTATACCCCCCGGGGTGGGGGGGCTTTCAATACCTAGGTTGGACCCCATATTGACCAATGACTTGTCAAAATATATGATATCAGATCATCACTCGCCCTGAATCAGCAACCTTGAATCTTGAGTGTTATTTTCTAATAAGTACTCATCCCAAAAATAAATAAAAAAATATTTATTATAACGGATATATCACGCCAATATTATTATATAATATCATTAATTAATAATATATAAATAAATAAGAAAATAGACCTCATACAAGTCAATAATTATTTGTCTATATAAGCAATAATTATCCCCTCTTTTTTTTCATGTAAGTTAATAACGGAGTCATTTTTTTTATTTAGGGTTCTATTATTGGTTGATAATATATGTCATTAATGCTGACATGATATTACCTTTGTATTGAATATTCTCTCCAAAAATATCATTCAACAACTAATAAACACCTTGAAAAAAATATACTAGGAATTCCAAATAAGTAGACCAATAAAAATAGGGACGAGTTGTGAAATTAGATATTCTGAATTCAAAATTTGATAATTCTTTTGGGCGCAAGTCAAGAGAGATTTATTATTCATGAATTATTTAATTTTGACGTGGATGATTTTTTTGACAAGACAAATAAAAAAAATAGTTGAGAAATACATAAATCTAGATATTCTCACCATAATTAAAAAAAAATTAAAATGTATAATAATAAATCCATTTTTTCGTTAAAGTTTCCGCGTGTTGACTCTCTCTCTCTGTTTGTGTGAATGGAAAAATGGACAGAGAAGGGACATTCACTGATTCACATAACATTATCATAAGAACAAACCAAAGGGATACAAGGATAACGTAGCAGCAGTCTAGCTGATATATATGTTAATGATGATCGAGAATTGGAAAAACCACAGCTGCGCATTAATCACATACAAATCTACATGCAACTGTATCGATCTTGAAGAATCATAGAGATTACGAAATTGAAGGATTAGAAGAAAAACATTGCACAAGAGAAACGGTATGTGGGTGAATTATCCACCTACCAGTCCATTACCTTTTTATCTCCTTCACGGCTTTTTTCTGTCTTCGTGTCGCAAATCTGTTGGCCTGCTTTAATTTTTGTCTTCACTCGGAGGTCTGATTGCGATCATTGATTGTTTCCCAAGGTACACACAGCTTAGATGATGGATAGGTTCACGTCTTTTTCCCCCAATTATGACGTTTTGGTTTTTGACGACGCAAATTTGTTGATTGTTATTAATTTGTGGTTTGAATAATTGGTTTTTAGCAGAGCATTTTATATTCGGGAGCTCTTGAATTTATTGATTGGGAGTTCATGGACACCGCGTTTTGGGAATGATTTGAAGACAGTTTGGGTTTGGATTTGGATTGGATTTTCTTGAGAAAACGTGTTCGCCTGATTTTGTCCGCGGTATATATAAGGTACGGTGAATTTTTTGCTGTTCTTGGGATTTTGAATTTCTGTCTTCTCTGTCCAATTCAAATTTTGGGTTTTGAATACTGTTAGATTTTCCAACTGTATCAAACAAATCTCTAATTGGGCTTTCTGTGCATGAATTTGAGTACTCAAGGTTCATCGGTGGAGGCAATTTCGAGGAATCGTGATCGCCCTAGTTTTGCGAATTGGTTGATCCACTCTAGTTTGAGATTTTGTAAGCTTTCTTGGATTTAAATAGATAATCAAGAACTGTAGTTACTTTAATCGTCATTCGAATTGGGACTTGATTGATCGATGGCGGCCTTCTAGTGTTCGGATAGTTGTGGCATCAACAATTATACATAGGAGTGAACGGAATCCTTGGAATTTAGGGTCAATTTCTCTTGTTTTCGACCGAACTTGTTTGGATTTTCATCTTCTTGGAAGCTTAGGATTTAATTGGGTTTATCACTCTCTCTTTCTTGGATCAGACCACCTTCATCACCTCAGTTGTATCTGTGAATTGGTTATGACAGTAGCCAAATGAGCATTTCAAAATGAGAGACACGAGAGGGATTGTTTGTAGATGGAGGTGCCGGACCAGCCATTTTCTGATCTAATAGGCATTCTGAAATCATGGGTCCCTTGGCAGTCTGAGCCTGCTAATGTGTCGAGGGACTTCTGGATGCCCGATCAGAGCTGTAGGGTATGCTATGAATGTGATTCCCAGTTCACATTGCTTAACCGTAGACACCATTGTCGACTTTGTGGCCGTGTTTTTTGTGCCAAGTGTACTTCACATTGGGTTCCTGCTCCATCTGGTGAGCCGAGGACTCCGCGGGAAGAAGGGGACAAAATTAGGGTCTGCAATTACTGTTTTAAGCAACGGAAGCAGGGCTTAGCTGCTACTGTTGACAATGGGATCCATGTTGCCAGCATGGATCTCAGTACTTCGCCATCAGCGACAAGTTTCATCAGCACCAAGTCTGACAGTGGCACTGCTGACAGTAGCTGCATTACTCTTTCATCAATGCCACTCTCTTCTGGGCTTAGCCCAAAATCTGTAGTAATGGAAACAAATGCAGACAGGCAAGGTATTGTAGCATCAGAGAAGAGCAATCATCATGCTGCACATATGGGGGACCAGTCTTCAAAAGAATATGGCTTTGACAACAGGTTTAATTCACATCTCTGCTTCTTAGTTTTTTCTTCTTGAGTTCATGATATAATTTATGCAGATTTTTAACTTGTAAGGGGGGTGGTATTAACTGACATTTCTAAGGAGAAAATTTATGACATCTTACTATAATCTATACTAATGGTGGATTGCCCCATCATATTGGGCCACTGCATGTCACTTGTAATGACATGTGGAACTCAAGGTGAAGTCATCACATTAGCTATCTTTGCCCCCCAGGCTATACTTGGTGAATGTTTAAAATTGAGCTCAAGGTGAAGTCCCTGATGCTTGTTTCCTGCTTAGGGAATTAGGGAGCCATCCAAGCTCTTTGCTTGTCAATGCATGGTTCTATGGTTACTCCTGTTGCATTGATTTGAGGTCTTTGGTTTGGTCGTCAGAATAGTGGCTCTGTAGAGTTGCAATCTACCTCAAATAAAAGGCAGTTACTGGAGCCTCAGTTTATGAGGTGGAGACTCGGGGACTATTTTTTGTGGTGACAATTGTCATATTGTCTGCTAAATCAATGTCTAGACTGTTTAATGTGAATTCTCACGTGTGCGACAAAAGTAAGCTAATCACAGATTTGAAGCTTTTCTTTCCTTATGTGTTTTAACTCTATTTGACCATAATCTCATCTCATACTTGGAACTTGAATTTATGTTTCTCACACTTCCTCTCTGATTGTGCTATTTCTCCTCCTGTCAGTTGTTTTGCTTTCCTCATTGTGCTCTCTGTCTCATCTTCTACAATAATTGCTAACAGTCTATGCCTGTATTGATGTATCTGTTGCAGATTTATTTACTATTTTATCTCGTAATGTAGATGTGAAGTTTACAGGTGAGACTAAGGTGTGTTATCTGTGTTTCATAAGGTATATGGTTCTGAAGATGATTGACGGAGAGTGTCAAGAGTGAGGCAGTGGGTCTTACCTCTTTTCTCTTCCACATTATGTTCTAAATGATTGTATTGAATCGTAAAATCAATATGTCATTAGCCTTCCCTGTATACATTTTCAAGGACATGTGACATTATAGTGTGGACTTCACGTGGTTTCTGTATATGCTAATGGTGCTTTATCATTCCTTGGAAGAGTTGATACACAACTACACTTCATCTTTTTTTATTATTTTTCACTGAGATTCTGTTAATTTGGCTTAATTAATTGGTAGTCGTGTATTGATGTTTTTGGTTACTTTCACAAGCAGTGTGTAGCAGGATGAGCACCAAACTTTGGTTTTAATGTATTTAGTACAGGAATTCATACTTGGTATTTATGAGGCAGCCTGGACTCTTCTGTGTCTTTCAAGCTTAGAAAATAGAAAGCTTTTATACGGGAGAGGATGAAGTTTTGATCCTCAGTAGCATATCATATCATCCGTTCAATATGTCAATCAGTTATATTTGGTTGTCAATAACTCCTACCACATTTGTGGACACTTGGAGACAAGAAAACTAGAAAAGTAGCTGAAAAAATGGGTCGGGACATAACCACGCGCAAAAGAAAAAAAAATAAGAGTGCAATGTGCCCTTTGATGTAATTTTAATTCTGCGGCTTTAATACAGGTACTTGGTATTTTCCAGATCTTGTGTGTTGTAATTAATCAATTGTTGTTTGCATGTTCTTAAGTATCAGGAGTGACAATGAAGACGATGAATATGGAGTTTACAGGCTAGATTCCAAAACAAAGCATTTTTCTCAGCTTAATGGCTACTATGATCAAGTGCAGTTTTATGAGGATGACAATGACTATGGATCCCATAAAGTGCATCCTGATGAAGAAGCTGTCCTTACAAAAAGTAGGAGCAGCTCTCCCTTGCACAATAGTTTTGATTCTCATTGTTCCGAAGGAGTGCAGCAGCTTGTGAAAAAAGAGGAACATGATATTGGTGATGAATGCGAAGCACCTTCCTCTTTATATGCTGCAGAAGATGTTAATGATGTACCTGTAGATTTTGAGAGTAATGGAGTTATTTGGCTCCCCCCCGAACCAGAAGACGAAGAGGATGAAAGGGAAGGTCTTCTATTCGACGATGACGATGATGGGGATGCAACTGGAGAGTGGGGATGTCTTCGTACTTCAAACAGTTTTGGAAGTGGGGAGTACCGGAGTAGGGACAGGTCAAATGAGGAGCACAATAAGGCCATGAAGAATGTGGTTGATGGGCACTTCAGGGCTTTAGTAGCTCAGCTGTTGCAGGTTGAGAACCTTCCCATCGGTGAGGAGGACGACAAAGACAGCTGGTTAGAGATAATTACGTCTTTGTCCTGGGAGGCTGCTACGTTATTAAAGCCAGACATGAGCAAAGGTGGGGGAATGGACCCAGGGGGATATGTAAAGGTGAAATGTATAGCTTCCGGACAGCGCAATGAGAGGTAAAGGCTACAGTTGTATAAACTCGTGTACATAAATTTTCATTATGCTACCCTATGTCACTCTAACGCCAACTCATCAATCTAATTTTTTGCTCATTGAGCCATACTGGCACATGCTACAACATAGATATTATCAGATTGGAGTCATTAGCCAATCGTGGCATTGTTGAGTGGTCTGAGTCGTTGCACACTTTTCCTTCCAGTATACTGATTTGTATCAGTTGATGATTCGCTACATTTTTTGTTTATCTTTTATTTATTCTATTGCGCTTAAAAGAGTAGAAAGTCGATGGAATGTACAAATTTTGGAGCAACATAGGGCAAGTTCGTAAAACATTTTGAGACCAATGTAGATAGTCAATAAGTGGTGTTTTGCCACATTCTGCAGTAAGCAACACTACATTTTGTCATTCCCATTTTGCACAATGGAGCTTTTCACATCCTCAGTGGCATTTGTGTACACTATTTCACACTCTACATGATGTAGACAGAGGCACTAGGTGTGGACATAATGGGACACAGATAGACTGACACACATTGTAGGACACTGAGAAGACAATCCTTGATGTGGTATTTATTCTTATGGGATAATACATAACTTTCTTTTCAGTGTTCCTGTGTATGTTCTTGCTTATTTTCCTAATTTTTTATATATATCTATAATTGAATGATGTGGACAAGGAAAATGAAGCTCCACTAATATCATCCAAATAATATTATGTATATTACTCCTTTTAGGACTTCTCTTTCCTTGTGATTTTCTATTTTCATTTATTTTCTTTGTGCTGCGATCTGTATGGTGTCAATTTTATTATTGATATGTACAGCGTATTGCAATTCTGTTGTAAAAGATCTTTTTCCAATGTCAAAAGTTTTCAGGCCACACTACCAGTCCCATATTCTCATATGGCCATTTAGTCAGTATATTCCTTGTGTACTGTACTTCTGAACTTTAATTCTGCATCTTGTTTCTGTTGCACTCCTTTTAAGTGTAGTTCTCTTACGATGATCGTTTTCCATTTAGTATGGTGGTCAAAGGAGTTGTTTGTAAAAAAAATGTGGCTCATCGGCGGATGACATCCAGAATAGACAAACCTCGCTTTTTTATCCTTGGAGGGGCTCTGGAGTATCAGCGGGTTTCTAACCACTTGTCAAGTTTCGATACTCTGCTGCAACAGGTGGTGATTCAGTAACCTTTTATATATCATAGTTGTTGCATATACCTTGTAACTGATTAGTTTTTCCTTGATCTTTCATTTGTGGTTTTACTTCCTTATTTAGGAAATGGATCATTTAAAAATGGCTGTTGCAAAGATAGATGTACACCATCCCGATGTCCTGTTGGTAGAGAAATCGGTGTCCCGATATGCACAAGAGTACCTACTTGCAAAAGACATATCACTTGTTCTCAATATCAAGAAGCCACTTTTGGAGCGTGTAGCCCGCTGTACAGGTGGTCAAATAGTCCCTTCAATTGACCATCTTTCGTCGCAGAAGTTGGGGTACTGTGACATGTTCCATGTTGAGAGGTTTCTAGAAGAGCATGGCTCTGCCGGCCAGAGTGGGAAAAAGTTGGTGAAAACATTGATGTTTTTTGAAGGATGTCCAAAGCCATTGGGTTGCACTGTGAGTCTTCCAAACTAAGAAGAAGACAAGTAAAGTTATTTTGAAATTAAATATTTGAATTTTTACATACTTCTATGTGCCACATTGCACAACCATGGATGGGGGCAATTGTTTCTTTAAATTATTGCAGATATTGAGGATTTTAAAGTTTTTCATTAGCTCTCATCCAATGACTATTGACTAAAAGATCATCTTGGTGGGCACTTCCTTTTTTTAGTGTCTTAGTTGCTGATAGACCCTCTTATAAGACTTTTTTAAGTACTGTTAGTCCTGTGAAGATTTTAATCGGCTTTCTTGCTTTCTTTGTTTCAGATAATGCTTAGAGGTGCCAATGGGGACGAGTTGAAGAAGGTGAAGCATGTGGTCCAGTATGGTGTTTTTGCTGCTTATCACTTGGCCTTGGAAACATCTTTTCTTGCTGATGAAGGAGCCTCTCTCCCAGAACTTCCGTTGAACTCTCCAATAACAGTAGCGCTTCCAGACAAACCATCAAGCAATGACAGGTCCATTTCAATGGTACCTGGTTTCACAGTTCTCTCTAATGGAAAAACTCAGGGACCTCAACCTTTTGGTGAGCTACAGACGTCCATCACTGTCCCCACTTCAGATGTGCTCTCGACGATCACCAGTGCTTACATTAAACAGGAAATGCCTCTATTGCCTAGTGTAGTTAATGCTTCTAACTCTCCATACATGAAGCCTCCTTCGCATGCTATACCATCTGCTGCTTCTTTCTCCTCCATTGCTTCTTCTGGGCAAGATTTTTCATTTTCTTACGACAATGAAGCCTTTCCTTACCATCCGGTGGAGGAAAAAAGTTTAATGGGTTCAAAAGAGTCTCCTTGGCTGAAGACTTCTGTGCTTAACTTTGGTCAAGACGCCATGGGAGATTGTTTCGCTGCAAATGATTTTGGGCCTCTGGAGGCCTTGGGGCAAAGTGTTGTATCCAACAAGTTGCAAAATGATTGCAGCGCATTGGTTGCAGATCAAAGTAGTACAAATCCTCAATCTCTGCAAGGAGATGGTAAAAGTGTTCGTGAGGAACCAGTTTCTTCAAAGGAAGAATTTCCGCCATCACCTTCTGACCAGCAGAGCATTTTGGTTTCCTTATCATCCCGGTGTGTGTGGAAAGGGACTGTCTGTGAAAGATCTCATCTATTTCGAATAAAATACTATGGCAACTTTGATAAACCATTGGGCCGTTTCTTACGCGATCAATTGTTTGATCATGTAATCTCTTTCTCTATGCCTTTCTTCCTGGAAACTTTCATTTGCATGAATTCTGACTAAGAACTCTTTATTTGTTTATTAGGGTTATAGATGCCGTTCTTGTGAGATGCCATCAGAGGCACATGTCCACTGTTATACTCATCGACAAGGTACCCTCACTATTTCTGTGAAGAAGTTGCCAGAATTTCTCTTACCTGGTGAAAAGGAAGGAAAGATTTGGATGTGGCACAGGTGCTTGAGGTGTCCACGGACTAACGGTTTCCCTCCAGCAACTCGACGAGTAGTTATGTCTGATGCAGCTTGGGGCTTGTCCTTCGGGAAGTTTTTGGAGCTCAGTTTTTCAAACCATGCTGCGGCTAGCAGGGTAGCAAGCTGTGGCCATTCTCTACATAGAGACTGTCTACGGTTCTATGGGTAATCTCTCACACCCAACCTTATATATCCTGTTATATTGGTCTTGAGCATTACAACTTTTTCTCCCTCCTATTGATGTCTTTGACGAACCTGGAAGCCATGTTTATCCAAAAAAAACTTTTTGGATTGATAAACCATGTGAATTATGTGAATAGGGCCACTACATCTTTGGTTGGTCATAGGGATTTTGTTAGTGATTTAGGAAATGCCTATTATATTTCTCATTTTTTGCTATCTAGCTTATGTCTTTCGGCAGGAGTTTGTAAAATCAAGAAGTTTGTTTCTGTTGTACATTCTTTGGCACCTTGATGAGAGTTTTATATGGGCTTCTCATTTTCTCTCAGTTTTCATTTTTATTACTTTTGCAGATTTGGGAAAATGGTCGCTTGCTTTCATTATGCCTCAATTGATGTTCACTCAGTCTACCTTCCTCCCTCCAAACTTGATTTTAAGTATGAGAGTCAGGAGTGGATACAAAAGGAGCTTAATGAGGTGCAGGGATCACAATTTTGGCTTCTTAACTGTCAATTGAAATCTCACTGTGCATGTGTGACCTAATTGTTTGAACTAAACAGGTGGTTTGCCGGGCAGAGCTTTTATTTTCTGAAGTACAAAATGCTCTCTGTCAGATGGTGGAGAAAAGATCTGGCACATTCCCATCGAATAGTGGCATTAACACACCCGGATCAAGACACCAGATAGCAGTTTTGGAAGCGATGCTACAAAAGGAAAAGGCAGAATTTGAGGTGAAGCCTTCAGTTAATACGTTTAATATCTTTTCTGCACTGAATTTCACATTTTCTGTCCTAGATGTTGTACTTTATTTGTATCTACTGCAAATATTTATTCTTAAATTGGAATGCATGTAGATGAAGGCGGCACTCTTGGAATGGTTGTTCAATCAATTTGTTCCTTATGCGCAATCTAGTACTAATTTGGTCATATTCATCTTAATATACTCTTATCATTAACTATTGAATTTGATGAACAACATACTTCTGCCCTTGTTGTGTTCAAGTATCCGACAAGTTCCTTCTTCATGATTAGTATTCAACCAACTACCCTGACAAGTCATTATCTAATATGTGGGGTTGGCAGACGGCAGACCCAACTTTTGTATTGTAGCAGGGGAAAATATTAAAATTGAAGGGAGAAGTATCTTCTTGGATCAATTACAACCCCCGCCCCAGAAAAACACACACAAAAAAAAAAAAGAAGGCGAAAAAATAAAACTAAAGAAACCAATGCGGTGCAATAATGGTTTGCTATGTTCGTTGGTAAAAGTTTCCTATTAGTCCTCTATTGTGCACCAAAAAAGAGAAGTCTTCTGTTTTGCATGAGTTACAAAAATATTGTTTGTTTACTATAAAACAGCACTTTGTTGTGACTTGTGAATAAGTCGCTCGATCCACGTGTGGATTTCGACAGCAATATGATGGTTTCAACTGAATGGGACCATGAAAGTTTCAATTTCATGGAGATTTTTACCATAAAATTTCTGATCCATTTTGATTTCAAATCGACAATGTTTTAAACATATGCAACATTTCTGCTTTCAACATGTGAGCTGTGATGAATACCTTGGTATTGTTGCAGGAATCACTTCAGAAAATTCTGAACAAGGAGGCGAAAAAGGGCCAACCTGCTATTGATATTCTTGAGATTAATCGACTTCGAAGACAGTTACTCTTTCAATCTTATATGTGGGACCATCGCTTGATTCACTCAACCAAGTTAAATAGTAACTACCTTCTTGGAAATCCATGTGGGTCCAATCCAGAACTTGTAGAGAAACCCCTCTCTGCTTATGGGAAGCTCATTGATATTCCTGTTAAACCAGGCAAAGATCTGGGTGGTTGTGACTCTGTTCTTTTGGATGCAAAGATCAAGGAAAGTCATGATGATGGTCGAGGAATCGGTAGCCATGGTAACCAGCCTGAACTAGTTCATCATGGAATTTACAGGGATTCATATTCAAATCATGGAGAAGAAAGCCAAGATAATATTTCTACTGGTCTAAACGTATGTGTTGATTCTGATCCTTTGGAATCCAATATAGTTGTTCATAGAACCCTCTCTGATGGACAGGCCCCTATCATTACAAGTTTGTCAGACACCCTTGATGCTGCATGGACTGGGGAAAATAACCCAGATATTGGAATACCGAAGGAAAATACTTTCGTATGTCCTGAACCTGCTGTGTCAGATTCTTCATCCATCATGGTATTGGCAGAAAAGTTGGACATGGAAGGAGACCAGGATGGGCCCAAGGCATCCCATTTTCCGCCTGTGTTACCCACTAAAAGCTCAGATAACATGGAAGACTTTGCGAGCTGGCTGGGAATGCCCTTTATAAACTTCTATCGCTCATTGAACAAAAACCTTTTAGGCAGTGTGCAGAAATTGGGTACACTTGGGGAGTATAACCCGGTCTTTATTTCATCATTTCTTGAGTCGGAACTCCAAGGAGGGGCTAGGTTGCTCCTGCCTGTGGGTGTCAATGACATGGTTGTCCCAGTCTATGATGATGAGCCCACAAGTATCATATCCTACGCACTGGCTTCTCCTGGTTATCTTGTTCAACTATCTGATGAGCCTGAAAGGCAAAACGACAGTAGCGATTCTACATACCCAATGCAGTTGCTTGATTTGGGGAACTTCCAGTCCTTCTATTCGCATGATGACATGGTATTGGAATCATACAGAAGTCTTGGATCTATAGATGATAGCATCTTATCTATGTCTGGGTCTCGTACCTCCCTGGTTCTGGATCCAGTTTCATATATTATGAAGGCTTCGCATGCTAGAGTTTCTTTTGCAGATGATGGACCCCTTGGTAAGGTAAAATATGCAGTGACTTGTTACTTTGCAAAGCGGTTTGACGCCTTGAGGAGAATTTGTTGCCCATCTGAGGTGGATTTCATAAGGTCTCTTAGTCGTTGTAAGAAGTGGGGAGCCCAAGGTGGCAAGAGCAACGTCTTCTTTGCGAAAACCCTAGATGATCGGTTTATCATCAAACAGGTTACAAAGACAGAGCTGGAATCATTCATAAAGTTTGCTCCCGAATACTTTAAATATCTATCTGAATCAATTAGCACTGGAAGCCCGACATGCCTGGCAAAGATTCTTGGGATTTATCAGGTATTTTCTAAATGACTGGAAATGCGAATCGAACTAAGCAATTAATTGACCAGTCACTTTGCCACGCCCAAACATTCGTGTTGAAAAGCTGATATACTTGACTTTGAATCTCATTTTAATTGGTGCATACTTGTCTGGTTCATCCAAATAGGAGGGCATAATTAAGGTCTCCTGTTGATATAGACGACAAAGTTGCTATATAGGCATACAAAGAAGTTCTTTATATTCTTTATGTCCACCCCTCACTTTTGGAATGTCCCCCTGAAAACAAGTGAATGTTGAATAAGTACTTCTAGGCTTACTATATAATCGTCCCATTCTTATTCGTTTGTTAGTACTGGATGCCATGGATGATAATACGTACCTCGGACTTCCGAGAACTTAAGTATGAATTTCATCAGTATCTGGGTACCTATGTAAACTGCATCATTACCAGCATGGATGCTGTGTTGCCTGTTTAAGGTTTAGCAGTTAGGTAATGGTGATTTCAATATAGAGGAATTGTGCTTCATTTTCTCTTTAATCTGACATTTACTCTGATTTTTAATGGTAATTTTGGTCAACGACATTTGTTACATTAGGTTGTTTTTTATTGCAATATGGTTCTCTATTGTCAGCGTGGAGCTTCCAGCATAATATGGTGTTTTTGGTGGCTAATTGTAGCTGTATAGATTCAATTGGATTACGTTTGCATTGACAGGTTGTGCTGTGTGATCAGGAGTATCTGTTGCTCTGATCCATGTTGTCAAAATTCATGTTTTCATTTTCCACTTGGTACACTTTTGAAACTTCATCTTTTCATTGGCTTTATGTCTAAAGGTCACATCAAAGCATCTTAAGGGAGGAAAGGAAACAAAAAATGGATGTGCTAGTCATGGAGAATCTTCTGTTTGGAAGAAATCTTACAAGGCTTTATGATCTCAAAGGATCTTCCAGATCACGGTATAATGCCGATTCTAGTGGAAATAATAAGGTTCTCCTGGACCAGAATTTAATTGAAGCAATGCCAACTTCTCCTATATTTGTTGGAAACAAGGCAAAGCGATTGTTGGAAAGAGCTGTCTGGAATGATACCGCTTTTCTTGCTGTAAGCTTTACAACTTTCTCTGTTGTTGTTCAGCATACTAGTCACTACAGCATTAAAATGTTTTGTATGCGCAACATAAAAGGTTTACTGTTCACCATGTGGAAACCCCACCTCCCACCCCAAAGACACTAGGCTTTTGTGCAAACATAGTCACTTAACAATGAAATTATTTGAAACTGCCTCAGTTTGGATGAAAGTTTTGCATCTGTATTTCTTTGTAATATTAGATAAAACTTGCATTCTGCTGAAATATATAGATGAGCTAGTTGTGGTGAACGGTTTGTCTGTGAGGCATCATGTCATGTTATCTCAACCCCATATTTCTTGATTTTCTTCGTCGATAGTTCTACAACATATTCCCAGAATGTATTTTGTACACATGGGCTGTTCCCATTCGTTCAACTTGCATAAATGTGTGTTCGACAATTTAATACATTGTTGAATTTGTTCTTGCAGTCGATTGATGTGATGGATTATTCGTTACTTGTTGGGGTGGATGAAGAGAAGCATGAACTTGTTCTTGGGATTATTGACTTCATGAGGCAGTATACATGGGACAAGCACCTTGAGACTTGGGTGAAGGCTTCTGGCATCCTCGGTGGACCTAAGAATGCGTCTCCAACAGTAATCTCACCCAAGCAATACAAGAAGAGGTTCAGAAAAGCCATGAGTACCTATTTTCTGATGGTCCCAGATCAGTGGTCACCACCGACTATTATTCCATATAAGTCTCAGACTGATTTATGTGAAGAGGATACTCAAGGTGGGACCATGGCCGAGTGATACTGTAAATCTGTTTGATTGTACATGTTGGAACTTTAATTTGCAAATTAGTCATCCCCGTCAGTTTTCCATTGACCATATAACATTTATTTCTTTCTCCCTCTTCGAACCTCCCCCTCTTTCCTTTTGTCAATTATTTTTGGATAGCTTTCCATTGTATTCTAGCAGAAATTAGAAATTCATGATTGTTTGGCGGAAGATGCAGAAAAAGGCAATTAAAGCCATGAAAATATCTTAGGGGTACAAGTATTAGGTGATCTCCCCAAGAAGATTTTGTACAAACTTTTTTTCTTGTATTAAGCATTTCAATATGTATATGAATTACAGAAATGCAATTACATTTATTTTTTGGTTTGATATCTGACATTTTGGAGCAGCAAAATGTAACATAAAGTTATTCCCTCTTGTTTGCTTTTCTATTATGGTTAAATATCTTAGTATTGATCAGGTTGATGGAGGAATGGATGAACTGAAATTATGGAGTAGTTAAGCATATAGTAAGCCTAGTCAATAGTTGAAGGCTTCATAGTCTATGCTTTTAGAAAAACAGGTGGTAGAAGTTCTCAATAGATAGATCTTTATGTTCAATGAATTCATTAGCTGCACTCATACCATCAAGTAATCTCCATATTAACCGACTGTTTGTAATATATACCAAACTCTCTGTTGTCTGATTCCATTTTTTCATTTTTGGCGTACAATGTCGTATTGGTTTTCCTTCAAGTGGCAAGACTGAGATATCGCTTCTCTGTTATTTTTCTAGCTCTAGGATTGGGTTTATTTTTGTTTCACATAGTCTGAATATGGGTTCCTCTTCTTCTAGTGAGTAAGTCACCCTGTTTGCATCTGTTGGCATCATTTTTTGTCATCTTATTATATGCTATGATATTTCTTATTCGAATGGATCAATTCCCATGGCTATGAAAGCTCTCAAGTGACCTAAGGATCTTTGTTATGACGGGAGAGGGGGAAAGAAGGGGTTGGGGGGGGGGGGGGGAGCTGTGTTTGCCTGATACAGAATTGACAGGGTGCTTTTGTTGTCGAGGTGCAGGATTAGGAATGTTTAACAAAGTTCAATTATACTTGTACACTTTGGGAAATATGAATGAATGCATTTACTTACCAAATTATATATATACACATCAGGAGTCCATTGATGAGAAGGGATTGGGAAAGCTTGAACCCAGTTCCTACAGTAACACATATGAGAGCAATTGAAATTCTTGTGTAGTTATACATTTGTGTATTGAGAAGACCGTTCACTATTTCGTGAAGCTCAATCTCTCCCTAAGTTCACCTCACTCTCAATCGAAGTCTAAAAAAGGCTGTCCAATCCACTTAGTAGTAGTAGTTTTCAATGTAAGTTTGTGTGTTAAGATTGGGAATAGGTTCATTAAATCGTTCTAGTTGGAAGTAGTTGTTCTGCAGGAGCAGCAGGATAGAACTGGAACTCAGAATGTAATTACAAGGCCACATGAAAGTACTCTTTCTATGCTTATCATTTACAGAAAACCATTGACAGGAAAAAAAAATGTCTTGCTGTTACAGAATAATGAGAACAGGCGTGAAGAAGTGAAGATTATTGGCTAAAGGTTATAGCATTTCTTAGCAGAACGAGTTGGATTCCTTGGGGTTGAGATTTTTTTGCCCAACGACATCTTCATCCGCGTGGTTAAGTTTATTACTATCGACGATTTGAAGCCAACACCTTTGAAGGTCACTAATATCAGAATCTCTGAAACACGTAAAATCACGTACAAAATCACTTGTTGAGGTGCTAGTTGGACAACAATTTTGTATGCTATATGCTAGGATAATTACTTACCTTGTATTATAAGCCAAGATAGAGAATTGTTGACGAAGGTGAGGGCCCTCGTCGTATCCCTCACATACTATCTCCCCACTATCATCTTTATAACAAATGATACCCTCGGATTGATCTTCGTAAACCTACCAGAAAATAATTGTGGGTATCAATTAGAAAGTGTGATTATTTATTGATGTATTATTATTCGTTGAACTAGTAGAGATCTGATAGCTTATGACTATCAACAAAAGCAATCGAGTTCTAGTTTGAAAATCAATTTTTTTTGAAATGGGTTAGATTGACGGAATACAAATGAAACTGAATAGAAGCTAGAAAGTCAATGTTTCGCAAGTATGAGACAAAACCTTGTTCTTGAAAGATGATGTGATCTGAAGTATAGTTGTACTCTTGACTGATACATGAGCCTGTGCAAGCATTAATACTCTACTAACAGGCTTTTTGACTGAGCTAGGTTTCTGAATTATGAAAGCAGGTGAAGGGGAACATCTTACAGCCATGGATCCACTGTTGAAGAAGAAGAAGAAGAAGAAGACAAGTTTTTCTATGTATGCTATGGGTGTGGAATGGTTGTTTTGTAGCTTATATTATAAAACAGAGTAATGACGTGGTTTAGGTTGTGTTTTCCAAAGTTAAAAATATATTTTAAAAGCTAATAATGTCTATTTATGAGTATTATATAAGTAAACGTACAACAGGTAGGCTCCATTAGCTTATCTTCTTCACTGTTGATGATGGTGAATTCTGAGTCATTTCGTATGGCATGATATTTTGTTTGACTAATAGCTTCGTCGTTCGCGCTCTTGTAATAGTGATCGACAAAAAAATGGTTTGGTGGTGATTATATGGGTGGTTTGGTTTATGGTTCAAATGGGTATATCCTACAATGTTTAAGTTTGATTGGCTCTCGGCGCTTGATAGTGAACACACCCTCGGAATAAATTGCAATGACCTAGTTAGATGGTGCAATATTTGAACTCATAACTATATAATCTTGCTCAAAGAGTTCGTCCATTATTAGTTCGAGATTGTGTACATCTAACCATTCTCAAGTTTTTAATGACAATAATCTAGTATTTTTTTTTTTGGTTGGATGCTAGGTAATCAATTGATCGTCTCTTTCTATGCCAACAACCTATGGTTGATTTAGGCCTATTTCTTAGTCCTTCCTTGTTTATATATGTAGTTTTTCATCTCTTTATTCTCCTAGTCATCTCATTTGTTAGCCTTCCTTTTCAAAATTTCTGACTCTTTTCTCTCATCTCTTTTTCAAAAATACCATCACAAGAGGCAAAATGTCTCTTTACAATGATGCATCTAGGAATCAATTTGATGGCAAAATGCTTTAGCAAAAACACAAGAATAATGCTAGACTGACCAAATTTTGAGATTAAATTTAGAGTCCAAATGACATCACACTAATAAAAAAAACTTAAGTCAATTGTCATTTGGACTTCAAATTTGGTCCTAAAATTTGGTCAATCTAACATTACTGAAACCACAATACCACCCTCTAAAATTCATCAGTGTAGATTACGAGAGTCAATTTCACCCATTTACCATGAACTTTGATAACAACCCAACACAATATATATTTAAATAACATAACTGATTAACACATATTATAAGTCAATCAAGTTAGTGTTAAACATCGATGATCTTTCATAGTTGCAAGTTGTAATTTGTAATAAAAATCTAATCACTTCATTTACTTGCTCAAATTATATGAATATCAATAAATAGTTTATTCAAACTCACACATCTTGATGTTACACTACATGAATTGTGTTTACGCTTGAATAATTTATAATAAATACTAATAGTAATATGAAGCAAAATTACTCAACTCGAGTATAATACACAACTAAAAATAAAAACACAACATGACTCGCTTAATACTCCTATTATATTTTGGCAATGCATTTTCATTACTAACGTCGAAGTGTGGAAATGGGAGAGGAGGAACACGAAGACCCAAGAGACATGGTAGAAGGAAGCACATACAATGATAAAAAGCTGAGTGAGTTAATAAGAGTTCATAAAGGATCAGTAATTTAGTCTAATGACCATCGTACTTCACTGTTAAATAGTTATATCGTGAGTTCAAACATCACTGTCCATTCCTTATGCAAGTACAAAACAATGAAAATAATAACTATAGTAATAACTGTAAGGGGTAGAAATCGCTACGGATCTCATTCCTCTATTTGAAGGATTCCGGCTGACCTGACAGCACCGAGTCCCAGTAGCCTTTACCTCTCTTCGCCAATAGGACCATTTCTTAAGGCAATCACACATCGGAAGAGAGTCGTCTTCCCTCCTGCCATATAAGTGAACACTTCCTATGGAGGAGGTATCCACTAGCGACCTGATCAGGTGCCTAGTGAATACCTCCTCCATAGAATTACAAAAAGACCCCTTTTTATAAGGGGTAAAAATCACTACGAATCTCATCCCTCCACTTGAAGGATTCCGGCTGGGGAAGACGACTCTCTTCCGATGTAGGATTGCCTTAGGAAATGGTCCTATTGGCGAAGAGAGGTAAAGGCTACTGGAGCTCGGTGCCGCCAGGTCAATCGGAATTCTTCAAGTGGAAAGATGAGATCCGTATCTCATCCCTCCACTTGAAGGATTCCGGCTGGGGAAGACGACTCTCTTCCGATGTAGGATTGCCTTAGGAAAGGGTCCTATTGACGAAGAGAGGTAAAGGCTACTGGGGTCCTATTGACGAAGAGAGATAAAGGCTACTGGGGCTCGATGCCACCAGATCAATCAGAATTTTTTAAGTGTAAAGATGAGATTCGTAGCGATTTCTACCCCTTACAATAACAAGTGTTTCTAAGGTTCTGACAGTAGGTTACCAGCTCACCCTCGCAATAGGGTTACAGGATAACCTGACTTATCCAAAAGCCAAATGTCCTCACATTTATAAGAAATAGGGTTGGACTGTTTCTGTCCTGCAAACTGATCTGGCGGTAACTCACATGAATTCAAAGGTAAAGGTAAATTCATGTTCTTCAAACGGAAATATCTCGATATATTTTCGGGAACTTCTACACTGTCGTCCACGACACCAAGACCGAAAGTTATAATTTTTTTAATATGTAAGTTATAACTCCGTTGAGCATGATCGATTATAGAATATTATGATTAATACAACATTTTTTATGATTGATTATGGGTTTTTGTGATCGATCATGACATCCCTTTAACAGTTATAAATTTTTTTTTTTTTAAATTTATAACTTTATCATACAAAGTAGTAATCAACGGTACTGGTATCAATTTTTTTTTTCAATACAATAGAGTTTCCCTATATTTTTTAGGGCTTGACTATGGTACTATCAAAAAAATATCGGTATCAAACTTCTAATATTTACTATTTCAAAAAATATTTTTGTAATTTTTCTGGGTCATTTTACAATTAAATATTTTTAATCACTTTTGTAGATATTTTTGCTATTGTTACGAGTGTTTTTATCAACTATTTTTACCATTTTTTTTTGGTACAAAAAAAATTATTACTTTTACGAGTAATTTATCACAATTATGAATATTTTTTAGGGGTGACAATCGTATCGTGTCAATTCGTGTTCGTATCGAGTACTAGTCAATCATAACTCAATCCGTTTAACTAATTGTGTCGTGTCCTATCGAATTATTTATTTTTGTGTGATTTTTCGTGTTGACCCATATAATCCATAAATAAAAATTTTACGTTCAATTTGATGTCTAAAATTTCATTATCACTTAATCGAACTTATGCTCATACTTTTATAAATACAATAATTAAAATGAGTAAAAATATTTTTTTTTATAAGAATTAGGTCACTATTTGATAAAATATAATAAAAAATAGCATTTTATTCTTATATACTACTTAAACAAATTAATCGTGTCAATTTCGTGTCATTCGTATTTGACACTAACCCAACCCATTTATTATTCATATTAATAAATCGTGACTTATACGGGTTCGTGTCGAGAAATAGTTAATCCTAAGTCATTAATTTTGTGTCGATTTCGAGTCGTGTTGTATTACAAATTGTCACTCCTAGTATTTTTATCATTTTTTAGGTACCACAACAATAATAAAAAACTTACAAATATAATAAAAATGACCACAAATGTTGTATTTAAAGGTATGATAAAAAAAAAAATCGATATTGTATTCAACTCCTATTTTTTAAATGGATCACGAATCATACGGGTCTTTGTTATTGTTAAAGCAGCACTTCTTATCAAAGAGATTAAAATTTGTTGACAGTAAGATTGTAAGGGCGACAATTTTCGACCCAACAGGACGAAATGATTCAAATTTGACACAAATTTTATGACACAAACTCGATTATAATTCGACATGAACTCAACAATGATCTGACACGCGAACACGAAATATAAATGAGTAATGTTTGGGTTCAACACGCCAAATCTGAAATTGACACAATCAACACGTTTATTTAAGAATATAAATTTTTTTTATTTTCTCGTTTGTATGGTAACACGAAATTAAAATATTTAACTAGTATTATATATATAAAATGTTAATTATTTGTAACTATTTATTAAGTACTGACATAATTATTATATAAAAATTATATTTTTACTCATTATTATTATTATGTTTATTAAATTAATTTTACTTTATAGGAAAAATATGAGCATAAATTTAATTAAGTGAAAATAAAATATTAGTGTTAAATTTTTAATTCAAAATTTATGCAGGTCAACACGAATACGAACACGACACGATTAGTTAAATGGTTTGAGTTAAGATTGACAAATATTCGACGTGAACTCGCAATGGCCCGACACGACTCGATTGCCAACCCTATAAAATTGGTTGATCGTATTTGTATAATTTAATTTTGAATGGTCCGACCGAGTGGTGAGTTTACCATATCTCCGGCCCCTACGGCCTTATGTTAGATGACCGTAATATTTTGTTACGTTCTACTTGTAATACGATGAATTGAATTATATGTCATTGCAAAAAAAATTAATGAGATGACTTTATAAGCTTGAGCCTACATAAAGAACATAACACTAATAGCTTAAAAGTTCAAATAATGGCAACCCCCAATAAAAAAAATAATAATAATAAACCACCCCAAAAAGAAATCACCCCCAAAAAATATAATAAAGCATCGTTCTATTGATCAGGCACCTGCATCTACATGTGACATACTGGTAATGCCATTACTGTTTGTAGCATACAAAGAAGAAGACAGACAGAAGACCACTTGGTGGTACAGTGGTAAACCGTATGTTGTGGTGATTAATTATTTTTTTATTAATAATTATAATTCAAATGGAATATTTTACAGACTTTTATAGTTACGCACAGCGATTAATACCTATTATCGTCCCCCCTCCTTTTTTCCAAAAGAAAAAAAGAAGAAGAAGACAGACAGAAGTAGCGCTGACTAATTATGTAACAGTGTAATGACTACTTGCCATAGACTGTGAACCATGCTGTGCACAACTTTAAAAGGGACCACAACCAACAAGAAGCTTCCTTCAAAGAGTTCCAACATAAACAAATTACTTGATAATCCAACCATATCTTTTTCAATTCTACACAGTCCTAACTCACGAGTGCTTTGTTCTCACCTCCCAAAGCCCCACTTCTTTTGATGTAGTAGTACTGTTTCGTCTTCTTCCTTGTCCCCTGTTACTCGGGTAGGACTATATTACTGTTTCATTCTTGAGGGGTGAGCTCAGAACTTGTTCCACAGTGTGAGCTAATGTTGTTGTTGAACAGTATCTTACACCATAGTTACCACTCCAAGCAGTCGATACTTATTTCCTTGTTCAGCAAAACTGTTACCTCTTCCAACTTCTTCCCCAGTCACTTTCTGAAGCCAAAGAACCATGTATCAAACATGTTGGTACCCACACTAAAAAACACCAACCTAACATCATCATATAAGAGATTCCACCAGAGAGTCTTGCAGAGAGAGTAGCCCCAACCCCAAATCAGCTAGAGTTATTTGGCTATCCCTTTCTACCTTACAACTATGGATCTCTCCAGCCCCAAGTACCTTGAAGCTCCACCCTTATTTACATCTCCCGGGGTAAAGACAAAATGCTAATATTTTTTCATGTGTGGTTATTTTCTTGCTTTCATTGTCTTAAATGGTTTATCTAATCCGATAGGTTTCCTGAAGTTTTTGGTTGTTTGTGATTTCAGGAAGCCTCATTAGAGAACAACGCTGGGTTCTATAGAACAAGCAGAGATAACCCATTTCTTGATCCAATCTGCAAGTTAAATCTCAAGGAGACCTCTGAGTTTGTTAAATCATTCCCAATGGCAAACAATGGCCTAGAAAGCAGAGGTTTTGTTGATGTTTCAGCTGAGAGGGGGGCAGAGGGAGTGAATTCAGTTACAAAGAGGAATGTGGAAGCTCCTTCCACACCTGGTAGACCCATTTTCAACTTCAGTGTAGGAAACAATCTCTCAAGAAAGTCTTTTCCTTCAAAGTGGGATGATGCAGAGAAGTGGCTTATTAGTGGCAGTTCTTGCCATGACTCCCCTGCTCATCATCATGGTTTTAAGCCATCAGATTTCTCAAAAATGGCCAAACATTGTATTGGGGTTAAGCCACAAGGAGGAGAGGTCTTTGCAGAAAAATCAAGGGTCACAGAGGAAAAGGTCTCAAAAGCAATTTCAGCCTTTCAAGTGCCTATATCTTTGGACCATCATAGCTCAGCCAGAACTTTCAATGAGTTCTCTGCCTCAGCACATGTACTTCTGAAAGGTGACAACCTTTCCCCACCTTGACCCCTTGGTCTCGCCTCCTTTATTCTTCAACAATGATGTACCCTTTATTTTTATTTTTTTATTTTTGTCTTCTAAAAGTCTTCCATAACTTTTACTTTGGCCCAACTATTTGATCATGGTCCTTACTTGGATAACAAAAAACCTAGCTAGTTGGTTCTCCATGCTACAGAACAATGCTAAGTATCTCCTTTAAGATAGCAAGATTGTCTAAGTCATACAAAAAGAAAGCCATGATTGAGGCTATGGTACTAACTATGCATAGGACTACAAAGATGGAATGACAGGATGTATTCCGAGGAAATGCTATTAATTTTAGGAGGACTATAATAAGGAGGACTGACAGACCCGGTCACCATCTACTACCAGGGCAAGTTGCTTGATATTGGTTCAAATCCAATTCGTGAGATGGCAGTGATCTGCTGGTCATGGCCATAATGTGCTCTTTTCCTTGGATTCATTGGAATCTTCTTTTTCAATTCTTATTTGATTTCTACATACCCACGTTGAATTTACAATTATTTGGGTGGTATAGATCAAGAAACCTTTGTACATCATGACATGCAGATAAATTCACAAATGAGGTAGACCCTATTTTTCCCAAATTTAGATGCTCAGAGCCAATGAAAGAGGGGTTTCTATTTGGAAAATCAGCAGTTGAATCCATGAAAGAGGCAGCCGCAGAGGTGGTCCATGAGGTTAAACACAGAGACATTGGGACAGAGATGACACCTCTGGGCAGTTCTACTACTTCAAGATGCCCTACTCCATTCAAAAGCTCATCACCGGCCCGCCACAACACTCCTGCCGATAGGTCAGGTCCATTGGCCTTAATGAACTCCAGCACCATTGACATTGCAGAGTTGCAGGGGTGCCATTTAGCCAAGCTAAATCTTGGGACACAATTTGATTCTATTACCTCAAATTGGAGCTCGAGGGAAGAGGAGGAAGAGGACGTGTCGAAAAGCTTGAGACACTTTGAGATGAGCAATGAGTGCAGGAGAAGTGTTTCAGAGTCTAGAACTCTTGCATGGGAAGAAGAGGAGAAGACCAAGTGCTGCCTAAGGTATATCTGGGACTTGCAATGCCCCACATATTTCATGTAATTGTTTCTGAACGGAATTGGGTACTAATTGTGATCAGAATTGCAGGTACCAGAGAGAAGAAGCAAAAATTCAAGCTTGGGTGAACCTCCAAAGTGCTAAAGCAGAAGCTCAGTCAAGAAAGCTTGAGGTATTTTTTATCATCCTCATTTTTTGTAGCTTAGATTATGCAGTTTTGGAAATGATAAGCCTAGGAACCATGTTTAAAGAAATGAATATACAATGAAAAGTAGTAGGAGATAAATTAAGAGGGCATAGCCGTCGATGGTTTAGAGATGTTTATAGAACACCTAATCCTGCAGCACATGAAGAGTGATTTGATACATATTGACGGCAATGCGAAATCAACATAAACTTAAATTTAACTCTAAAATAAGATTATAGTAAACAAAAAAGTGATGACTTGTGTTGGTCATTGATGGAATACATGGAAAAATAATATTCCTATAGCTGACTCTTAACTATTTGGGTTAAATGTTTTGTTGAATTGAGTCCAGAAAGATGTGCAGTCCAGTATGCAAATTTGGTCTTTTTCCCGCCACTGCGCAACCTTACCCACAGGCAAAGAGGCTTTTTTCCTTTAAAAAAATGGCGTACACAGTGCATGAGGTTCTGCTATTGTGGGGTCTGGGGAGGATTAAACGTAAGCAGCTTTACTCCCACAAGTAGGGAGGTTGTTTTGTGATTCAAACCTGTAAACTCCAGGTCACAATGAAGCAATCTTACCGTTATGCCAAGACCTGCCCTCAATTTTTTCCTTTACATATTCTTAAATGTTTGGAGTAGTTCTCTTGTCTAATTAGTAGTGCATGCATTTGCATGTGCTAAGCATATTAATTAGATTTTCTAATATAAAGTATGTGGGTTGGGTGATGATTGTAATTTGTAACCAATATGCATAAGATAAGAGGCCAGTAGTTGAAGCCCAGTTTTGGCACTATATAAGAAGAAAGATGAATGAATACCCATATAAGAATTCGTTTGGTTGAATAAATCTGTCAAGTGGTGACTTTATTTGGAAGGCTTTGTCGGACTTATTGTTGGCTTCATCCTCATCGAGCCACCCGCTGCTCTCAGACACTCTTCCCCTTTGTTTTTCTTTGGTGGTGGTCCAGTCTCTTTTTGAGTGTCTTCCTCCACCAAGTGTACCTATTAGAATATGCTTTGCAGCCTTGAAAAAGAAAAAGAAAGCAATAGAATTACGGAAAACACTTCTCTACCAAAGTTTTTACTTTTCAGTACTATACTGAAAAAATATAAAGAAAAAAAACTCCAAAAGTTAATATATTTTATCCTAAGAAGTTATAAGTTTCACCCAGAAAGTTGTAAGTGAACCCAAATAGTGTATGCACTCTAAAAATTGTATACATAACCAAGAAAGTGGTATGTGGTATCGTACCAAAATTTTTTATGTCTCGTATTAAAACCCTAGAAGTATATAAGTACAGCCCCAAAAGAATGCAAGGAAGTCAACAAAGTCCATATTTTTATAGTTCCATTCATGACAGTTTTGTTGTAAGTTGTAATAAACCCATGTGAAGGTGTAGCTCCATTGAACAGCATCCTGGGAAATTGGAACACTTGCGTGAGCTGGAGGATCTCTATCCAATGCTTGAACTTTGAATTGTGAATCCTAAACAAAGCAACTATTTCTAATAGTGTATGCAGAATTGTATTATTTATATTCCCTGTTGGCTCTACAGTTCACACTTATTTCTATGACAAAAGACCTAAAAGATAATTCTTAAGAAACAATCACTAGTTTTCAAAATTCATATAAATATTTTATCACTTGCTCGATACACATCCTAGTATCGGACGTATATGATCAAGTAAGCGACATATATTCTATTTGATATGTATAAATAGTGTACTCAGTGCACGAGACTACCGCAATTGCGGAGTTTGGAGAGGGTTAGATGTACGCAGCCTTACTCCTGCAAATAGAGAGATTGTTTTTGCCACTCAAAACTCATTACCTCCAAGTCACAATAGAACAATCTATTTGATACACATACTTCGACCTAAATAGAGTACCATGCTTCATAGGTGACCATGTCTCTCCCCTATGCTGAAGTTCAAACAAAAAAGTGGACTTAAACTTGTTATATGGCTGATAGTCATATCAGACTATTATCTTATAAGGGTGTTATTGAATTCTGTCTTTAGAATTTTGAGGACACTACTTCATGACTACATATCTTATGGTTCATTAGAATATTTACATGTGAATCTTTTTTATTGATATAGTGTGTTGTGTAACAAATGCTTTTACAGGTGAAGATTCAAAAGATGAGGTCCAATTTGGAAGAGAAGTTGATGAAGAGGATGGCAAATGTTCATAGAAAAGCTGAGGAATCGAGAGCAACAGCCCAGCTTCAACACACTGAGCAAATCCATAGGGCCTCCGAACAGCCGCAGAAGATGATGAATCGACAAAACTCACATTTCTCTGGGTACGTATCCTGTGGTTGCTTCCCCTGCAACAACCATCACCTCTAAATAAGGGAAAAGGACGAAATTCTGCATTGTGTATCTCAAGTCTTTCAAGGAATACACAAGAGTCCATCCATTTGCTTTTACTGCTAGATGTCCATAGAGAGGCTCAGTGGAAAATTTGAGTATGTTGAAGATTATATCATGAACAAGTGCTCTTCCTCTGCCATTCTTTTATGATAGAGATTTCTATCTTGATATGGGGGAAGTGATTCTGTTGTCAAAGATTTGTAGCAGGAATGATGTTGCTCTTATCTAGATTTCTTTTAATCTGATTAATTGGGGTAATATATGAGTACGGAAATCTTTATGTTCTGGACTCTCTTGATCAGTGGCATATGTAGTACTGTGCCTGAGATTTTACCCTCCAAACCCTTTGGCCTATATTTCTAAGAGCTCTTGGTTACATTTCCTTCCACTGAATGTACACATCTAGAGAGAGAAAGAGAGAGAGAGAGAGAGACCAATACATGTCTGAAAAATTTACAGAAAATACAAGCTTAGCAAGGTGAACAAATTTACTGAAAACTTGACACCTCCACTCAGGGAACGTTCGAAACATTTTCGTTTTTAAGGAAATTGAAACGAATCAATAATATAATCAAAATTTTAATCATTTGAGGTGTTTCATAATGTTTCGAGCTGTTTTGTAATATTTCAATATATTTGTACAATTGTATCGGAATGTTTCAAGATATTTCAATATATTTTGATTAATGTTTTGAAAAAATAATTCTTATTTTTTTATTTTTTTCATTTTATTTTTAAAACATGTTGAAACATTTTCGTTTTTTTATATGACCGAAACAATGGATTGAAATATCATGGAGCTAGACAATATTTTCTATGAATAAAAAGTAGAATAACTTTTGCCAATAGATTCTCAGTTTAGCTTGAGACGGCCAAAAGCTACTCTGTCAATATAGATTTTGTTGTATTGTCACTCCAAAAAGACTCTTCATCAGAAGTCTTTCCAGATTGAAGAACTGCATTTTTTCCTATTTGAATGTTAGAACCAACTCACCCCATCAGAGTTTGACAAATGCCTAAACCACTCAAGCCATGTGCTGGAAAAAGAGATGCTCTCAAAACAAGATAGATATGTTGATTCCTGACTAGAGTTTTAGCAAGGACCCTCACATTGTTTCTCCTTATGCAGAAGGTAAAAGCTTACACAAAACTTGCAGGCTCATGCAGACAGAGACATCTACAGTGCTGAACCAGCTTTGTACTGTGTTTATGGGTCTCCTTTTCATAAAGGCTGCACTGCCATCAAATCCTGGTAAAGATATGGGTGGTGGTGTCTTGGATGGTGGATTGACATATGCATGCATCAAATAGGCCAACCAATTTCTTTTGGGCTTGATTTTTTTTTTCTTTCTGGTGTAATTAAATTAGGATGAGGCAACAGGGTCAATGAAATTCCCATTTCTGTTTTAGAGATTGGACTGAGAGTCTCCTAATTATCCATATGATCAAGTGATATTAGTATAGTACATTGGGTACGACTTTTTTTATTACAATTATCGTGAAGCTGTGATATCTTCATTAAAAAAAAAAACATAGCGAAAACAGTTTTATGTTAGGTGTCTTATATTCAAAAGTTTGACGAATTTGGAAGGATATTTTTCTTCTAAAATTTGTCTAAAATATTTGAAATATATATAATGGGAGGGGGAGGGGTAAATATTTGAAATAACAGTAATGTTTTTCTTATCAATTTTTGCTCATGAAATGATATGATATGCCCAATATGATTAGTAATGTGTAAAACAGTCGATCTACTCGGCTCAGCTCGTTTTTTAAATAAGTTAAGTTTAAACAATTTTTTAAACTTATTTAGAGAAACGAACACGACAGATTCTGCTCGATTATCAATCCCAGTTTCAAACAACGGGTGAATAGTGTTGAAAAATTGGGCTGGTCGTAGTAAGACCATCTGGATTGGATTGGGTGGGTCAATATTTAGGCCGAAACAATCATGGGCTAAGTTTCTTTTGGAAACTGGGCCCATCTCGAGCAGTTCAGTGTGGCCATGTGGATTGGGTTGTCCAGGTTCAAATTTGGTGCAAATAGTCATGGGCTAAATATTGACCTCACAAAGTCGGGCTGTATTCACTGAGAACCGATCCATTTTACTGCCCGAATGACCGCCCCCCTTCTCCATTGGATTGCTGTCTTGCTGTGCAAGCAGGGCTTAAGAAAGCATCTCATAGAGAGCGAAAGAAGAGAAAGAGAAAGAGAAAGAGAGACAGAGACAGAGACAGAGAAGAAGAAGAGAAAAAGGAGTTGTAGCAGTAAAGCATCTCAGGTAGGTTAGATTTACTAATTCATCACACGCTTTGCTTTATGATTTGTTCTTAGGTCACAAATCGATCTGCGAAATTGCAAGAACATTAATTGGTATTATCAACTACACATTTCCTTCCGTTTCCTGATGTGTACTGCATGATTTGCTTCAGATCTTCTAAGCTTTTACTAACCGAATCGAGAATGTTTCTCACAAGGTGAGTGCACTTGACTAAAAAACCAGGGTTTTTTTTTACTCTGTCACGGCCTTGGATTGCTGCATAGTTTATTCCGATGTCTGTTGCTATCTCTAAACTGTTTCTTTGGGATTTTGTGATTGAAGGACCGAGTACGATAGAGGTGTCAACACATTCTCTCCGGAAGGCCGATTATTTCAGGTTGAATATGCCATTGAGGCTATCAAGGTAATCTCTACTGGCACTTTCTATGTATATTTGTTTCTGTATTGTCTTGATTTGAATGGTTAAAAGGGAGGATAGTTGCTGGTTTTGTTATTGTAATTATTGCAGCTTGGCTCGACTGCAATTGGGATAAAAACTAAGGAAGGAGTCGTTCTTGCAGTTGAAAAGCGTATTACGTCACCACTTCTGGTCTGTTTGCTTTCTTTTTTTCCTTTTGGAACTTGTTACTCTGTATGATGTCTTCATTTTATGGTTAATATGGTTTTTAACATAAGATACTAGCCCCAAAATTGCAATACATGGTCTACTTGGTGCTGATATTTTCTATAATGTTTTGATTGACTTAAATATTTGAAGTTCAAAAGTACTGCATGGTTATCTATGACATACTAATCCAGAAAACTAAGTTTTACAATGGTTTTCATAAGTCCAGTTGCTGAAGTTGGCCTTTTTCAGGGTATCATACGTATTGGTTATGAATATTTTATGGGTCATCAATTTTTCCACAAATAATTTAAGTTAAAGCAAGGCTGAAATCTGAATTGGAAATGGCAAAGCTATGATGTAATACTTTATCTTATAAGTAATTATTTAATGACTAAGTTACAGTATGATCAGTATTATGGCTATAAGGTTTTTAATAACTTCATCATGGTAATATAGAGCTCTGTTGGAGAAGGTGACAATATGAAAATGGTCATGCCATAGTATTAGATAGAGGATTTTGTATCATAAGCGAAGACGTTCTGTGCTGTTGCTTCTGATTATCCATGTTTCTACCGTGTCAGTGTCTTTGCCTTGCTATATTTAGCTTTTCTTTATTGGTTGCTGGGTGAAAAAGTGAGCTTTGTTTTTATATTCTTAATGTTGAAATTAAGAACTGCCACATCTCATACATCTTTTTATTTTGGGACTCATGTAGGAGCCCAGCAGTGTGGAGAAAATTATGGAAATTGATGAGCATATTGGGTGTGCAATGAGTGGATTAATAGCTGATGCCCGTACACTAGTTGAACATGCACGAGTTGAAACTCAGGTACCCTTCACTATAATAATTATCCTTTTTTTTTTCAAGTATTAGTGTGATATTGGACTATGCTGATTGTCAACTTTCATGTTCTTAGAATCATAGGTTCTCATACGGTGAGCCCATGACTGTTGAGTCCACGACACAAGCTCTGTGTGATTTGGCCCTGCGATTTGGCGAGGGGGATGAAGAGTCTATGGTTAGCTTCTTCTCTATATGAAGCTAGAAGTTCCTTTCTGTTCCTTGTCCACTATTGATTAAAACTATTCATGCGCCATGTGTTTTTTTTTTATTTCTTTTGGTGTCAAACTATTAAGCTCCTGCATCATTTCCTAGCTTTATGTTGTGTCTATTGCCGTCATTTGATTTTGAGATTCATTTGGCTGGAATATTATTGACAGGAGGACACCATGGTATGCCATCCTTGCTTTTTCTTCTTTTTCTATCTAACCAAGTCTATCAACTGATTACTTAGCCCACACTTACTTCTAATACCTTGAGCTGCTGGGTTGAACCAAATTTCATTTTAGAGGCTGTGTTCAATTTGGATGTTAATGAGGATTGAACCTGAATACGCGGGTAGATCTTCAGTTTCTTCCTTATAAGCACAATATCATGAAGGGGGCACAAGGTTTCCAAAATCTGCCTATCTTAAATCTTTTTAACGCTAGCATTTGTGTGAGAGCTGAAGGTTGGACCTTGTAGAATTACTTTAGGGTTGGCTTGGGTTTTCAGCTTTTTGACTGCAATAGTTTTGTTGTCAGCCTTCAGAATTTGCTATTGGAGCCAACTGGGCAGCAAAGGAGCTGAAAATAGTAATTTTGGCTGTTCAAGCTTGGCTCGGTAGAATGTGAAACAATCATAAACTGGAGAAAACTTTAATTAGCTGAACTTGAGCTGGTTCATAGCCGTAGCCAATCTTGTTGTGTAACCTACGTAGAGTGTTGTATGCGGCGTGGAGTGTGCAAATTCAACATTTGACATATTTTAAGCAAAATGTCAAATGTTGGATTAGCTGAACTTGTAGAATGTGAAACAATCATAACCCTTGTAAAACTATAATTAGCTGAACTTGAGCTGGTTCAGAGCGCTAGCCAATCTTGTTGTGTAACCTATATTGAGTGTTCTATGTGGCGTGGAGTGTGCAAATCCAACATTGACATTATTTAAGCAAAACGGGTGTCCTCAAACGTGAACCCAAAACCTTGAAGTTCTTGACCCAAGCGTTTTACTATCGCACTAGGAAATGACTTCTGGCTTATTCTATATAAAATTTGAAAATGTGAACTTGATGATTGCAGTTTGTGATCAGCAATAGCATCACAATTCTTGCATAGATAGATATAGAAACAAAACTGATAAGTTTGCACTACAAGTCTAACTGTGCGGTTTCTATTTGTTCATGAGCAGTTTAGTTGATCTGGAGTTCTAAAAAGCCATAATGTGAGACAGCATCACGTGTTATATACTGTTTTTATGTGTGATCTATGATTGTCGGAATCGGAATGTGCTTCTTGTCAAGGAATATGTTAGCTCACATGTCATTAATGCTTTGAACTGCCATATACAAGCCTAGAAGGTTAGTTTAGATTAGAATATCAAATAACACCCACAGAAAAAAGAAAGAAGTAAGAAAAATTGACATTGATTAGTCAATTGTGTCTCCGTCAAAAGTCAAAACCCAATTTATGTTGGAGTTGGCCTCATAAAGAATCTGGGAGGTGCAAATGAAGTACACCCTTGTCTTGCCAAAGCAATTGACACTCCCATCTTTGTATTATATTATGCTGCTATATTTAATTTGCAACCATCACCTAAAAGTATAGGGAATTCATGTCTTGTTGCTGGCATCTTTCTCGACCTGAGTCATACAGCCTAAGGCACACTGTCTACAACATCACTGAGCTTGATGTGGGAAATTGTTTACACATCTTTCTATCAAGTTCTACACTTTCTGCGGTCACAGTTTGGATACCATGTTTATTGGCTTTTCTAACTTCTGACACCTTTGTTTTTGTGCAGTCCCGACCTTTTGGGGTATCTCTTCTCATTGCTGGCCATGATGAGAATGGCCCCAGCTTGTAAGTACTGATTTGCCATAGGATTTTTATTTTCCCGTCATCTGAAAATTGGTTTGGTAGAGCAACCTGTGACAGGTTTATTAGCATTTAACTTATTACTCCCACTGTTTCCTCTCTTTTCTTGTCTATTTTCCTTTCAATTTGACATATGCGTCAATTTGGTAAAAAAGGGCCCAAGAGGTGTTAAATGTGAAGATGCATAAGTTAATTCGTCTTTGTTTAGTTTGTTTATTTTTCTATGTACAAATGTGTTGAATAAAGTGTCTCTGAAGCATCCATAATATGTGAAACTGCCATTGATCTTTATCATGATTGCTATAACCAACCTCTATGAGATGATAAAAGTACATGCTTGCTTGGATAATACAGGTTGCATATCCTTTGGGTACTGAATTTTTTGTGCACCCTAAATACTTATATTGAGACGAAATGAGATTCAGTAACTGGCACCATTACGAAGGATCATTTATCTCTGATCCCAAATTGATATAGGACAAGTGGGGAAACACTTTTGTAGGAGTCAATACTCCTAATTGGTTCTAGGCAAAGGTAGAATTGGACCTATTTCAGACATTGACTCTAAAAGGACAAACTTCTGATACGCAGATACTATACGGATCCATCTGGCACATTCTGGCAGTGCAATGCGAAAGCTATCGGTTCCGGTTCTGAAGGCGCTGACAGCTCTTTGCAGGAGCAATATAACAAGGTATATATGTGATTTTCAGTCTCTTGAAGAAAGATGATGAGCGGCTTTGTTGTGCTGAATTTGCCATGTTGTCTGTTTCTCTATCTCTGCGGTTTGCTTGTATAAATGTTAATCAGGAAAACAAACTTTTGTCTGGTTCTAATCAACCATTTCCGTTATGCTGTCGACGCCTCGATGCATAAACAGTTTTAGATTTTATTGTACCTACCAAAGATGGTCCATGCCAAGATGGTGAACTTTTGTATTTCTTGCCCACTCGCATACATGTAATTTTGGAAAGGCTTTTCTAGATTTGTGTTGTCTGGTTACTGATTCCATTTGGTTGTTTGTTTGCAGGACCTAACACTTGCAGAAGCTGAAACAATAGCTCTTTCCATCCTTAAGCAAGTTATGGAAGAAAAGGTAAGCTTCTCTACATTGCAATCTACATTTGAGTTTGTGCGCTGTCCTTGCTGTTTAGTTGCGTTTTCTCAATGGTGCTTTACTCTATTATTTAATGATCTCAGGTGACCCCCAATAATGTTGATATTGCAAAGGTCTGTAAGACTTATCATCTGTATACCCCTTCCGAGGTGGAGGCTGTCATAAGTCGCCTATAAAAGAGAGGACTCCATCAGAAAGTTCTTTTTCTTGATTTGGATTCCCATTATTCCTTTGTCTGCATACATTTTGTACTGGTTGCTGAGATTATATTTTATTTCAACCAGGAGGATGTTTGTGAATGACTTAATCATGTCACTAACTCCAGTTACATGGTTCCAAGAATTCTCTTACATGTATGAACACGTTTAACACTTTCAGTTAGATCGTTTGAGCTGTTTGACAACCATACCACCTGTGGGATTGATTTTGTATGTTGGGTAAGCAGAAAATTGCTCACATTCATGTTGGGGGGAAACATCTTTGAATCCATTGCATAAAGAAACAGGAATGGGATGGAAAATCTGAAAAGTAATGATATCAAATTTAGTCACCATTTGAATTTTTTATATTTGTATGTGAATTCTTACGCAAGTCTTGGTTCAAAATGTCGATTCAGTTCTGTGGTGTGTTGATTATAATGGAGGGTGTTTATCAATGTATATTAATATCAATGTGTATTAATATATCTGTTAATGAATTATATTTAAACCCTCTAAAATTTGTAAATATACAATACTTAGACCCCTCAAATTTAAAACATTATTTTTTAACCATTATATATAAAATATCAAATATTTTAAATTTTATAACTAAAATTAATGTTCTATTGTATCATTTATTGAAATAAAATAAAAAATAAAAATTTATTTTTTCTCAAAAAATCGTAATTAGTATATAATTATACTATCTATTAAAATAAAACTAAAAAATGAAATAAAGAGTCTAAATCATTCATAATAGTAAATAAATTTTACAACCAAAATTCATATTTTATTATATCATTTATTAAAAATAAAAATCTAATTTGTTTCTAATAGATAATATAATTGTATACTTATTATGATTTTTTTTAAGAAAAAATTAAATTTTATTTCAATAAATGTCATAATAGATCATGAATTTTGATTATAAAATTTAAAATATTTGATATTTTATATTTGATTGAATTATTTTTTATCTAAGTATAACATTTTATACTTGAGGGACCTAAGTATTGCTCATTAACAAACTTCAAAAAGTTTGAGTATAATTTACTAACAAACATTGACGACAAGAGTTTAAGTGTTACGCGTGTACAAACCTCAAAAAAATTTGAGTGATTAAGTAACAACCCTCAAGAAATTTGGGTGTAATTCTCCCAAAAAAAAAATTTGTTCAATGGTCAAAGTTGTTTGGGTCAGTTTACGCGTAACTTGATTAATTTCTTTCTCGGTCTGATCAAAAACAAGTCATTCACAGCGGGACAAGACATTTGACCAAACTGGAGAAGAGATTAGTCGAGGCATACGTAAACTAACCTAAACACCCCTAACCATGACCACAAATAAAGTGGCACAACTTTGATGTGAGTTTAAACAAATGAAACCCCACGACTATGAACTAAACACCCAAAGCAGGAGATCGAAGTCCTGATCTATTGAACTTCGCATGCTCTTAAGGTCCAAAGATATGAAGTGCAGTGAGGATAGCAAAAATCTTGGGCAGACAACAGTTTCAGATCCTCCACCTCTTGCACAATGCAGTATACACTCCATCAATGAATAAACTGACATATCGTTGGACCTAAGAAAGGCGTAAGAGACATACACAAACAGTTATGACTACACCTTATTAAAACTCTTAGCAGTGCTCGGATATAATGTGAATGGCACGGGTCCCTCGGCCACAAAATTCATCCATAAAACTCTTGTGGATCCCTCAGCCACGAAATTCATCCATAAAACTCTTGTGGAAATCTGTCAAGCGAGATACAATGGCTGGAATCTTATCCTCTTGAGGCAATATTGTGCACCTAAAATGCCAAGTCCCAGGGACCTTTCATAGAACACCAAATCACAACCATTATTGATCAGCAAAAAAAAGAGGGAAAAAAATACAGAGGAGAAGGCTTCATCAGTCTAGGTGAAGCATGCTGCGCTATTTAACAGATAAATATGAGCATTTTGAATAGTTACAACAGGTATTAACTTCCAGGCTAGAGCCACTTATTATTTGGTAATCCATCCAGGATGCCTGAAATATTGCTATCCTCCAATCAGATGACAATATCAAACTATTTCTTTTAGAAATCATTGAGTTATAGTGAAACCCTTCAAAAGGTCGGATTCTTTTGGGTTTGTGATCATTTGTTTTTTTGATATTTCAACAAAACTAGTTCCAGTTGGAATCAGCAGATCGCCTTGTTGAGCTGATAATATGATGCAAACATGGAGTTTATTAGGCAACGTCAACAATAAAACTCACCTGGCCAAAGCCAGACCCAGGAACCACAACAATTCCAGTGGCATTAAGGAGGCGGCGAGCATAGAATGCATCTGGCGCCATTTTTGCTGCTTCTGCTGCTTTTATTGCATTCTGGGGGAGTTGTATACGTGGAAAAAGATACATCGCTCCTTCTGCTTTATTGCATGTTACACCTTCTAAACTATTGAACGCGTCTTCAAGTGTCTGTATTATAGAAGGCATAATAAAGAAAGCGTATTTGAAAAAACAAAGAGGACAATAAATATTACGAAGATTAATCTGAAAGGTAACATGTCAAACTTGTCTGAGAAATGTAGTTGCAATTGCCACTACAAGAAATCATTGGTTCATTACAAGGAAAACATAAATTGTTTCGAGAGTTGATGGAATTTCCTTAAAGACAATTAGACAAGTTTGTGCCACCTTAAATGAACCACCACTTGAAATCACTCCAACTCTCCATCCTCTCTCTCAAAAAGTATAAAGAACTCAATGCAATATTAGGTGTCTCTATTTACTTAATTTTGGTCCTTTCGGAACACATTACAACATTTGTAGTTTCGTTCAATCAATTTTCCTGTAAAAAAGTTCTTTTCACTATTAAATACCAAGTTGTCAATTTTTTCTACACATTGGATAAGATTTTGATTTTTCCAAACCTTTGCACGCCTCGCTAGGGATGAGAGGATTCCATCTTTCTCTGCAAAATAGGACTCATAGGATTCTTCTCCAACCTACATGCATGCGTAAAAGTTAAATGTACTGCACGGTTGGATGAAATATAGTGTTATAAATAGTTTATATCATACCTAAAATTATACTAAAGAGTTCCCTATGCTGTTAGGGAATTTCAGAGCAAATTAATAATACCCAACAACAGCTTAATTTCGTGCTCCAAGGTCAGATCACCACAACTAAACTTGTAGGATAATATGCTCAACATATGTTATTAAGTGGCCAGTCATTGTAAAAGTAATTCTAGCTGAGTAACATTGACCTTCAAGACAAAACTGGTAATCAGACAAGCTCAAGCTTACAAGAATGTACGACATGTTAAGAGTGAAAGATTTTGAATCAGAACTCTTATACCCACCAGAAATCCTTACCTAAGCCCAACTTAACCAAATTTACGTCTGTCTAACTCTAACTAGAAGAAATGTCATCCAAAGAGGGAAAAATCAACCTTTGGAGGATTCATTACAAGGCTTGCAAGAATTTGACCAGAGATATTAGAACAAAGATTTACGGAAGCCACTTTGTAGATTTGTTCCATAATCTCCGGACTAAAACCGGTGACCTCCATGTAACCTCCTCTTTTTCCACACTCCCCATAATAACCTGAAGTCCTCAAACAACAAAACCTCGTCAACTTAAACTCGACAATTTCACGAATTGCATCATTTACAAATATGATTGCAACATACCTTTAGAAACTGACTGAAAAGACACCAAAGAGATGTCTTTCTCGCCATACCCCATAGACCGGGAAATTTTCTTAAATGAGTGAAATTCCTTGTGGGAGACATAAACATTTTCCTGATATACCTGCACAATTTTTCCAAACATTGTCAAAAGGCCATTATAGTTGATAATTTGATTCAACTAAGCACACTCAAAGCATAGTGTTTGCTGAATTTTCTTACAAATAACAAAGTCAAAACCCAACAAAGTCAACCTCAATTTAGTTTCCTTAGCAAAGATACTCAAATCTCCAATTGTACCCTCAAGTATCTAGTAAAAATGAGGCTTTGCAACAGTCAACATACCTCATCTGCCAAAAGAACAAGACCTTCTATCTTGCAGAATTCAACAATTTCCCGCAGGTTGGCCTCAGCAAGAACCTGCAGGTATCCATGTCAAGATAATCAAATGATAAAACACGATCCTAACCGATAATTGAACACCCAGATCCCATCCAAGCAGCCTCCCCCAATGAAACATGTCATTTTCCACTTTAATCAAATTTCTAAAATCTGGTAATTGTTTACCTGCCCTGTTGGGTTGCCTGGATTTATTACAACCAAGGCCCTAACAGTGATGCCCTTGGACTGAGCAGCTTCCAACTGCTTTTTGAGCTCAGAAATCTCCAATCCCCAACCTGTTTCTTCATCAAGATAGTAAGGAACCTGGAAAAACAACTTTGAATTTAATCATCAAATATTTTATTACTGCATAAAACCACCCGAAAGTAAATGAAGCTTTTCCCAAATGAATCTAGTCAGCTTAGCAGTTGAACATAGCTAACCAGCCATCGCAACACTAAATATTACTCTTATATTAAATATAACACACCAAAGTGCCACCATGGAGGGTGATTGAAGCTGAGTACAGAGGGTACTGAGGAATGGGACAAAGGATTCCATCCTTTTCTGATCTTATAAGTAACTGCATCATCATATGGACCTGATAACAGAATAAACAAAATCGAGTCCTTGCTTAAGATTTGAATTTCATTAGTTTCTGAAGTTTGTAGACATAATACAAACAAGGCCGACGAGGGGAAATTCAAATTTACTGCTGGGCTTGCACCATCAGTCAAGAAAATGTCATTGGGATCTGCAGAAAAACCATCACGAGCTTCAATACCAGCAGCAATGGCATCACGTAATCCCTTGATACCCTGATGTGAAGAAACAAAATATAAATCATAAGGAACAAGTGCTTAGTAATGTATCAATTGAATCGTTTAAAAGCGAAAAAGAGAGAGCACCCTGCCTGACTATGACTATATGCACCAGTTGCTCTTCCAGGAATTTGATCCAGGATCTGCCAAGCACGCTCTATAGCATCGGAACTGTGAAATTCATAAGGAGAAGAGAAAAACAGTAGTTGGCAATGAACAGAAATCCAAAGATAATTTCATCATGCCACATCAAAGATTTTGTAACGCAAAGATGACCCGTCATGAGATGGCTTTCTCTTTGATTTGATTGGCTCCATTTATGACTTTTACATGCAAAGTTTTGAGCCAAAATATCACCAGAAATATGACAACTAAAACGAGATGAACTAACTGTAATCTTAGCAAATAAAACAGAATTCCAAAGACCTTCTTGGGGTGGAGTGGTGGGGTGTTAAAGTCAAGATTTGAATAAGAAACTCATCAGCAGATGTTCAGTTCAAACAGAATTTGTGTAGGAATTCAACGTCAAAAATGCTCCAGAAATGTTAATCATTCTTTGGAACTTGATCTTCACAACAGGTAAAAATTTGAAATTACAAAGTATTAGACAGAAACTTGCTGTAATTCATAGCTTGCTATATAATAGACATTAAATTCTTCCACACATTCTTAATGGTAGCACCAAACCAAAAGTAATAATGTCTCTCCAAGTTGTTTATAAATCTAATGGTTCCTCAAACTCATAAACTGCACCCATGTCTCCTCAGAAATTTAGAACTACTCCATATACAGATATATATAAATCTTTCAAACCTGAATAAGCCCTGAGTTTCACTTCTGTCTAAAATGGTTGGATGGTCACATAGAGCGAGAACCTAACAAAAAATTTCCTATATAAGGAGCTGAAAGAACATTATCGCACTTAAATAGAACGAAGTGACACCACACAAACCTCTCTGAAGAAAGTTATTGGCTCCTGACCAAGAGATTGCGGATTTCCAATATTGCAGTAAAGTATCTGTCACATAAAAAGGGGAAATAAGTACAGAAACGGAATGCCAGACTTGGACAGTTGTTCTCACGAGTCAATTGTTTTGCCTTATTTTAAGACAACACGATATAAAAATGCATTCCAAGTACGCATTTAAAATGCTAAAATTTGAACTCACAAGAATGAAAAAGAAGAGTACCTCATCAAAAGGATGAGAACCTGGATTCTCCTTTAATTCTTGTTGTAATTGCTGCAAGAACAAAACATTTCAAAGGACTATCCAAAAAAGATGAATAAATTGCAAACATTGTTTGGAACAAATCCAGTATATTCAAATAGTTATTGCATTCACCAATAATTTTTTTACTGAGTTAAATTTTCCAGAAGTGGTTCTCTGTGGATGACCGAGTGCAACTCCTTAAATAGGAATCATAATTCGAAACTACTTGTCCATACAACTGCTGATGAACTTAACTATATTACCTGGGCCAGGGTAACAATCTCACCACGAACCGCATACTCACATTCCAAGACCTGGCAGAAAGGAAAATTAAGTAGTAAGATGTTGAAAATTAGAGTACTCATTCAAGAATAGAACCTGATAAGAGGAAATTTCAAACATCATTGAACCCTTCCCTGTTTGTGAGTCAAACTTTAGAAAATTCAAATAGGGAACGTTGCCAGTAATTAGCCTAAACTTATCTTTGCCTATTACAAATCACATAGAAGAAGTCATTTTCCTAGGCCAAAACAACTAAGGGATCAAGCATATGAATTCTACCAAGTTCTCAATGCAGTACGTGAATAAGCAACATTTGTCAATAGATACTCAATTGATCTTTTTGAGGTAACCAAAGACATCCTTCGAGGCCAGAGGGTCATCTAGATTCTCCAGGAGTCTTCGAGACTTGAAAGATTTATAGCAAGGAAATTTTGCTAGAAAAAAAGAGGAAAGACTTTGCCGAACTACACTCCTTTTTCAGCCCTTTTTGTTTCAGAATACTATGATTTGGGGAGGGGAGGGTGTAACAATCCGTTAAGAAGTGTAACCCCTCGGTCAGGAAAGAATCAGAACTGGAGAATCGATTAGATTCGGAAGTGACCCTGGACAATGAAAACATTCGGAAGGTTAGCATCACATATAAATTATAACGCTCAAGTGATAACACGAGTTGGGAGGCAGTCTCGGCGTGGATGACCGAGGATTAATCAAGATGTTCGTAAAATGGCATAGAGACCATTGGATACCCAGAAGACAACTAAAACAATAATGGATATACATGATCAAGCACAGCGTAGAGTAATTAAATTGAATTGAATTGAATTTGAGCCACCGCCTCTACAAATTGTGAGTGCGCAAATAAACCAGTCAAGGGCAATATAATACCCAAGCCTTTTGGCATATAATCGATATAACAGTGAAACGAAAGCGCCAAATCAGAAAACTAATCATCGCAAAATCAAAGCAATATTACCTTGGGATTGATGGTTTCAAGAGTGACAGGATTGGGAGCCATTGAATCAGAGGACGACGGAGGAGGAAGGAGATGAGAAGAAACGAGGAAGATGAGATTGATGACACGAGGTAGAAGAGGCGGAAGCAGTTGCAGTAAAAGACGAAGTTCTCTGTCTCTGGACGAGATTTCTGGCTTTGTCGGCTACGAATCTCCGCATTGTAACGTAACCGTTTGTTCGACACTTGCTTTCTGAATTCTGACTCTAATGAAAAGGATCGAATCCTCTTGTTCCCCAAATCTTGAAACTAAGCAAACATTTCAATGCTGTTTCTGACGAAAAGTGACAACTCAAGGTTCGGACACAGTTCTTCTTCGCGCCTACCTTCAATTACTTTCAGTTTCCATTGTTCTGCCCTGTTCTGCAGTGATAGTAGGCCTGAATGCAGCCCATTTAATCCTTTTAGGCTACCCACACTTCATATGGGCCAGCATTTTGGTTCTCAGCCGTAGAAAGTGGTGCTTGCTGGGTGGCTCAACATTACCGACTGACCCCATTAAGCCCAGCCGCCAGGGTCCAAGAAAGAACCCACAAAAAATGGATTGCATACGAAGCATGGTGTACTAGGCCAACCAAGGCCTTCTAAAATTGATTCTTCAATCCAAAATTCAAGTTGAAACCAAGTTTAATTACAAAGTTACACAACTTATTAGAGTTCAAATGTAGATTGAATCCCATTTACACTGATTGGACTTTGATGTGGGTTTGGTGTCAAAAGTCCAAGACCCTAATCCAAATGCTACCCAAATTTATGGTTAGAACTGTTTGTATGTTTTTTTAATAGTCTTGGCTGTTCGGGTCAACTTACGCATATCTCGATTAATTCCTTCCTCAGGTTGATTAAAGGTAGATCATCCACGTCGGAATTAGGGTATTCACGAGGAATAAATTCCTCATAGTCTGACCCCAAAGAGTTGTCAAGATTCGAACTCAATACGTCTGCATTTTTAACCAGTTTATGTTATCGCTTGAACTATCTATTGGAGTTTGATTAAAACTGTTTTGTCCAAACCCAATTCCAACCTCAACCTTGAAAAAATATTGGTGGTAACGGTGACGTCACACCATTACGTTGACATGGTATAATTGTCTATTAATAATATAACAAGTGGACAAATGAATCCCACGTAGAGTAGTTATTGCATGACATGGATAGTTATTTAATTATGTGAGAGATTCACTTGTCCAATTGTTATCTTATTAATTGTCGGTTACGCTATATGAATGTGTTACGACCCTAGCTTATCCCATGTATTTTGCAATGAAGCCTTTATCTGCAGCAGCTTGGATATTTGATGGTTTCCTACTAGCTAGGAAGATTAAGAAAGCTAAAACTCTGCTATAATCTAATTTAGTCAGACAACTAAGAAGAACAAGAATTGCCTCCCGAAACACCTCCACATATTTATTTCATCAATTCAATAACAACACACACATACACTTAATATATAACATCAACCAATTTTAGAAGAGAGAACAGAGCAATAAAGAAGCTTCATCATCCTTAATTAGTTGTTCCTGGGTTTTTTGGTTATAGATGGAAGAAGCTTCAGCTTTCATAGACCAAGAGAAAATGGAAAGCCAGTGGAGCTCAACCAACTACCACCAGCAATGAAGTTTCCAGGACTGAATGGTTGAGCCTGACTTGCACTAGTAAGCACCCTGTAACCTTTCCAGGTTACCCTCTTTGAGGTGCTGGCTCCAGTTCCAGTGTTCTGGTACTCTGCATAGAACAATGTGTCAAGTGCAAAATTTCCATCCCACTCGTACCACCCAGCAGGATTGATCACATCAGAAATTGTCGATTGCATAACAACAGTCCTAGAATATTCCTTCCATGGTCTGCCAAGGTACGTCGGAAAACTGCTTTGGACAGGTTTTAAATCAGAAGTGGCACCAATCCTGCATTTCTGAATAACGATTCCAGTTCTTTTGGCCGGAATTGGGACGACGTGCATGAATATCACAGTCTTGTAAAACAGCCCCGGAATTGCGGAAGATGAAATCGACAGAATCGGCTACGAAGCAACCCACAAAGAATTGGCGATTGGAGTGGACATAGAGAGTGTCTTGGTAGGCTATAAAACCACAGCGATAGAACGCTGATAAGTCTGCCCCAACACGAAGCGCCACCGCTTGGTGCTTTGATGGGCCTGCTGAGTTTTGAAAGGTTATGTCTCGCGCCAGGAAGCCTTCACACACCACAGCTGCACCCAAACCCAAATGGGAAACATTCAAAAATGTCAATGAATCAGATGAGCCTCACATTCTAATAACATTAAATGAGGGTGAAAGATAAATTATTTGTGTGACATTAACAAGTGAGCCCTTCTCCCTACACCCGTCATATGTTTTAATGAAAAGTGGCGAAGTATGTTATTCATGTGACACAAATGAGTTTTAGTCTGGTCAGGTGAATTGCACACTCCGCCACTTTCCGTTAAAACATCTAACGGATGCCAATAGAAGAGATCAATTATTACAATTAGCGAATTGAATGGCTCAATTGACACAATAAAATTGAAACGTAATATTCTTTAGTAATTTACTCTAATTCCTAAGTTGATGTCCATCCACTCTACTCACACTTACACTTCTGATTACAAGGAATCTAATAACGTAATCACTTTTGAAATTTAGATAATGGAAATTTTAGGGCACAAAAGTATTCAGAATTTGTTAATCTTACATATTAACAGAAATAGGACACGAAGCTTCAAATGATAGTTAACATGAATAATAAGTATGTAGTATGTATTATTATTACACACCAACAACTAGTCATGTACTATTTTTTTTTTATTGATCTAACATTGTATGAATTGTTTTAGATTCTTAGAACAAAATGAGTTTTTGTCAAAACTTAGTAGGGAAAATCTCATTTTGCCCCCTAAAATATACAAAAACTCTCAATTTGTTTTCTGAATAATCAATTTTTTCACATTGTCTTCTCAAAAAAATAAAAAAAAAACGTTGCAATATGGTTCACTATCTTATTTTTGTTTGATCGTCTATCTGTTTTGTGTCAAATCAATCAATCAAGAATTATAAAACAGATAGACAACTAAACAAAATATAATTGTGGACCACGTTGCAACGTTTTTAGGTCTTTAAGGAAACTATATATGAAAATTAATCATTCATGGAACAAATTGAAAATTTTTGTATCTTTTAAGGACAAAATGATATTTATCTTATTAAATATAATACGAACACAATATAAAACTAAATAAATATAATCTAAAATGATATGGCAACAGTAGTGGTGATGGTGGCAGTGTCGGTGGTGGTGGTGGTAGCAATGGTGGCGACAGTGGTGGCGATGTCGGTGGTCGTGGTGGTGATGGGGTGGCGACGAAAATGGTTGTGGCGACGGCGACAATAGTGGTGGTGATAGTAGCGACAGCAGCGATTGAGGGCGGTGGGGGAGGCGGCGATGGTGGTAGAAATAGTGGTGTGGCGATTTCAAACACTATTTTTTTAAAAAATATTTATGAAAAATAATCCTTAGAACTACTTTTAAAAAGTAATTCTAAGCACTCTTAAGAGTCTATTTTTTCTATTAAATTTAAGGTGTTAATATTAATCGTTAGATTAATTTTAAAGTAAAATTTAAAACGATCTAAACCGTAAATAAAAAAAATTATTTTGTTTATCTTTTAAGATTTAAATTATAAGGTACTTTATTATATAAGATAGCTCACATCACTTCATTTATCTCTATCACATATTCAATTATTTTAATATTTAATTAATTTATAGTTGAATATAATTTATAGTTCAAATGTTATTCATATACGATATTATACATATGTTAAAAAACTTTATCGAATTACATGTTTTAAAAAATTATCATTTAATATAACTAAATAAATTTTTTTAAACGTTCGAATTTTATGTTGCACCATACATAAAGACAATGGATATGTAGGGTTATCAAAATTCAACACGACACGATTAATCGACACGAATTAAACGGGTTTAGGTGAGATCTTAACGGGTTTGGGTGATAAACGGTTGACATGCCAAACACGTTTAATAAACGGGTCGTGTTCGGATGAGACCTGTTAAATCGTTTATCAAACGTTTACCTGTTTAAATAAAATTAATATAATAATAAATTAATAATTATTTTAAAAAATTAGCAAGAAAAAAAAAGTAAATAAATCAATAAAAAATAAATAAATAAAGTAGTAGTTTAAAGACAAAGGAGAAGAGTTAGAGAGCACTTGAAAGACAAAGGCAAATCACTGTCTTTTGTTTTTATCCCACATTAAAAAATGAGGGGAGATTGGAAGAGTGAGTTGCCTATAAAAGGCAATAGCTTCTTGCTTTTTTTTTTTAAAATCTTTAAGTCTTATTTTTATGAGATTTGATTTAAAATTACTCTTTTTTGATGTAAGTGCAATTAGTAATAAAAAAAAATAGAGAATTAAAATTTATTGATATAATTTTTTTAAAATTAAACGGGTTAAATGAGTCGTGTTGTGTTACCCGTTTATTAAACATATCGTGTTCGTGTTAATATTTTTTACCCATTTATTAAACATGTCGTATATAAATTTATACATTTTTTACCCGTCATTCGTTTAACCTGATACATAATCGTTTAATTCAGATGAAGTGATACAGAACAAGTAATGTCTTGAACCCGTACAAAATTTTGTCATTATCCTCAGTGTAAATGTGATTCGTGTTTTGGTTGGGACGAGCCAGCCAGTGCGGTGGGGGACTACTATCCTATCCTATCTCACTGTGATTGCCAGACATTTTGAATACATACATAAATAAATAATAATAAATAAATTCTGCTAATTCTTTGAATTCTGGACCTTCACCCCACCGGGCATGAGCATATCCCCTGGCTTATAAGCAACGGACTGATAATGCGTCCTGACATTCTTATGTAATCTTTTTTAATAATAATAAATATTATAATTTTAATTACGACCCACTATTTATAAATCAATTTTTATTTATATATGATAAATTATCTCTCATTAAATAAAATAGAAGGAACTAAGATAGAAATGATATAACAAAACATAGATGGAATAATCCAAGAAAATAATAAAGAGTAATGCTAAATAAATTTAATTTACTAATTTAATTTATTAAAACAGTTGAATTAACTGTAAATTTTATCTAATATTAATAGATATTGCTAATTCAAAAGTGGGAAAGGCGGGGGTACCATATCGAAAATTATAATTTTTAAAAATTAAGTTATAATTTTTTTGAAATATTATTTATAACTATGAATGGTATAATCGGTATTGAGGGTTTATGATCGATTATGAATATTTATTTCTTTTAAAATTATAATTTTATTATAAAAAATAGTGAAAGAAGGTACGATGAAATTAGATGAATAAATTAAGATAATTAGGGTATTGAATGATGAATTAAAAGGGAGTGAGAAAAATCTGAACTCACCGATCGGTAGCAGAGTTGAAGGTTGTGCTGCCATCAACCACATTCCGACTAGCCGTAATAATGGTGGTAATTCTACCATCACCCAAAAACATTATGTTGGTCTTGGCACATCCACATTTTCCCTGTAAACACCCGCCTTAATTCTGATCACGTATCTCTGGCTACTTCCTTCCGGCGCAGCGGCCACTGCCTCCGATACCATCTTATAGTTGCCGCTGCCGTCCGCCGCCACAACCACGTTTGACGTCACCGACGAAGACTGCAATAACCTCCTATCTCCGGCGGATAACCACTTAGGCCACCCATCGGTATCCTCCTCCACCGTGAGCTTCCTCCCTTCAATTTCCTCTCATTCGCAATATCGGTGTCCGTCAAGTTCTTGATCAAGGCCAATACATTACTGCACAACTTTTCTACTTTCAATTCACCCTTCAGCAACACTTCACGCACTTTTTTATCAGCTTTATCGTGCGAAAAGCCGTCGAGGCAAGTCTCTTGGTTGGTCATTGCAGCGCTCAGGAGGGTTTTGAGGTCATCGGCGTGTTGGGTGAGAGACTTCTTTTTTAGGGTACATATCAAGGTCTTCTTCAACCTTGTGAAGCTCATCAAGCGTCTCATCAATGGTTTCGAGACAACCATGAAGAGCAATCTTCTCTCTCTTTGTGAGATTTTTTTCCTTCGTGAGCTTCTTTACTGTTAAGAAATTGTGTTAGACGGCGGTGATGGTGATGTTTAAGGCCAGCTTGATTACAGCCATCGGGCTTGAGACTTTCTTGCTCATTCAGGGGACTGAAGCAAGAGAAGAGAAGCATAATTCTGGGTATAGCGTGCTGCTACAGGAGGACTTCAGAATGGCATGAGCTTGGGAGATTACAATGTTATGGTGGTCGGAGTGGTGGGTTCGTGAATTTACTCCGGCGACAATGGCGATTATCATGACAACGACTAGGACAGAGGCAAAAAGAGTTAAGCAGAGTTTTTTCTTTTTCTTGGAGATGGAAATGTGCTTGCAGGAGTTTGACATTCCGGCTACGAATTCTTTGATCTGGGTCATCTCTTTGGGAATTTTGAGAATATGGGGAAGGGAAAGTGGTGAGGAAGAGGTCTGGATATGGGGTTTTATATAGTGACTGGACTGATGTTAATAACTTCAAAGATCAGACATGGTTTATGTAATTTTATTAACGGGAAATATTATATAACTCAAATTTAAAAGTCAAATTTGTATTTCAAGTGAAAGTGATCATTAGGTGAATAGGTTTATCAACTTTTTTAACTGAGTTTCGTTGATCCAATATTTCCCTTTATTTAAAATTCAAATTTGAATTACATAACGTTACTCTTTTATCGACAATGAAGTACAAACACCCTAGAGCTTTTAATAAGTTAAATGAGATAATACATATATATTTTTTATTTTTCTTTAAGGTGGGACCGCTACCTCTCTCTAATTAAAGGATAATTTTATGAGCACTAAATTTGGGCATTAAAATTTACATCAAATCAACTGCAATCGTTAGATCAATAATTGGACCTATTGATCTAACAACTCTAAGTTATTTGATATAAATTTTAGTGCACAATTTTTGTGTACATAACATTTTTTTTAAATAAAAGTCAGATTGTTTGCTCTATTGATAACTCTGCGAGATTCTGCTTAAGGCATAAAAAAATAAAAAAGAAAGAGAAAAAGAGACTCAATTATCCAAAAATAACACATGGGTATGTGAATACTTCTATTATCTTCAAGTACTTACTTTTTATTATGTAATCAAGAATATCTTTTCTACACCATTGATACTTGAGCCACGAATCGATAGACTGCTTTTTATCTTTTTCTACTGCAAATGAGTAATCAAATAAAAGGGTGAGCAACATTTTATGGTTGGCATGGCATATAAGATGGGACATTCACATGATCAGAGACGAGAGCAGATGACACTTCTTGAAAATTTCTTTATTAGGAAATGATTTATCATGCATTTAAGTGAGACTTATTATATATAATTAAAATCTCTTATTCACTAATGATAGATGAATTGCCGAGAAAAAAATTAAAAGAAAAATGTGCATGGTGGGGTATAGTACTCTTGTGTTTGGTTCACTTTCTTGGGTAACGTTTGTTTTGGTCCGGATGGCTTCATTTTGGACTTTAATTTCTCTCTAAGGATTATATGCATGGATATATGTGCTGTTTTTTTATTTATATTAAGGATAATTCGTGTTTAAATATAAATAATTTTGAAATAAATATTAACTGTTGTTGAATGAGTCTATTTAAAATTATTAGATAAACTTATTAAAGTATATCATATTTTATATTAAAGATATAAATACTCTATATTTATAATTGCGACTTGGAATACAAGTGAGCACCAAGAGTTCACACGGCTTGCCTCCAATGAGATTCAAAGTGGATTTTTGTTTCATTATCTTTTTCTAATATTAATCCCACTGTTGAATAATTATAATTAAGTACCATCATCGGTTTTTTGCATTATTTGATGGATATGAATTGTTTTTAACCATAAATACAAGTGGTATGAAAAAAGCTAAGTATGTCTGGCCATGGAATTTTTTGGTTTCTGCGTCTTGTTATTTTTTGTTAACCACTCAAATCATTTACTGCTCAGTCTTTTTTTTTTCTTTTTAAGTTTCAACAGCCAGGATATTTGGTCTCAATACGTATATTTTGATTAATTTTCTCCTTGATTCGATTAAAAACAAATTACGCATGTCAGGACTAGAACATTCAAAATAGATGAATCCCTCTTGGTGCAACTCTAAGGGATCGTTAAAATTTGAATTCAGAACGTCTGATTTTACGGTTGATCTTTCTTATCATTTTAGTTATTTTTTGAAGTTTTGTTCAGATTGTCCGATGGTTATTGTCCCCTCTTCTCTCCATCTATATATATATTAATTTCCTAGCAGCATAATTTATTTTCTTTATTATTCAATGATTAAATTGTGAGAGTGTAAGTGTCGTAAACTGGGTCATGTATCAACCACTATAAATTGTCTGACAAGACCGAAGCAGTCTTGATGGAACCACATGTGCGTTATGGAAGTTATTAATGTGACCATAAGTGTCAGTCAAAAAATTTAAGAGTTATAACTTTTAATTATCAAGACATTCAACCTATTGATACTATTGATCTTACATATTATAAATGTTATAATATACATGATAGTGCTCAAAAATACTCAGCCCAAGTTCAAGTTAATATTTTGAAAAATGGGAGAAGGTAATATGAATATTTTAGGCTAACATAAAAAATATATATAATTAAAGATAATATATAAGTGGTTTACCCTAATCGAAAGACCAAAACTACGTTCACTATAATTAAAATTCTTGCTATGTAGAGTTTATATTACTTAAAGAAAAATGTTACAGTGAGTTTCTTAGCTTAGAACTTTTCTAATCAATGTCCTGTGAGTAGAGATTTTTTAGGTAGGGTTTTACATTGTGTCCTGGTGTTCTATTTATACAAGGTGTTATATAAGGTTTTTGCGATCTTCCTCTTTCTTTGACTAATTTTGTGATCTCCTATTTTTTGTCTTATAATGATGACCGTTAACTTGACACTAGCCATATCCACAGTCCTTCAATGGAATGTACACAAATATTTTTTTATCAGAGAGTACATTTTCGTTAGACGCTCCAGAAGTTGTCCCTGGTCCCTTGGACACATGGCGCGAAGTGGGACATTCGGGGTCTGGTGAATACCGAACTCCTTGATCCCGGGCTGCTTACCGTTAAGCTTGTTTTGACCGAGAAAGGTTGTGCCGAGCAGGACTCTCTGTTGGGCTCCCTCCTTTGAATTATGACCCATTCATTGTTGCGAAGCAGATGGGTCTCTTGAGCCGTAATGCACCCGTTGGGTCCATTAGATGATTTGAGTTTAGGATAGACAGCCCACTCCAAAATCCTACTATTATCAATACATAAATATTTCTTATTTTTATATCTTAAATATAATGTTATAGCTGCGAATGCTTGAATTTTTTTTATACCTTAAAACAATAATTATTTTATAATTAATTCAAAATGTGAAAGAAGAAGTAAAAAAAATATAATTAGATGGACTATTCTCGATGATTGTATTTATAGATTAATTAGTACGTTGTTAATTTATATAATTATATGTCTTTTATGGTTGAGATTTAATAGTTGGATGAGTCAAAATTCATATGATTAAAAAATTTAAATATAAGAAAAGATAGGAGAAAATATTCGGTACTTGACAGGTACCAGGCTGTCATTGACAGTTCATATTCAGCATGCCACCTCATAGAGAGATAAAAATTGAAGGAGAGCCTACCTTGAGGTGGTATCTCTTGATTGGTGCTGAGTACCAGTTGTTAATGACAGTCTGGTACCTGTCAAGTACTGAATATTTTCTCAAAAGATAGAATTACACGATTTATCATTTATGTAAGTCGTTATTGTCAATTGCTTGTTTCGAGTTTCATGCACTAATTAGGAAAAAATAAATATATTTTGGGAATTAAATAGCAACTTTTATTGATAAAAAAATATATAATTATTGTGTTGATGGGAAGGATAAAATTGAAACAAAATATATTATTGATGAAATTTAGGACTTCTTAGGAGTAAATTTTTAAAAGTTGGGTGGGAGCAAGAAAGAGGATTGGGTTTGTGAGTGAGGGGTTAGCCTAATGTTTTGAAACATGTAATAACTAGTAATAACTTCGGGCCTAAAGATACTCTAAAAGTCAAACATTAATCATGTATTAATGTTATTGAGACATAATTGAGAAATATAATGAATTGTGACAAATGGATAATAGTGAAATACATTTAAAAATATGATCTATTGTACAATTAAATGCATTCCACTGTCACTTCATTTGTCATAATATATTATGTCCTAATAGAATTGTTCTTAATCATTATATATATATATTAATAATAATTTATATTTTTTTAATTATATAATTTAAAATTCAAGTGAACAAAGAAAAAAAATAATAAATGTAGAAGAGAAAGAAGAGAGCTAGGTGTATAATATCATACAAATATTTTGTGAGTCAAAAGGCCATACTAAAACTAGTCAAGTTCTATAATAATTTTATTATTGCATGTAGAGTGTGTTTTGTTTGTACGATGGTAATAGGCAGGATTAATTGGTGGGATTGGATATAAATAATTAGGGGTTACTTATTCTGTGTTTGAATAACAAATTCGGGTCTTTCCTAACCGCTCTCTCTCCACTGCTGATAAGTTGCCACCGACAGTTTAAGGAATTGAAATTACTTGAATGCCCCTACATTCTAAATAAAACGTGGATTGAATTAATATTGAGGGTATGATGGTAAAATTGATAAAAGAATAGCCAACGGGTACGTAATTCACAAGTCAAATCAATGGGGCCCACAATCCTTCTGAACAATGGATTAGCTTAAAGCCAATAGGCCTTTCCTTGGACCAATAACCGGGGATCATGAAGCAGTTTTTGGATAAGGAGACGACGAGGTAATCGTTTTGTGAAGATAAAGTTTTTTACGAATTAATATTCTTAAAATTTGGCGATTAAGTCTTATCATTGTGTATTTAATTAATTTTAATATATATATATTCTTAAAAAAAATTTTAAGAAAATAATATTCTTAAAATTCAGCAGTTAAACCTTATCATTGTGTACCTAATTAGTTTTAAAATATATTCTTAAAATCGTCTTTAAGAAAGTAAATTTTAAAAAATGAGCAGTTAAATCTTTGTATCTCAGCATTGTACTTTTTTACAATATATTTTTTTTATAATTATATCTAATTTAGTGTACCAAATTTCAAAAGACTATAAACTATAAAATTTCTATCGTATCCAATCCAAACATCTTTACCAAACACGCCCGCAGGGGCTTGTTCAAACAATGGACAGTAGGTGTCTTGGTTGGAGCTCTTCAAAGAAAATGGGTAAATCTCCAAAACATAATTAAGAAGTAGTTCAGTTTTGTACTAAATTACAACTTATACCTTAGATATGCAAGTACTTTTCAATCATTAAACATGAGTTAAGTTCCGTTGACAGAAATATAGATGGTAAGTCTCTTTGGAGTTGATTTTTTAAGGTAAAAAATTTCACAAAAATAAAAAACAGAGGTAAAAAAGTCTTCAAAACCGTGTGAAGCGTTTTTTATAAAGTTAAAAAAGTCTGTTTGAAATAATTTTTTAAATTTTTGTATCAAAATAAAAAAAATAATTACATATATGTACAGATTATGCATAATAGTTTTAAAAATATAATTTTTTTTTATGTTATAATTAGTAATAAAGTAAAAAGTTATGTGGGACCTACGACAAAACTCCAAACAGTCCGAAGAAAAACTTATAAAATAAATTTCATAAGTCAGTTTAAATAAGTCTTTTTGGGTCTAAAACATTACTATATAAGTTAGTAAAAAAAAAAGTAAAGTCCAAACAAAACTAACTTATTTTACTCTAAAATCTTTAAACATTAGTTATTTAAACTAATTTCAAAGAGGCCTTTTAAATCTTTTCTCGATTGATTGGTACCTGGAGGAACTACCATTCATATATTCGATTTCAAATGATTAAAATAAAAGTTTTGTTGAGTTTAGTTTCGTTATCTTGATTTGCTATATAATTTTTTTTTTCTTTCTTATATTATTTGAGGATCATAATTAAGTCGAGTTATTCGAGCTCATCTTGGATCGACTTTACATGTGTTGAGTTTAAACATTTTTTTAGGCTTGGTTCATTTATATGTAAAATAGACAAGTTATTCGGGTTTGACTTGAGTTAAATTCGGCTTAATTTATTTTTTAAACAAACCAAGTTTGAACAACTTTTTAAGTTTGTATAAAAAAATGAGTTCGACAGATTTAACACGAGTTTACAAAATTCAACTCGATTATTAGCCATCTATATAATAAAGTTGTTTACAATTTAAATTTCAAAAGAGAAATAATTTTTTTTTTATTTTTCGCAGTTCAGATCAGTTTAAATTTTACTTTAAAGTTAATCTAATAGTTAATATTAATACCCTAAATCTAATAAGAAAAATAGGCCCTTAAAAGTGTGTTTGCGGTTACACCTTTAATAAACACCTTTGATTGTGAGAGTTATCAGTTAAATAGTTATTTGTTACACTTGAATCCGTGAAGTAATTGTTAAGCACATGTGTCTCAATCTTACAGCATGGCAAAAAAATATTAAGGCTCGAACTCGGGTAGATTAAGGTATCAATTCGAATGTAACCCATTTTATGAAATTAATAATCACAACTCCACACAAAATCAAATTTAATTACTTGTCTATGTAATCCCAAGAGATAATTCAAGCGATAAAATAGACGAGCTGTAAATTTTGATACTGTGAGTTTGAATCTTAACAATCCCTAAAGACTAAATCCTGAATTTTGACAATCCTTTGAGGCCAGTCGACCAGGTCATGAAAAATTTGTCCCTCATGAATAACTTGGTCCTGAGTGTGAATGACTTGTTTTTGATCAAATCGAATGAATGATTAGTTGAGACGAATGTAAATTAACTCGAATACCCCTAATCGATGACAAAAAAAAATAATTTGTGCATATTTACATCGTTTAACTCGGAAATGAAGTTCAAAAAAGAAAAAAGCAGAGATTGCTGGTCGACCAGGAGATCTCTCTCTCTTTTTTTATTTTTTATTTTTACCTTTTTTGGCTAAGCAGTGGACCAAGTAGGTAGGAAGTGTAATTATGCGTATTCCAAAAAAAAAATATTAAATTACATAAAATCTGCAATTGCACATGGCGTGGGGGACCCAGCTCCCAGTGACCCCACCCCAATTACGAAATTTCAAAGTTGTTCTCTTGCATGATTGATGGTGGCCCATGGGGGTTCGTCAGCCGCCTTTGGATGTGCATGGTTAATGGCTAGCCAACACCAACCTGGCAACCCACCAACCTCACTCTTCTCTCGCGTATTATCCACGTTGAGAAGCTCCTCCAGAGACCAACAAGGCCAGCCTTAGCTCTCTGTCTTCTTCTAATTTGTTGGGTAGCCACATCTCTTGTCATTTTTGAAAATTCTTTGTGTCGTGGCATTTTTATATGGGACTATTTTAATTCATGTTATTTTTTTGTTATATTATTTCAATTTGTTTCACACATCCCTTTTAGTATTCGTGTCAATAAAAATATTTATTCAAAAAACCAACGCAAACCCATTTCTTAGTTATCGGGCAGAGCACACCTTTTGTAATAGGGCTAGTTGTTTGATAGTAACTGTAATTCATGGTACAGTTATTTTATTGGCCATATAATTGTGAACACTCTCTACCACGTATAGTGAAATCCCCTTTTTTGACCTAGGGAGTGAAAAATGAATCGGGTTTTGATAAATTTGTGAAATTCTAAAAAATAATGTAACTTTTTTTAAAAGTATTTAATAAAAATTAAATTCAATGATCAAAATATCGTTTTGAAACAGTCAAAACTTTCAAAACGTTTTTGTTTTCAAAGAGAGCGAAACGTATCAGTGATGAAATTAAAATTTTAATACTTCAAGGTGTTCCACAATATTTCGAAATGTTTTGTTATATTTCAATGTATCTGCACAATTATTTCAGAATATTTCAAGAAATTTCAAGATAGTAGTTGGTGCACATATGCGTTGCATGTGGGTCATTTTAAATATCAAATAGCATATATTACTGGTGCAAAGATTACGTAATATTTATATTATTCAAATCATCATAAAACATGAATGTAGAAAATTGTAATTCTAGTGTTATAACTGACAGAAAGAAAATATACATTTCAAAAATATTATAATTATTTACACACTATTTTATATTATGGATGTGAATATACTTAAGAAAATCATTTTAATTCTTCAAAATCATGAAAATATGTAACATGCCTTTGTTGTTATGAGACATTACAATATCTCATGACATATTCAATATCACATTCTTTTTCTCCTACGCAATAAAACAAATTTGTAGATCTAAACTATGGACACGTGCATACTGAAATTATTGAAACTAACAATGTTGCCTAACCAAATGGAGCACATGAAGAAATTAATCAAGATCATATGCATGTTCACTAGCAAAATATAATATCTACATCGTGATTTCTTTATTCTTGACTCGTTAATTCATTCCATCCAAAACAAATCTATTCAACTTGAAACTATCAAACCTGGTAGATGTGGTTGTATAAGAGTCGATGAACCAAATTTTCACAAACAATTACAATAGAGATTTGTCATGTCATTTCTTTTACACTCCTTACATGTACAATAAATGAATCTTTAAATTGGAAAGAAGCTAGAATTAAATAAAAAAACTTAGACGTAGCCCATATGTCTAAGTAGTTTACGACATTTGACAAAAAAAATATTACATGCACTATAAATCTGAATGATGAGATCAAAAACTATTTAATCCAAAGGACCCAAAATTATTGTATGTACTCAACGAGGAAAACACAAAAAAAAATCCCAAATAAGAAACAAAGATAGAGGGATGAACAACAAAAATAATTGAAATCAAAAAAATCATGGAAACTATGCTGTTGAACCAAAAACAAAGGTACCAACCCAAGCAACACGAGAAACATATACATGCCTAAATCGAAACACCATCACCAACAAAAACACACCCTTGTTTGAGATCCAATGTCTTTAAGTTTAGATTATAACCACTATAACCTTTGTATATCGAGAGAGAGAAAAAATTAAGATAAAAATACAAAATCAATCAGTGAAAATTATCAAACCTATAACAATTCAAAAACCTAATTTGATAATTCATTAAAATGATGGTTGTAACTTTTGTCGGCAGTTGCAAAAGAGATGATGAAGTTGGTGGGTATTTATTGGTGAGGAAAATATCTGATGGGTATTTTTAATGACCTCTTAGCTTTTTTTAACTTCAATCCAAAGAAAGTTTTAATAATGGCCAAATAACTTTCACCCGTTTTTTTTTTTGTAATGGAGTTACGAAACTCCAAGTGTTACAATAATGATTAGGTTTCCACAATTTGAGTGATGTTGTAATTTAACTCAAGTAACTTAGTTAGATTGATGAACAATAGTTACTAATAGCTCAATAAAAAATTAGTGCAGTAGATAGATTAATTAATTAAATACGATAATTAATCTAGTACTAATTTAACTTTATATAATTGTTTGAGGGTAATAATGACAATTTTTTTTTGATTTAGTAGCCTTTTAAGAGTAGTATAGATATAATATAGATATAGATATATAAAGGAAGATGGACAATCTTTTAAGAGTTGTGTCCCTCCATCTCTCTTGTTTCATAAACTAATAATTTAATGGAGAAATTAGAATATGAGGAGTATGTCATAAATGATATTAATATAATAAATAAAAGGTGTATTGTATTGTATTTATAATATATTTATTTAGTATGTCGGGTTGGGCCGGATTGAGATGGGCGGCGTGCACATGTGTGGTTGAACCGAAAACATGTAGGCGCTCGCTTCACTCATAAAATTGTAGTACCTCTTGGGGCCCAATCCATAGAGCAAATTTGGTCTATATATGCTCATATTGAATTTCTTCCTTAACCAATGTGAGATAAGTGTCAAATCCCACATTACACAAATTTTATTTCCACATTTTAAGAAGGTCACTTTGGAGCTTTTTTTTTCATTCATTTCTTACTTGATTTGAGCAAGTGAATATACTACATTATTCTCCTCACGAAGTAAAATATGAACCCACAAAAGTTTACTCGAAACAACGAACGGGTCTCACTTTAATTTAGGCTCAAAATTGACCAAAAATTTAATTTTTACACTTAAAAAACTGTTTTGGTCCAACAAATCCCCCATATGAATGAAAAATTGGCTGTTAGTATGCAAATGATAATTCTGACACACTATAGAGAGTACATTTTTGGAAAGATCGTGCATCGAGGTAGGTAGCTTTTGGCCTTGAACTTCCATAGTGAAAGTCCATCGGACTTACCGACTAAATAGTAAACGTGATGTTTTAAACTATTCAGCTGTTTGATAAATTAGATCAAATAGACTTCACATAATCTCTTTTCTAACACAATTAGTTTTCATGATTGTGTTCATTTTGGCCCTAAACAACTCCTAATTTTCATGACTGCTTTAAAGAATTCAGCCTTTATAAATTCTCACAGAAGTAGCTCCTTCACACCCATATAGGTGACTCCTATTAGGAATATTCTGCAATATTCCACTTGAATTTACCAAGGTGTAAGAGTCATTAAAAGCATAGCTTTATCCTAATAAACTTTGCAGGCAGCACTAGGTTATCATAGGAATAAGTAGGAGAAATTATCTTCTTAGTGCTTCTTTTGAATCACGCATAATTCGGTTGTCCATTTGAATCTAGATCTTAGGATCTTCAGTCAACTATGTTGGGTTACCATTAAGGTGACTCTTATGTCATAGGATTTAGTCTCATTCCCCTCGATGTGCAATTTACTTGTTCTCTCGTCAAACTTTTAGTAAGCGGATCCACTAGATTATCCTTTGATTTTATATAATTAATAGAAATAATTCCATTAGAGAGCAATTGCTTAACGGTATTATATCTACAACGTATATGTCTGGACTTACAATTATACATGTCACTTTGTGCCCTACCAATTGCAGATTGATTATCGTAATGTATACAAATTGCTAGCACAAGTTTAGACCATATTGGAATATCCTCTAGAAATTAGTGAAGCCACTCAGCTTCCTCTCCTGCATTATCTAAAGCAATAAATTCAAATTTCATGGTGGATTTGGCATTACACGGTTGTTTAGAGGATTTTTCAAATACAGCTGCACCATCAAGTGTAAAAATATAACCACTTGTAAATTTTGTATCCTTCATATCATATAATCAATTTGCATCACTATACCCTTCAAGTACAGCCGGATATATTGTATAGTACAATCCAAAAATTAGGGTATACCTTAAATATCTAAGAACTCTGATAATTGCTTCCAATGATCTACTCCCAAATTACTCTTGTATCTACTCAATTTACTAACTGAGTAAGATATATATGGTCTAGTGCAGTTCATGATATACATTAGATTGTCAATGATACGAGAGTATTCCAATTGTGATATTCTTTGACCAATATTTTTAGACAAATGAAGAGTTATATCAACTAATGTTCTAGTAATGCTACTTTCATTTTGTCGAACTTCTCAAGTATTTTCTCAATATAATGTGATTCAGATGATATAAGTTCACTAGATGTTCCAGAAATTTTAATTTCTAGTATAACATCTGCAACACTTCAATCTTTCATATCAAACTTACTAGACAACATTTTCTTTGTAGGTGTAATACTATTATTATTATTACCTAACATAAACATATCATCCACATATAAACAAACAATGACATATCCATTATTTGTGTCTTTGACTTAGACAAATTTTTCACATTCATTAATTGTGAAACTATTTGACATCATTACCTTATCAAATTTCTCATGCCATTGTTTTAGTGCTTGCTTTAAACCATAAAGTGGTTTAACAAGTCTACACACATTCTTCTCTTTGCCCTTTTACTACGGTTAAGTGTCTCTTCACTTTTTTCATTTATAGACTCATAGTCTATATTACTAGTAGCAGTATCATGGGTTCTTTTAAGAGAACTTCCATCACATACATTTTTACTAGGAAATACATTTTCAAAAATGATGTATTTCTTGACTCAATGATTATATTAACTTGTATATTAGGAATATCAGATTTATGCACCAGAAAACGATATGCACTACTATTTATTGTATAACCAATAAATATACAATCAACAATCTTAGGTCCTATTTTAATTATTTTGAGAATAGGAACCATCACCTTAGCCAAACACCCCCCACACTTTTAAATATTTGTAGAAAGGACTTCGACCTTTCCATAATTCATAAGGTATTTTGTCTAACATCTTGTGGGGTATTCTATTTAAAATATAATTTGCTAAAAGTAAAACTTCCCCCCACAAGTTCTGAGGTAATCCCGAAAAAATTAACATAGCTTTTATCATCTCTTTCAATGTTCTATGTTTATGTTCAACAACTCCATTTTGCTGAGGTATATAAAGCGCAGAAGTTTGGTGAATAATATCATGTTCTTGATAGAACCTATCGAAAGGATTGTCATATTCACCACCTCGATAACTTCTAATTGCTTTAATCTTTTGCCAAGTTGATTTTCAATCTCATTCTTATAATGCATAAATTTTTCAATTCTTCATCTTTACTCCTTAGTAATATCTTGTGCAATCATCAACAAAAGTAACAAAATACTTATTTTTACCTCTAGTTTGACCATATTTCAAATCACATATATTACTATGAATTAACTTTAGAGGCTCAGTACTTCTTTCAATATTATGAAATGATGCTCTAGTTACTTTTGATTTAACACATGCCTCACATTTATGATTTGCATCAATATTGAATTTAGACAACAATTCTAAATTCATTAATTTACTCAAAGTATCAAAATTATTATGCCCTAATCTACCATGTCATACATTGGAGAACTTATGCATATAAGTAGAAGATGTGTTCTTATTATTAAAATTATATACGATTGTCATTACATTCATCTTAAAGAGCTCATCGCTCATATATCCCTTGTCTACATAAATCTCATTCTTGGTGAGCACAAATTTGTCGAACTCAAAAATCAACCTAAAACCCTTCTTACTCACAACGATCCAGATACAATATTCTTTCGAAATTTTGGAACATGTAACAAATCATTGAGAGTAAGTTTTTTTTTTTCAGAAGTCATCTTCAATATAACCTTTCATTTGTCATCAACTTTGGAAGTGGACGAATTTCTTATGAAGAATTGTTCTCCATCACTAATTACTTCATATAAAGAAAACATCTTCTTATCCAAACATATGTGTCTAGTGGCCCCGGTGTCCACTCACCATTCCTTGGTATTTTCTACCAAGTTCACTTCAGATACTACAACAGAAAAACTCATGTTAGAAATACTTTCAGAAAGTTTTTCTACCTCGGTTATGTTAGATTGGGCAACCTTCCTCTTGTGGTTCATTTGTGCTTTACAGATTCGACAATCTTTTGCACGATGTCCCGATTTATTGCACACAATGCAGTTGCCTTTGAACCTTTGGAATTATCACCCTTGGCTCCTTGTTGGCTAACATACTTCTTTTTCTTGTTGGTTTAATGTCCCTCTTCATTCACTTGGGAATTTGATTCCATGAAACGATTGTCAACTTTCTTTCGGAGACTTTATTGTCCACTCAATCTCACAATCAAATCTTCAAGTTTCATTTGCTTGCGTTTGTGTTTTAAATAATTTTTGAAGTTCTTCCAATTTGGCGGTAATTTTTCAATAATTACAGTCACTTGAAAAGATTCACTAAGCATTATCCCTTCAGCATGAATCTCATGTAAGATCACTTGAAGATCTTGAATTTGACTTATGATAGTCTTGGAATTCATCATTTTGTAGTCAAGGAATCTGTCCACAACGAATTTCTTCATTCCGGCATCCTCCGTCTTGTATTTTCTATCCAAGGATTCTCACAACTCTCTAGTCGTGTTGATTGGACTATACACATTATATAAGGTGTTATTCAATCTATTGAGGATATAGTTTTTACACAGAAAATTAAAATGCTTCCATACATCTACCGCAACAACAACTTAGCGGTCAGTCTCATTCTCACTTCAAACAGGAGCATCTTCACGAAGAAACTTTGCAAGATTCAACGTAGTGAGATAGAACAATATTTTCTGTTGTCATCTCTTAAAATCGTTCTCATTTATCTTTTCGGGTTTCTCCTCATGAGACACATGAGTAGGAACAGAAATAGGCACCACAGACACAACATGATTTGTCGTAACAAGAACAATATTATCATTTGTAGCCATTTCTGATAAACAAAGATTACAATTATTCAAAAATAGGAAAACAGTAACACTTTTTAAGGCAAGTTATTATAACAAAGACAATCTATGCTACTGTTCAGTGTCATTATTTTGAAGTTACTATTTTAACGTTATTGTATGGTGTCACTGTTTGGTGTAACTGTTTGTATTAAACACATAAACAAAACATGCAATGTTTATCAAAATTTTCGAGTCTCTTTAAAATATCATAGATTGTAAAAACAGGTTTTAACAATTTGCAATATTTTTAGAACAGTTTAAAATATTAAACACGCATCAAAAAATCAACAAACAATTATACAAACATGGAAATCTGTCTTAAGATTATTGATTGTGGTATTCTAAATATTGTAAAATCACTTATTGAGATTTCTGATTTGAACCATGTAAAGAATTACACAGAAACACATTACTCTAACAAAACAGTAACAGTAAAAAGTTTCAAAGAAACGAAAAGAGTTACAGAAAACAATAACATCAAACAGTTACACGTAATTGTTTGTCAAACCAAAAGAAATATTAACCCGGTTTAGAACAAGTACTGCTATTGAAGTTGATGTAGATCAAGGCTAGTGTTTGACACTATGTCTTTAAGACATATTTCGCCCCCACACACGGTGCTTATGGAATATCAAGCATCTGTGTCATGCCCCAAATTTTACAAAATCGTGATTAAAAAAATTACTTTATTTATTCCAAAAACACATGCCAATTTGTTGTAAAAATATCTAGAAAAATATCTCTTTAGTTTAAATAAATTATTTTTTAAAAAAATTTTGACAGAGTTTCCTTTGAAAATCGGACATCCAGATAATTGGTGAGAGCTACCTGTGAGAGCATTAAACATAAAAATTATACCTAACTAGTCACTCACATTATATCAATCATATACCTCGCTTTTCATGATATCCACAAAAATGTCATTACCGTTCAATACCGCGGTGGCAAATGGAGGCCCACGAAGTCCTTTTAAACCTGGGTTATAATCTAATTATCAAAATTTATTCGTCATGAACATAATATATAAAATATCTAAAATCTTTATAAGTAAATCATTTAAAAGATCTCAATCTATACATATTCCCTCAAATTAATCAAGATATAAATCATTTACAAATCTTTAATAATATACATCATCCTACATTATTTTTTACATACTCTAACTAAATCATAACAACTATCGTTTGTCTCGATATCCCCACTATGCAGTCCACCAACATATGTCAATAACTGAAAATGTTAAATGATAGGGGTGAGCAACCACACACTCAATAGGATAATCATTTTCTCAAGCATATATAAGGTTTTAAATACCATCAGTTCACAATCATATTGATAGGCAAAGAAATAATTTATCAATAAGTCTAGGTACATGATAAGTATTAAGCATTTTTGAAAGTACACTACGTACTATTATTTGAAAGACATAAGTGAAACATCAATGAATTTACCATATCGAAATCAAATCTCAAAATAACACTATAAAACCTCTCTTCTTAAAACATAATACAAAACCATTGATTTTATAAAGTATAAACTGAGAAATCTTTATACAAATATATGCATAACAAATCTGGTAAAGTAATCATTTCTTATTTTAAACAAATTTCATAAACTTGTTCTTTCCAGAGAATTTTTCAAAAATATTAACTCCACGTATTTTCGTCTCAACCTCACCTTACCTCACCCCACTCAAGAAGGTTGTTGGAATATTGGTCTATTGGTTTCTTGGTATCCAAAATCCATGTATACTGCCCATACAGACAAATGCCATCAAACAAACACTGGTTCACAAATGAACCATAGATTCTAAAGAATACACTATATACAAAATCTCATATATTCTAAAGAATCCAAAATCTTAAGTTCAATCAAACACCCATAACAAAAATCAAGTTAGGGTTTCAAACCCACAATACCCAAATTCATTTAATGTATGTAGGTTTACAAATTTATAGTAAGCTCATCATTTCATTAAGACCCATAGCATGTATTTAGCTCATACTAAACAAATAGATATAGAACATACATGAGATACATCAATGTTATGCAAGAGAAAGGAAAATCCTACCTCAAAACCCAAGAACCCAAGCTCTACTTTCAAATCTTCAACTGAATTCAAGAATTTCAAATAATCTTCCTAAGTTTTCAAGCAAAAACCCAAGCTCTAATGGTCTTCTTCTTTCTTCCTCTCTCTTTCTTTCTCTAATTCTAAAGTTTATGGAGTAGTATTGGGTGAGAGGTGTGAGAAAAATGAGAGAAATAGATGTGAAAAAGGGGTTATAAGGGCTGAAATTCGCGCCGGGTACCGTTCACAGGACCCAAAAAAATGTATTTTCTCAAAAATTATAGTTTTGCCCCAAAATTTCTCTAATTTGATCCATATGACTACCCTAAAGTTTTTGGACGTTCTGGATCCATTTTTAATGTTATTTTAGGCTAAAAACAATTATTTTTATGAGTTCTATACATATCCAAGCCAAATATCCCCAAAATGCCAATTTACAATTTTTATTCCTTTGAATCACTATATGAGTTAAACGTCTATTTCAAGGTTTTTCGGACCTCCCGAATTCAATGGTAATGTTATTTTGACATAAAAAATTTAATAAATTTACTTAATTACCCTTATCAACCTTAAACAACTAAAAAAATTAAATTTGACTCAAAAATCAATATGCATGTAGCTCAAACTTATGCGACTAATCATTTAACAACGATTCAAAATTTCTTTCATCATTTTTATCATTTTAAAAATATTATCAAGTTAATATTATTTATATTTATATGAAATACGGGATCTCACAGTCCGCCTTCCAGAATACAATGATCATTTTACGAGCAGAAATAGTACTCCAATTTACTCGTCCAGCGAACCAAGATTGTGTTGTGCACTCTCCAACACACTGTCTTAATGCCGAAATGCAGACTGCAATGCACTAATGCTAATGTATGCCTTAATGCCGAAAATGGACTGAACAATGAATGATCCGAACCAGTGCGATCTAACGTCGCTCAATTAATTAATTAAATTTTCTCCAAAAAGATAGGGTTTAGTCTAAACCACACCCGTACCCGAGCCTAGTTGTGGCGAGACGAGGCGGACGGTGCACGTATGTGTGGTCGAACCGAAGGCATGTAGGTGCTCGCTCCACTCATAAAATTGTGGTACCCCTTGGGGCCCAATCCCATAGAGCAAACTTGACATACATATGCCCATGTTGAATTTCTTCTTTAACCAATGTGGAATTGGTGTCAAATCCCACATTGCACAAACTTTATTTTCACATTTCAAGAGGGTCACGTTGGAGTCTATTTTCTAATTCATTTCTTACTCAATTTGATCAAGTGAATATACTACATTATTCTCCTCACAGAGTAGAATATGAACCCATGAAAGTTTACTCGAAATAACGAACAAGTCCCACTTTAATTTAGACTCAAAATCGACCAAAAATTTAGTTTTTACACATAAAAAACTGTTTTGGTCCAACAGTAATGAAAGGTAAAATAGGTACATATTTTCTCTAACAGTTTTTCTCTTTCTCTCCCTATTTTTTCTTACACTATTTATATTAATATTACAACAACACAATTACACTAATCAGTTACATCAATCAGTTATAATTGTCCTATAATACATCAAACAATTATTCATACGTTCTAATAAACTAAATAGTTACACAAAATTATAACATCAACTCAATTTGTCATTCAATTGTTTACATAAACTAAATAGTTGCACCATTTAGTATCGCGGCATCGTTATACCATTATGCTTTAACAATTGCATAAGACTATGATTGTCAAAAAACGGTTACACCCATTATAAAAACAGTTACACCCATTAAAAAAAAATTCCTACATCCCAACAACGAACAATATATAATATCTAACAAAATATATTGGTCGATTCCCATTTTTTTTTAAAAAAAAAAATTCAGGGTATAATCAATCATCATAGTAAAAAACTTTATTCTTTTTGGTCAGATGATGTGGAAGCGAGGTTGGTGACATGAGACGACATATATATATGTCAGTTTGTTTCACTTATACTTGCACCCATACTCCTTCATCTTCATCTTCTAACATGAATGCCTTTGCTTTTGCACTCTCTCAGTCTCTGTAAACTCCTATTTTACCTCTCATTACTATTGTTAATCTTTACATATTTGTTTTTTCTAATAACTGTCAATGATGACTGTATAAATTAAGGAATGGTGTTTAGGTAAAAAGAATTTTAATTTATTTTGAATTTTGTACCTAAACACAAAAGGTTTTATAAAAATTGTACTTAAAAGAATAAATAACTTATTCATACACTTTTGCTCATATAAGTCTAACAAATTATACCCACACCCAAAAAACCCTAAAATTTTCTCTTGGTAGGTGGCTCAACATTACTGACTGACCCCATTAAGCCCAGCCGCCAGGGGTCCAAGAAAGAATCCACAAAAAATGGATTGCATACGAAGCATGGTGTACTAGGCCCACCAAGGCTTTCTAAAATTTAGTATAGCAACATCGTTACACCATTATGCCTTAACAATTGCATGAGACTTTGATTGTTACACTCATTAAAAAAATAGTTACACCTATTAAAAAACAGTTATACCCATTAAAAGAAATAATTTCATTCGTTAAAAAATAGTTATACTCATTTAAAAAAACCAAGAATTTTTTTTTTTCCTATATCCTAACAACAAACAATACATAATATCTAACAAAATATATTGGCCGATTCTCTTTTTTTTTGGGAAACATTTAGGGTTTGATCAATCATCATAGTAAAAGACTTTATTCCTTTTGGTCAGATGATGTGGAAGTGAGGTTGGTGACATGAGACAACATATATATATATATTGACAGGGTATAATTATCCATTAATAATATAACAAGTGGACAAATGGATCTCACATAGAATTGTTTTTGCATGACATGAATAGATTGTTATTTAATTATGTGAGAGATCTACTTGTCCAATTGTTGTCTTATTAATTGTCGGTTACACTATATGAATGTGTTACGTGATAACATTATTATGCAACCGTTATATTCGATATTTACTCCTCAACCCCACCCTAGCTTATTCCATGTCTTTAGCAATGAAGCCTTTATCTGCAGCAGCTTGGATATTTGATGGTTTCCTACTAGCTAGGAAGATTAAGAAAGCTAAAACTCTGCTCTAATCTAATTTAGTCAGACAACTAAGAAGAACAAGAATAGCCGCCCGAAACACCGCCACATATTTATTTCATCAATTCAATAACAACACACACATACACTTAATATATAACATCAACCAATTTTAGAAGAGAGAACAAAGCAATAAAGAAGCTTCATCATCCTTAATTAGTTGTTCCTGGGTTTTTTGATTGGATTGCAGATGGAAGAAGAACCTTCAGCTTCACAGACCAAGAGAAAATGGAAAGGTAGTGGAGCTCAACCAACTACCACCAGCAATGAAGTTTCCAGGACTGAATGGTAGAGCCTGACTTGCACTAGTAAGCACCCTGTAACCTTTCCAGGTTACCCTCTTTGAGGTGCTGGCACCAGCTCCAGTGTTCTGGTACTCTGCATAGAACAATGTGTCAAGTGCAAAATTTCCATCCCACTCGTACCACCCAGCAGGATTGATCACATCAGAAATTGTCGATTGCATAACAACAGTCCTAGAATATTCCTTCCATGGTCTGCCAAGATACGTCGGAAAACTGCTTATGACAGGTTTTAAATCAGAAGTAGCTCCAATCCTGCATTTCTGAATAACGATTCCAGTGTTCTGGTTAGGGTCAGTTCGGCCTTGGGCTGTCACCATGTTCTTTTGGCCGGAATTGGGACGACGTGCATGAATATCACAGTCTTGTAAAACAGCCCCGGAATTGCCGAAGATGAAATCGACAGTACCGGCTACGAGGCAACCCACAAAGAATTGGCGATTGGAGTGGACATAGAGAGTGTCTTGGTAAGCTAGAAAATCACAGCGATAGAACGCTGATAAGTCTGCCCCAACACGAAGCGCCACCGCTTGGTGCTTTGATGGGCCTGCTGTGTTTTGAAAGGTTATGTCTCGCGCCAGGAAGCCTTCACCCACCACAGCTGCACCCAAGCCCAAATGGGAAACATTCAAAAATGTCAATGAATCAGTTGAGCCTCACATTCTAATAACATTAAATGATGGTGAAAGATAAATTATTTGTGTAACATTAGCAAGTGAGTCCTTCTCCCTAAATTCGTTAGATGTTTTAATGGAAAGTGGTGAAGTATGTCACTCATGTGACACAAATGAGTTTTAGTCTGGTCACGTGAATTGCACACTCCTCCACTTTCCGTCAAAACATCTAACGGATGCCAACAAAAGAGATCAATTATTACAAGTAGCGAATTGAATGGCTCAATTGACACAATAAAATTCAAACTTAATATTCATTAGTAGTTTACTCTAATTCCTAAGTTGATGTCCATCCACTCTACTCGCACTAAAACTTTCGATTACAAGGAATCTAACAACGTAATCACTTTTTAAATTTAGATAACGGAAATTTTATAGCAAAAACGTATTAAGGGTTTGTTAATCTTACATATTAACAGAAATAGGACACAAAGCTTCAAATGATAGTTAACATGAATAATAAGTATGTAGTATGTATTATTATTACACACCAACAATTAGTCATGCACTATTTTTTTTTTATTGATCTAACATTGTATCAATTGTTTTAGATTCTTAGAACAAAATATGAGTCTTTGTCAAAGCTTAGTAGGGAAAATCTCATTTTGTCCCCTAAAAGATATAAAAACTCTCAATTTGTTTTCCGAATGATTAATTTTTTCACATCGTTTCCTCAAAAAAATAAAAACGTTACAATATGGTTCATTATTTTATTTTCATTTGATCGTCCGTCTGTTTTGTACCAAATCAACTAATCAAGAATCACAAAACAGATGGACGACTAAACAAAAATAAAACGGTAGACCACCTTGCACCGTTTTTAGTTCTTTAAGGAGATTATATATGAAAATTAATCATTCGTAAGACAAATTGAAATTTTTTTTCTCTTTTAACGGACAAAATAAGATTTACCCTATTAAATATAATAGGAACACAATATAAAATTAAATAAATATAATTTAAAACGATATGACACAAATCAATTCACCCCCCAAAACCCCTGCAGCAATTATGGAGTAAGATCATGTTGACAAAGACCAATCAGCATTCTACATTGCAAAGAATCACATGTTAGAAGCATTAAAGTCAATAATAAACAAAACAAAAGATCTATTAGAGTGTAGGCTAACAGCCCCGTCTAGTTTCATGATATAAAAAAGGAACCGTAATTGGTGGAAACACGTAGAAAGAAAACACCCCTACTATCCTAATCATACTGAAAGCAAAAAGGTACTACCCAATATTAATTTGTAGAGAAAAGTCAATAGACAAATGACAAGTAACATGTATACGAAAAGCACTGCTTGGGTGTAAACCACCAATTCGAGGCCAAGTACAGACAAAGTGGACGACATAGCAACATGGCCTTTCTGCTTTTATTATTCAAATCAGTAACATTTGTCCATTTTTTTCTAGAAAAAAATTGACAAACATTATACGTGTTTATAGCTGTGAACATGATTAGGGAAGCCTCTCACTGGTTTGACTAATCTTGCATGATTTTGTTTCTCATCTTTTTTTCCTTTTTCTTTTTCTTTTGGTTCAACCGTTAAAAATATTTAAGTCAATTAATGCGCGTCTCGATTAATCTTTTTTCGATTCAATCAAAGATAAGTCATTCACGTTTAGGACTAGAATATTCATGACATATTTATTAAGATTTGAACTCATAACGACTGACTTTACAACTCGTCTATGTTACCACTTAAACTATATCTTTAGATTTTCTCATCAATCACATGACGAGAGTCATGTGATTGGGATTTAATCATATGGTCTAAAATAATTGAACGTTTTTCTTGTGTATGGTCAATCTTAATCATAATAATTGGGTCCCGGTTAATTTGAAAATACAACAAAGAAAGATCTTTATTACTAAAATGCAAATGGTGAAATCACATTTTTATGGTGTACCCTCTTCAAGGGTGATAATGTATAGTTGTGCAAGTTATTTTTGGACTGTGTTGTTTTATAAATTAGTCTATTTCATTTAATTATTGTACTAGATATATTCGTTACCTTGACTTTTTCATCCTTCAATTAAAATTGAAGACTAAATGACAGTTATCTCTTAACCAATTCCCATTACAAATAATTTATTTTAAAGGTTTAAAATTCACTAAAATAAATAACACCTTATTTTACAAGCATTCATATTAATATTTTATAAAAATTTTAAAAAAAATTAAATATTTTCTGTTAATAAATTACACTTAAACCCTTCTGAAGTTTATAAGGATATAATACTTAGACCCTTTAAGTTTAAAAAATTATATTTAGACCAAAAATACTTCAATCAATGATAGGATATCAAATATTTTAAATTTTACAATCAAAATTCATGTTCTATTGTATTATTTATTGAAATAAAATTAAAATTAAAAAATTTAATTTTTTCTTAAAAATTGTAATTAGTATACAATTATACTATTTTTTGAAATAAAACTAAACAATCAAATGAGGGATCTAGGTCATTCATAATAAGACATATATTTTATAACCAAAATTCATGTTCTATTATATCATTTATTGAAATAAAATTAAAAATAAAAATCTAGGTTTTTAAAAAAAAATTATAGTTAGTATATAATTATACTATCTATTAGAATAAAACTTAAAAAAAATAAACAAGGGGTTAAACTGTAATGGACATAATATATTTTATCTTTAGTTGGGGTAATTTGATATTTTAATTTGGTTATTTAAACGACTAAATTAAATTCTAATAAACTATTTGTATACTAATTACGATTTTTTAAGAAAAAATTAAATTTTTATTTTTAATTTTATTTCAATAAATGATACAATAGAACATGAATTTTAATTATAAAATTTAAAATATTTGATATTTTATTTTTAATTGAAGTATTTTTGATCTAACTATAACATTTTAAACTTAATGGTCTAAATATTATACATCTACAAACTTCAAAGTGGTTTAAGTATAATTTATTAACAGATATATTTACATCAGGGTTTTAAGTGTTACGCGCGTACAAACTTCATGGGATCTATGTGTAATATTTTAAATATCAGGAGTCTAAGTAATTAAGTAACAAATGTAAAGGAGCTGAGTGTAATTCTCACTAACTTAATATTGTGGTCCCAAAGGTCTGATTGGCGTGTCCTACAATCAGATACTGCTACAAAGTAGACAGGCAAGTGGCTCCTCTGTTTTTTTTTTTCGGAAAGTAAGTGGCTCCTCTTATCCTTCAGAGAAATATTCTATTTAATTTTTTAAAACAATTCATTTTATCCCCCGAAAGATACAAAAAAATTTTAATTTACCCCCCCCCCCCAATAGTTAATTTTTTCACATGACTCCCTCAAAAAAATAAAAACATTATAATGTGATCTACCGTCTTATTTTTATCTAGTCGTTGGTTTATTTGTGCTAAATTAATCAATTAAAAATTACAAATATAAGCTTGAATGTTTGATATATTATTTTTTTATTAACAATACACATCAGTTGATACAGAACAAGTGATGTCTTAAATCCGTACAAAATTTTGTCATTATCCTAAGGGTAAATGTGATTCGTGTTTTGATTGGGACAAGCCAGCCAGTGAGGTGGGGGACTCCTATCCTTTGTCGCTCTAATTGCCAGACGTTATGAATACATACATAAACAAATAAGGATAAATAAATTCTGGTAGTCCTTTGAATTCTGGACCGTCACCGCACATGGCATGGGCACACCCATCACCGGCTTATAAGCAACGGATTGATAATGCTTCCTGACAATCTTACGTAATCTTATTTAATAATAATAAATATTATAATTTTAATTACGACCCACTATTTATAAATCAATTTTTATTTATATATGATAAATTATCTATCATTAAATAAAATAGAATGAATTAAGATAGAAATGATATAACAAAGCATAGATGGAATAATCCAAGAAAATAATGAAGGTAATGCTAAATAAACTTAATCTACTTATTTAATTTATTAGAACCGTTGAATTAATCGTAAATTCTACCTGGTACTAAATCGAAAATTATAATTTTTGAATATGAAGTTATAATTTTTTTGAAATATAAGTTACAATTTTAAATGATACGATATCAATCTAGAGCTTATGATCGATCATGGATATGTTCCTTTTAAAATTAAAATTTTATTATAAGAAATGGTAAAAGAAGGTACGATGAAATTAGATGAAATAAATGGAGATGAATAAACTAAGCATAATTAGGGTATTGAACGATGAATTAAAAGGGAATGAGAGAAATCTGAACTCACCGACGGTAGCAGAGTTGAAGGTTGTGCTGCCATCAACCACATTCCGACTTGCCGTAATAATGGTGGTAGTTCTACCATCACCCAAAAACATTATGTTGGTCTTCTTCTTGGGCACGTCCACATTTTCCCTGTAAACACCCGCCTTAATTCTGATCACGTATCTCCGGCTACTTCCCTCAGGCGCAGCGGCCACTGCCGCCGATACAGTCTTATAGTTGCCGCTGCCGTCCGCCGCAACAACCACGTTCGGCGTCACCGACGAAGACTGCAATAACCTCCTATCTCCGGCGGATAACCACTTAGGCCACCCATCTGTATCCTCCTCCACCGTGAGCTTCCTCCCCTTCAACTTCATCTCATTCGCAATATCGGTGTCCGTCAAGTTCTTTATCAAGGCCAATACATTACTGCACAACTTTTCTACTTTCGATTCACCCTTCAGCAACACTTCACGCACACGTTTATCAGCTTTATCGTGCGAAAAGCCGTCGAGGCAAGTCTCTTGGTTGGTCATTGCAGCGCTCAGGAGGGTTTTGAGGTCATCGGCGTGTTGGGTGAGAGACTTCTTTTTAGGGTACATATGAAGGTCGTCTTCAACCTTGTGGAGCTCATCAAGCGTCTCGTCAATGGTTTCGAGACAGTCATGAAGAGCAGTCTTCTCTCTCTTTGTGAGATTTTTTGTCTTAGTGAGCTTCTTTACTGTTAAGAAATTGTGTTCGACGGCGGTGATGGTGATGTTTAAGGCCAGCTTGATTACGTCCATCGGGCTTGAAACTTTCTTGCTCATTCCGGGGACTGAAGCAAGAGAAGAGAAGCACAATTCTGGGTATAGCGTGCTGCTACAGGAGGACTTCAGAATGGCATGAGCTTGGGAGATTACAATGTTATGGTGGTCGGAGTGGTGGCTTCGTGAATTTACTCCGGCAACAACGGCGATTATCATGACAACGACTAGGACAGAGGCAAAAAGAGTTAAGAAGAGTTTTTTCTTTTTCTTGGAGATGGAAATGTGCTTGCCGGAGTTTGACATTCCGGCAACGAATTCTTTGATCTGGGTCATCTCTTTGGGAATTTTGAGAATATGGGGAAGGGAAAGTGGTGAGGAAGAGGTCTGGATATGGAAAGTGGTGAGGAAGAGGTCTGGATATGGGGTTTTATATAGTGACTGAACTGATGTTAATAACTTCAAAGATCAGATATGGTTTCTGTAATTTTATTAACAATGGAGTACAAACACCCTAGTGCTTTTAATATTAATAAATTTAATGAGATAATACATATATATATTTTTTTTTCTTTTTCTTTTTCTTTTTCTTTAAGGTGGTACCGCTACCTCTCTCTAATTAAATGATAATTTTATGGATATTAAACTTGTGCATTAAAATTTATATCAAATCAAGTGTAATCATTAAATCAGTAATTAGATCTATGACCTAACGATTTTAAGCCATTTGATATAAATTTTATTGCACATAACATTGTTCCGAAATAAAAGTCAGATTCTTAGTTCTGTTGATAACTCTGCGAGGTTAGGCGTAATGCATAAAAAAATAAATAAGAAAGAGAAAAAAGGACTCAAGTAATCCAAAAATAACACAGGTACCTGAATACTTCAATTAACTTCAAATACTTACTCTTTATTACGTAATCAAGAATATCTTTCCTACGCCATTGATACTATCTTTCCTACGCCATTGATACTTGAGCCACTAATTGATAGGAATGATGAACAAAAATAAATTTATGCACCACTTGTCAAGTAATTTATATAGGTAATAAATACAATAAATATAAAGATGAAATCAACGTAGACAATACACATATATAGAATAGTTCAGTTAAGAAGACCTACTCCGTTTTGAAGGCGATAACAGTGGTCGAAAGACTTTATTGATAAAGTGAGAGCGAGAAAAAGAGAGAGAGAGAGAGAGTACGCTATAGGTGAAGTGTGTAAAGTCTCTGTGTGAGAGATAGTTGTCTCAGAGAGATGTCTCCTTTCATGTGTACAGGGCTTACAATTTAAAGGTATAAATCCCTAATTGAGACGGTGGTCCTGAAAGGTAAGTTACTAGTCTTTTGGAGACGATAACTCAATATTTGAGAGTGATTATCCTGATGATTGTTTCCCATGTACGTTAATCTTTTTAGACTCTTGAGCTTCGACTTAAATTGAGGTCATTAACTGAGTTTGACCTACCTTTTGATGATTTGAGTTCAACCCATAACCTAGTCTAAATCTGAACTTGTAAGATAGGTTACTCTTCATCTTTTTCTATTACAAATAAGTCATCTAATAAAAGGGTGAACAATATTTCATGATAGGCATGACATTGAAGATGAGACATTCACATGATCAGAGACCAGAATAGATGGTGCTTCTTGAAAATTTCCTTATCAACAAATTATTTTTCATGCATTTAAGTGAGATGCATCATATACAATCAAGATCTCTCGCTCATTAATGATAAATGATGTGCCAAGAAAAAAATTAAAAGAAAAATGTGCATGGTGGGGTATAATACTCTTTTGTTTTGTTCCCTTTCTTGTGTAACGATTTTTGGGTGTTAGGTGGCTTCATTTTGGACTTTAATTTCTCTCTATGAATTATATGCCTGAATATAGGTGTTGCTTTTATTTATACTAGAGATAATTCGTGTCTGAAGACATGGTGCAAAGTGAATAGTTTTAAGAAATTATTACTGGTCGTTGAATGAGTCTATTTAACACTGTTGAACAAATTTATTAAAATCTATTATATTTTATATTATAGATATAAATACTGTATACATATAATTGCAACTTGGAATACAAGTGGGTACCAAAAAGTTCATAGGGCTAGCTTTGAATGTGATTCAAAGTGGATTTTTGTTTCATTATCTTTTTTTAATATTAATCCCACTTTTGAGTTAATCACATAATCTAATTTATAACTTTAATATATCTATTGCTATTATGAGATTAATTAATTGTAGACTTTACTTTATAATTAAATTAGATTAGAAAATTAAGTTAAATAATTATAATTAAGTACCATTATCGGCTGGATCTGAATTGTTTTTAACCGATAAATACAAGTGGGTATGAAAAGCTAAGCCATGGAATTTTTTGGTTTCTGCACCTTGCTATTTTTTTCTATCCATGGAATTTTTTGGTTTCTGCACCTTGCTATCTTTTTCTAACCACTCAAATCATTTACTGCTCAGTTTTTTTTTTTTTTATTAATTTCAACTATGAGGATCTTTGAATTAATTTATAAGCATTTCGATTAATCTCTTTCCCGGTCTGATCAAAGATAAATCATATACATTGAGATTAGGGTATTCATTAAAAATAAATTCCTCATTGCGTGACCCTAAAGAGTAGCTAAAATTCGAATTTAAAACATTTAGATTTACCGTTTGTCTTTTTTACCACTTTAATTATCCTTAATGTTTTGTTTAGTTTATCCAATGGTTAGTGTTCCCCCCCCCCTTCTCTCTCTCTCTCTATATATATATAATAATATATATATATAATAAAACAGTTAGCTGTTTGAAATTTTATCTCATTCATATTTGTTTCCCCCAAGACCATTCATTTACTTATTTCTATCACATATTTAATCATTTAATATGCAAAATTTTATTTCAGACATTATTGATACACAATAGTATACACTTTTTTTTTCGATTTTTAAAAAAAATAATAGATTAAAATAAATTTTAAATAATGTAATCAAAGTAATGAAGGAAAAAAATTATTATTTAATATAGCAGGATCAATTTTTCGAATATTTGAATTTTATGTTTTATAGTATTTTCAGACACGGGATTTTAACTACTATATATATATATATATATTAGTCATAACTCGTGTCTAAAAGTACGATAAAACATAAAATTCGAGTGTTTGAAAAATCAATCACACTATATTAAATAATAATTTTTCTTTCCTTCATTTATTTAATTATATTATTTAAAATTTATTTTTACCTATTATTTTTTAAAAAATATCTACAAAATATATAACTCGACAAATTTTCTCAATATATGTATACTACCGTGTATGAATAATGTCTAAAATAAAAATTGTTAACTATAAATTAATTAAATATTAAATGATTAAATATATAATAGAAATAAGTGATATGATAGTTTTAGGAGGAAAATATGTAAGGAATAAAATTTTAAACACTTAGCTGTTTTATTTTATATATATATTAATTTCCTAGCAGCATAATTTATTTTTTTTATTATTCATCGATTAAATTGTAAGAGTCAAAAAAGTGTCGCAAACGGGGTCTTGTACCGACCACTGTAACATTTATGACAAGACTGAAGCAGTCTCGATGGAATCACATGTGCGTTATGTAAGTTATTAATGTGACCTTAACTGTCAGTCATAATTTGATACTAATAACCTTTAAATATCAAAATATTAGTTATTATCTATGTCTAAAGATACAGAATAATAAAAATAATAAATAATAAATATATTTATATTCATATCTAAAAATTAAATTATAAACATAAAAAAGAGATACAAAAATTTAAGCATCGATTTGTAGTAGTGGGCGGCAGTAGTGGTGGAAGGAAACAATAATGGTTGTGATGGGTGACAATGATTGTGGTGGCGGCGAGAGCGACGGCGACACGGCAACGGTGGTGGTGATGGCGGCGGGTGGTGGGGGTGGCGGTGGCAGTGGTAGAGATAGTAATAAGGCGGTTTCAACACTATTTTTTTTAAAAGTATTTATGAGAAATAATTTTTAAAAGTACTTTTAAAAAGTCATTCAAAACACATCTTTAGGGGCCTATTTTTCTATTAATTTTAAGTTGTTAATATTAGCCGTTAGATTAACTTTAAAATAAAATTTAAAGTAATTTAAACCGCGAAAAACAAAAATCATTTTGTTTATCTTTTAAAATTTGAATTGTAAATTACTTTATTATATAAATTTTGTTTATCTTTTAAAATTTGAATTGTAAATTACTTTATTATATAGATTATTCTATTCATACGTAAGAGTTCGTATATGAGTGAATCTTACATATTATAAATGTTATAATATACATAAATATTTCTTATTTTATATCTAAAATATAATGTTGTAACTTTAAATGCTTGATTTTTTTTTTATACCTTAAAACAATAATTTTTTTCTAGTTAACTCAAAATGTGAAAGAACAAGTATATATATATATATATATATATATATATATATATATATATATATATATATATATATATATATATATATATCTAATTAAATGAACTTTTCTCAATGATTGTATTTATAGATTAATTTGTACATTGTTAATTTATATAATTACTAGTTATTGTCTGTGCCTGAAGGCACAGAGTAATAAAAAATGATAAATAATAAATATATTTATATTCATATCTAAAATCAAATCATAAATATAGAGAAGAGATAAATGAATTTAAGCATCGGTTTGTAGTGGAGATGAGAGGTGGTGGGCGGCAATGGTGGTGGTAGTGGCAGTGGTGGCGCCGACAATGGAGGCGATGGCGGTGGCAGTGGAGGTGGCGGGACGGTTTCAAACACTATTTTTTTTTTAAGTATTTATGAGGAATAATTTGTAGAAGTACTTTTACAAAGTCACTCCAAACACACTCTTAGGGGCCTATTTTTCCTATTAAATTTAAGGTGTTAATATTAACAGTTAGATTAACTTTAAAGTAAAATTTAAAGTGATCTCAACCTCGAATAGTAAAAGTCATTTTGTTTATCTTTTTGAGATTTAAATTGTAAGCTTCTTTATTATATAAATTTGTTATTGCTTGTGCCTAAAGACACAAAATAATAAAAAATGGTAAATAATAAATATATTTGTATTCATATTCAAAATCAAATAACAAATATAGAGAAGAGATAAATTAATTTAAACATCGACTTGTAGTAGGGGTGAGAGGTGGTAGGCGACAGTAGTTGTGGCGATGATGGTGGTGGTGGCGGCAACGGTGGTAGTGGGGGTGGCTGTGGCAAAAGGGTGGTGGTAGCGGTGGTGGTTTGTAGAGGTAACGGTGAGACGGTTTCAAACACTATTTTAAAAAATAATATTTAGAATTACTTTTAAAAAATCACTTCAAATATATCCTTAGGGACCTATTTTTTTTATTAAATTTTGGGTGTTAATATTAGCCGTTAGATTAATTTTAAAGTAAAATTTAAAGAGATTTCAACCACCAATAGCAAAAGTTATTTTGTTTATCTTTTGAGATTTGAATTGTGAGCTACTTTATTATATAGATATGTCTTTATGATTGAGATTTAATAGTTTGACGAGTCAAAATTCATATGCTTTAAAAAGTTAAATATAAGAAAAGATAGAATTGCACCATTTATCATTTATGTAAGTATTTATTGTTAATTGCTTGTTTCGAGTTTTATGCTCTAATTAGGAAATTTTAATTTATTTTAAGACATTAAATAACAACTAGTTTTGATTAAAAAAAATAGAATTATTGTGTTGATGGGAAAGATAAAATTGAAATAAAATATATTATTGATGAAGTTTGTGACTACTTTGAAATAAATTTTCAAAAGTTGGACTTAATTATCCTAAAATAAAGAGAATAGAACTTAGTGGTTCCTTTAGAGGAAACGTTCGGTGGGAGCAAGAGGATTGGGTTTGTGAGTGAGGGGCTTTGCCTAATGTTTTGAAACATGAAATAACTAGTAATAACTTCTTGTCTAAAGGTACTTTAAAAGTCCAACATTAATTATACGCTAATGCTATTGAAGCATAATTAAAAAAATATAATAAATTATGACAAATAGATGATAGTGAAATATATTTAGTATTGGGATCCATTATAACATTAAATACATCAAACTATCACTTTATTTATCATGATAAAATTACTCTTAAGTCTGCTATATATATTTTTTTTAAAAAAAAATTATAAGGTCTATCTATTTATTTATTTCAATATTATTAATTAATAACATCACGTTAACTTCTCATGTCATCCCACCGCTGTAATAAATATTTTCTATGCGGGGAGGGTGAGATACAAAATGGCAAAAATTGCCACCGACAGTCTAAGGAGTTGAAATTACTGAATGCCCCTACATTCTAAAAATAAACATGGATTGAATTAATATTTGAGGGTATAATGATAAAATTGATAAAATAATAGCCAGCAGGTAATTCACAAGGCAAATCAATGGGGCCCACAATTCCCATCCTCCCGAGAAATTCCAAACAATGGATGAGCTAGCCAAAAGGCCTTTCCTTAGACCAGTAACCCACCGAATTTGAATGGATGGCCATGGATTAGATATTAAATTCGGTATATTGAAAAAAAATGAAAAATAAGGAACTCTTTAATTTTATATCTTAATTGTATATAAATACATAATTTAAATTTTTATTCCCTCTATTTCTAAATATATGTCATTTAAAATTTTTACACAAGAATTAAGAAAGTTATTAAATAACTCTAATATGAGTAAAAAATAATTGCACAAAATTAAAATATCTTTATTCAATATGTATTGAGAATGAAAGAAATATGAAAGACACTTAGCCTCCACCAAATTTAATGCATTGAAAAGTTATGGATAAATTTCGAAGAAAAAATATTAATTATGCTTTGATTTCACTAAACGACAGATAATATAGAACAAAAAAAATTGTATAAAATAACAGATATTTAGGAATAGAGAGAGTAAATTTTTCTTTGATATTTGTGTCCTCCCTTAAATCATGCGATTATTTTTAGAAACTGTTTTTTTTTTTACAAATTATATTTATGTATTAAAAATCTCCTAATTTAATAGAAGATTTGATTGTTCTGTTTATTTTGAGGATAAATCAGTTGATTTGAAATTTAAACTTTGCAATAGAATCATTTGTTTTTTTTTTTGATCAAATCATTTGTTGTCTTCTTCTTCTTTAGCCTATAAGTAATTTATCAATGCAAGTCTAAAACATTATTTTGTGTTTATCATTCAATCTATGCAATTATAAGGTTTGAATTCATGACTCCATTAGGTTTATGTCTGTTATAACAATAATAGTGTAACAATAACAGTGTAAAAATTTACTTACATCAAATACTATACTATTATATTTTGTCAAACATATATTTGCATATAACTTTATTGTAATAGTCCAGTTTTTGTTTTGAATTTGTTACCATATCCACAAAATTACTGAACATTGTCTGTGTTACACTGTTATATTGTATTATTACATTGTCTTTGTTATACTATGCAAGAAACATAGACAAACTTACATCTACAATGGCGGACTAGTACAATTTTTCCTGTAAAAGGCAAAACCCTATATATGTTCAAGGAACGATTTAGGACTTCTCGCTGAGGAAGTTAAAACAATTTTTGGATAGGAAGAAGAAGTGGTAATCGTTTTTTGAAGATGAAGCTTTTCACGAATTAATGTTCTTAAAATTCAGCAGTTAAACCTTTTCATTGTGTACCTAATTAATTTTAAGATATATTCCTATAGGAAAGTAATATTCCTAAAATTCAGCAGTTAAACCTTATCATTGTGTACCTAATTAGTTTTAAAATATATTCTTAAAATCGTCTTTAAGAAAGTAAATTTTAAAAAATGAGCAGTTAAGTCTTTGTATCTCAGCATTGTACTTTTTTACAATATATTTTTTTTATAATTATATCTAATTTAGTGTACCAAATTTCAAAAGACTATAAACTATAAAATTTCTATCGTATCCAATCCAAACATCTTTACCAAACACGCCCGCAGGGGCTTGTTCAAACAATATATAGTAGGTGTCTTGGTTGGAGCTCTTCAAAGAAAATGGGTAAATCTCCAAAACATAAATAAGAAGTAGTTCAGTTTTGTACTAAATTACAACTTATACCTTAGATATGCAAGTACTTTTCAATCATTAAACATGAGTTAAGTTCCGTTGATAGAAATATAGATGGTAAGTCTGTTTCGAGTTGATTTTTTAAGGTAAAAAATTTTACAAAAATTAAAAGCAGAGGTAAAAAAGTCTTCAAAACCATGTGAAGCGTTTTTTATAAAGTTAAAAAAGTCTGTTTGAAATAATTTTTTAAATATTTGTATCAAAATAAAAAAAAATAATTACATATATGTATAGATTATGCATAATATTTTTAAAAATATAAATTTTTAAAATTTTTTTTACGTTATTATTAATAATAAACTAAAAAGTTATGTGAGACATAAGACAAAACTCAAAAAAGTTTGAAGAAAAACTTATATAATAAATTTCTTAAGTCGGCCTCAATAAATTTTTTTGGGTCCAAAAAATTATTGTATAAATTAGTTAAAAAAATAAGTAAAATCCAAACAAAATTGACTTATTTTTACTCTAAAATCTTTAAAAATTAGTTATTTAAACTAATTCCAAAGAAGCCTTTTAAATCTTTTCTTTATTGATGGAGACTTGGAGGAACTAACATTCATATATTCGACCTTAATTAATTAAAATAATTTCTGTTTTTTTTTTTCCTTTCTATTTTTCTAGTTAATCAGTATGGTCTTATGATCAGCTTTAGATACCAATCAACTCATGCAAAAGATTGAAGAGATGCCAAGGAGACAAGGAAAGGAATTAGCCATTAAGTTGGGTCCGCTGTCTCTTCCTTTATCTGCCTCCATTCATTGGCAAGTCCCCATGCTTTGTTATCAATCATTTTTCTTCTGTAAGCATAAACAATGGCCCACACTTTATTTCATCAGGTTGTCACGTGTAGTTTATACGAAGATGATAATTGAGTTGAATTAAGTCCGTTTTGAATAGATCTTGTAGGTGTTGAGTTTAAATATATTTTTAGATTTTACTTGTTTATATATAAAATAGTTAAATTATTCGAATTTAGCTTGAATTGGATTCGGCTCAACTTATTTTCTAAATAAACTAATCTTGAACTCTTTCTCTCTCTCTCTCTATATATACAGCTCTACCAACTGTATAGAAAGAATGTAATACTAATGAAACAAATATTTTCAAATCATCCTTCCACGTGAGGTTTCAGAAGAACATCAAAGTTGGGTACTTCAATTTCTCAGTCTAAAGTTTTTATAATCTGACATTTTTAACGAATCTTTTGTGCTCCACCACTCAATACATAGTCTGAATGTTTTCACATGCTTATGAAGGTAAAGGTAATATACACAGCTGAGATCCAACTGCACTTCCCAACTTTTTCTTTTTTAATTCTTCCCTTTTCTTTTTGCCTTTTTCTTTTCTTTATTCAGAAAAAAAAAAAGAGAGAGAGTATGATTTGTTAAAGATGATCTGGGAGTCTCTCTTTTTTTTTTTTTAAACTCAGTACTGCTACACCTTTAATAAACACCTTTTGATTGTGAGAGTTATCAGTTAAATAGTTATTTGTTATACTTGAATCAGTCAAGTAATTGTTAAATACATGTGTCTTAAACTTGCAGCATGGCAAAAAAATATTAAGGCTCGGACTCGAGTAGATTGAGGTATCAATTCGAATGTAACCTATTTTATGAAATTAATAATCACAACTCCACGCAAATCATATTTTAATCCAATTCAAATACTTATCTATGTAAATCCAAAAGGTAATTCAAGTGATAATAGAAACGATCTATAAATTGAGATGTTTTGAGTTTGAACCTTGACAATTCCTGAGACCAAATTCTGAATTTTGACAATCCCTGGAGACCAGCCGACCAGGTCACGAAGGATTTGTCCTTCATGAATAACTTGGTTCCGCGTATGAATAATTTTTTTTTGATTAAATTGAACGAGGAATTCGTTAAGACATACGTAAATTGACTCGAAGTAGGTAGGTAGGAAGTGTAATTATGCGTATTCCAAAAAACAAAATATATTAAATTACAGAAAATCTGCAATTGCACATGGCGTGGGGAACCCAGCACCCAGTGACCCCACCCCAATTACGAAATTTCAATGTTGTTCTCTTGCATGATGGTGACCCATGGGGGTTCGTCGGCCGCCTTTGGATGTGCATGGTTAATGGCTATCCAAACACAAACCCACCAACCTCATTCTTCTCTCGCATGTTATCCGCGATGAGACGCTCCTCCAGAGACCAACAGGGCCAGCCCTGAGCTCTCTGTCTTCTTCTAAGTTGTTGGGTGGCCACATCTCTTGTCATTTTTGAAAATTCTTTTAGTGCCGTGGCAATTTTATGTCTTACGATTTTAAATAATGTTATTTTTGTGTTATATCATTTCGATTGATTGCAGATATGCATTTTAGTATTTCTGTCAATAAAGATATTTATTCACAAAATCAACCCAAACCCATTTCTTATTTACCGGGTAGAGCAGCACACCTTTTGTACTTGGGGCAAGTTGTTTGATAGTAACTGTAATTCATATGGATAAAATGTAACGGGGGTTTTGTTGTGATGGTACCGTTATTTTATTGGCCACATAATTGTGAACACTCTCTTCGATGTACAGTGAAATCCCCTTTTTAGACCTAAGGGTGAAAAATGAAATCGGATTATGATAAATTTGTGAAATTCTAACAAATAACATAACTTTTGTTTAAAAGTAAAAAAGCAACTAAATCCAATGATTAAATTACGTTTCATAATATTTCGAAATGTTTTGTTATATTTCAATATATTTGAACAATTATTTCGGAATATTTTCAAGATATTTCAATATATTTTGGTATATTTCGATCAATGTTTTAAAAAAAATAATTTTTTATTTTTTATTTTTTTTATTCTGTTTTTGAAATGGATCGAAACGTTTCCGAAACACGTTGAAATTTTTCCGTTTTGCAGGTGACCGAAATAATGCTCCAAAACAAAATTTTGATCATCGACTAAATCTCAATAAGGACTATGACAATATGCTTGAACATTATTCTATATAATTTTACATCCAAAAAATTGAATTCTTAATTTATTAAAGCAAAATAATTGTTAAGATTAATATTATTTTTATTTATTTTGATCCAACGGTATAAAATTCATCTTAAACTTTTTTCTAGCACAAAAATATTATTTTCTCTAATATCAGACAACTCAACTAATACACCATAATAGTAGACAACTTCACTAATCTACACCTATCTTTTTCTTTCCAGGGGTAAAGCCAGCATTCAAGTTTAGGGAGTACAAAATATGACTAAAGAAATTCTTCAAAGCAGTTTAATGTACGAGACTCCCATTCATGTGGAGTTTGGGTAGAACCATATGTATACAATCAATGCATGAAAATAAAAAAAAAAATAAAAAATCCAAACATGAAAAGATATATAAGATTTAAGACTAAATTGTTCGTTGAAATTAGTTTTTATTTATCCTAAATAAAATATGAGCAAAAAAAATATTAAAAAATCCAAAAAAAAAAAAAAATTTCGTATGTATACACCAATTATGACATTTCAAATATATTTTATTTAATCAAAAAATAAAACTTTTATTTTAGGAGGACAATGGACTACAAACTTACAAAAAAAATCAAAAAACTTAGTTTACATTATCAATTTTAAAGAATTTAGGGGGACAAATTTAATAAATCGAACAAAGTACTGGGTAATAGCTAACATGTAAAGGATATTCAAAAGTTTGGGTCCTTGTCCTCCGGACGTACATAGCTCCGCCCGCCTTCCTCTCTTCGTTTTTCTCTATCTTGTCTTGCTTCTAATAGTGACGATGACAGATGCAGAAAGGATGCATAACTTGTAGTTGCAGGTCTAGTGTCTGCTTTGAAGGTTCAAACTTCAAACTCCAACCACTTAGCTGGCTGCAGCTGCACTGCCAAATGCCACACGAAATTATAGTCGTTTATTAGGATGACATAATATTTTTTAACGATTACATTAATTAATATTGATGACAGGAGATTACGTGTTACAGGCACATAAACGTAGATCGAGAGTTGTAGGTGTAATATTCTAAATGTGAGAAGGTACAATGATAAACATGAAGGGATCTAAGTATAATTTATTCATTTAATTTCAGCCAACAAACTGATGACTGTGTACATTAATACATATTTATATATTTGAGGGTATAAATTATAATTAATTCTAATTTATATATGATAATAACTTCAAAGGACACACAAATCCAATTAAATATAAAATATAAAATAATAATAATAATAATTAATTTTAACACGACACGATTTATAAAAACTTGATGCAGAACCCTCTTGGAATGGTATGGAAAGATATCTGGGTGAGCCAACTGTTTGGTGTCGGTGCTGTAGAATTTGATGATTGAAAAGAATGGTCCAGTGAACCATATTACACGTTGCTTCCCGGGGGGGGGGGGGGGGGGGGGCCTTCCTTATTTGTCATTTTCTCCGGCTGAATTTAAAAGCATGATCACCTCTTTCCATACACTCGCAACGCATGGCTTGACACAAATCCTCCTGTTTCTTTTTCTCTTCTGTTGTTTCGCAGCAGATGGCGCTTCTTGAAGTCATTTTCGGAATTCCTACTTTCAAAATCGATGTCCATCGAACTGGGTGTTGAAATAAAGAAGGTGTACAGATGATAACATATTTTGCGGTGCGGCGTAAGTAGGTCTGTTAGCTCTTAGTACAGCTTTAATCACTTTATCATTGATCTAATAACTCTTTTGACGTAACTCAAAAATTAATTTCTCTCTCCTAATTTTTATTCTTAAACTTAAAATACACAACTCGATGGAGATATTTGTATATTTATAGGTAGAGAAAGAACCAATTTTCTTATTTAACCATAATTCCACTGTCCATTAAAGTTGGATATTAGAAAATCATTCCTGCTCATTGACCAATCAGAAACCATTAATTATGGTCAAATTAGAATTGCAACTTTATCATTATCTTGACCCAACCTAATTATTCGATAAAAAGCATTAAAACCACATGTGCCAAATTATGTGGGTCACATTAATTCTTATAACTTCATCATGATTTTTCAAATAAATGTTAGGAACCTAATTTAAAAGTTTTAATTTAATTAGACTAGTTGCGGATTTTAATGTTGAATAAACTTATCTCTTTGAGTTTTTGTCAATTCAACAAGTATGAATTAATTAAAATTTTAAAATAAGTATAATTAAAACTTTGTAATGGTGAAGGTCAAACAATTGACCGTGTTCTTTCATGTACGGTAAGAGATGACAAATTAGTAAGTTAGAGTTAAGAATATCTCGAAATCGACAATAAATTAGCGGGTTAAAATTGACAATATCTCGACTTAAACTTGTAAATGACACGACTTGAAGTACGAATAATGAATGGGTCAAATTAATGTCAAACACAAATAATAAAAAATTGACATAATTAACACGTTTAACTAATATAATAAAAATAAAATGTCAAATTGTTGTTATTTTTTTGTCAAGCATCGATATAATCCTTATACAAAAGTAGGATTGTTTTAGTTATTTTTATTATTATATTTTTAAAGTTAATTTTTAGTTTTTATAAAAAAGTATGAGTGTGAGTTCGATTTGGAGATGATGCAATATTAAACTTAAATTTTAGTGTTATATTCTTTATTCATAGATTCTATGGGTCAACATTAATACGATACGCAAATAAATAAATCAAGTCGACACAATATAATTAATTAAATGAGTTGAAATTGAGTTAATTAAGGTTAGACACGAACTCCCCACATGATTACCACCCTTAGATGACACATCCTTGGAGCTTTTTTGTATGGCTAAATTTACATTTCTACAATTTATTGTCAATTTTTAACAGAAATGCCCTCATCAGAACTTATGTTCCAACGAGGTTACATGTCACCAAAGACGATTAATTCAAATATGACTAAAAATTTTCTTTTAATTGGGTATTTAAAAAATTCTATTCAATTGATGTACTTATTGGATATGAAGAACATTATATAATACTAATACTCTTGAATATTATATAATACATGTATTGTATTGAACATTCAAAGAATAAACTCGATTTTGAACTTTAGAATATAACGGGTCTACAAAATAAAGGGTAGTATAAAAATTATAATTTTTTTTTATGATAGCATAATGTTTTTTAACGATTAAATTAATGGATATTGATGATAGGGGGTTATGTATTACAGACACAGAAACGTCGAGGGTTGTAAGTGTAATATTCTAAATGTAAGAAGATCTAGTGATTAAGTGACAAATTTGAGGGGATTTAAGTATAATTTATTTATTTACTTTTAGACAACTTCAGGTGCATATCAATACAAATTTATATTTTTGAAAGTATAAATTAATTTTTTTTATCTTTAAAGATGTAAATTGAGATTCGAAAGATCTTTCAAAATATAATTTATAATTAATCCTAATTTACATATGATATGAACTTCATACAGCACAAAAATCCGATTAAACATAAAAATAAAAAATAATAATAATAATTAATTTTAACACGACACGACACGACACGAGTCACAAAAACTTGACGTAGAAACCTCTTGGAATGGGGTCCGACTACAATACCGAAAACAGCTTTTCAGTATGGTACTGAAAAAAAACAGTGAACGGTTCACAACTGATAAAAAACTTCCACGATCAAGCCTGTTACTTTTTTCCGGCTACCCACTTACCTTTAAAAAATGGTATTTTCATTAAACAAAAAGAAGATGGTCTTTTCATTAAAAAAAAAAATTGCTCAACAGGAAGAAGAAGGAGAAAGATCAATAGAGTAAGAGAATTATTTTTATCCTATGAGATTATAAAATCATCGTCATTTATTAAAATTAAGATTGAGATTACAGTAAATTTATTTTAAAAAAAAAAATTCAGACAACGAAGAAGAAAGAGAAAGAAGATGAAGTTGCAGAATTGTCCAATAAATTTAGCTTGTCCAGCGATAAAGATTTTAGGTTGTCCAATAAATTTCACTTATATCCCAAAATTATCACATTTTTTCAATTTATTCATCATATTTTTCATATTATACCTTCAACTATGTAATTAGTTTCATTAGCCCAATTTTTTTTTACCTATTTTAATTTAACACCAAAGGTGTAACAAATATGATATGTCTGATATAATTTATTTAGCGTGAAAAACATGGAGTTGCAGAATTATTTTTATTCCTATGAGATTATAAAATCATCATCATCATTTATTAAAACTAAGATTGAGATTATAGTAAATTCATAAAAAAAAAAACTCACACAACGAAGAAGAAGGATAAAGAAGAAGATGGAGTTACAAAATTATTTTTATTACTATGAATCATTTATGAGATTTTAAATCATCATCATTTATTAGTTTAAAACTAAGGTTGAAATTATAATAACCTTATATTTAAAAATAAATAAATACACATTTTTTATTAACATTCACTTTTTTGGTAAAGATTACATTTTTTTTGTTAAGAGTATCACTTTTTTGGTTATATTAGAACAGTTTTGGTTAAGATTATCACTCTTTTGGTTAACGGTACCATTTTCTTGGTTAAGAATACCACGTTTTTGGTTAACATTATAATTTTTCTTTGTTAATAGTACAACTTTTTTGGTTAATATTACCATTGATTATGAGAACCATTTTTTTGGTTAACAATACCACTGTTTTGATTAAGAGTACCACTGTTTTGGATAATATTATCAATTTTTTGGTAAGCATTACCACTATTTTGGTAAACATTAACACTATTTTGGTTAAGAGTACCACTGTTTTTATTGAGAATACCACTTTTTTTGTGAACATTACCACTATTTTGGTTAAAAGTACCATTTTTTTGGTTAGTATTACACCTTTTTTTGTTAACATTACAACTTTTTTTAGTTAATAATACCACTTTTTTTAGTTAATATTACCACTATTTTGATTATGAGAACCACTTTTTTGGTTAATATTACAATTTTTTTGTTTAACAATACCACTGTTTGGTTAAGCGTACTACTTTTTTGGTTAATATTACCACTATTTTGGTTAAGAGTACCACTATTTTGGATAATATTGTCACTGTTTTTGTTAAGATTACCACTCTTTTGGTTAAGAGTACCACTATTTTGGATAATATTACCATTTTTTTGGTTAATCTTACCACTGTTTTGGTTAAAAGTACCATGTTTTGGATAATATTACTATTTTTTTTGTTAAGAGTACCACTTTTTAGGTAAACATTACCACTATTTTAGTTAAGAGTACCACTGTTTTGGTTAATAGTACAACTTTTTTGGTTAATATTACCACTGTTTTGATTATAAGTACCATTTTTTGGTTAACATTACCACTATTTTGGTTAAGAGTATCACTGTTTTGGATAATATTGCCACTATTTTTGTTAAGATTACCACTCTTTTGGTTAACCGTACCACTGTTTTCGTTAAGAGTACCACTTGTTTGGTGAACATTACCACTGTTTTGGTTAAGATTACAACTTTTTTGGTTAACATTACAACTTTTTTTCGTTAATAGTATCACTTGTTTGGTTAATATTACCACTATTTTGATTATGAGTACCATTTTTTTGGTTAATATTATCATTTTTTTTGGTTAACAATACCATTATTTTGGTTCAGAGTACCATGTTTTGGATAATATTACCATTTTTTTAGTTAAGAGTACCACTTTTTAGGTAAACATTACCACTATTTTGGTTAAGAGTACCACTGTTTTGGTTAATAGTATAATTTTTTTGGTTAATATTACTACTGTTTTGATTATGAGTACCATTTTTTTGGTTAACATTATCACTATTTTAGTTAAGAGTATCGTTGTTTGGATAATATTGCCACTGTTTTTGTTAAGATTACCATTTTTTTGGTTAACAGTACCACTGTTTTCGTTAAGAGTACTACTTGTTTAGTGAACATTACCACTGTTTTGGTTAAAACTACCATTTTTTTGGTTAAGATTACAACTTTTTTGGTTAAGATTACAACTTTTTTTAGTTAATAGTACTACTTTTTTTATTAATATTACCACTATTTTGATTATAAGTACCATTTTTTTGGGTTAATATTACCATTGTTTTAGTTAACAATACCACTGTTTTAGTTCAAAGTACTACTTTTTTGGTTAACATTATCATATTGTTTAACATTACTATGTTTTGGATAATATTATCACTTTTGGTTAACGTTACTATTGTTTTAGTTAAGAGTACAACTATTTTGGATAATATTATCATTTTTTTGGTTAATTTTACCACTGTTTTAGTTAAGCGTACAACTGTTTTGGTTACATTAACACAATTTTGGTTAATTTGGTTAAGAGTGCCACTATTTGGATAATATTACCACTGTTTGGTTAAGATTAACTGCCACTGTTTTGGTTAAGATTAATACTTTTTGGATAATATTGCCACTGTTGGTTGACATTATCATTTTTTAGGCTAAGACCACTTTTTGGTTAACATTAATTAGGTTAACATTACCAATCTTTTAGTTAAGATTACATCTTTTTTGTTAAGGTACCACTTTCTTCGTTAAATTACAATTGTAATGATTAATATTAGCAATCTTTTTTTTTTTTGGTTAAAATTACACTTTTTTTATTATGAGTATTATTTTTTTGGTTAATATTACCATTTTTTTGATTAACAATACTACTGATTAAGATTACAGGTCAGTACCACCGTTAATATTATCACTTTTTTTTTTCAATATTACCACTCTTTTGGATCGATCAAGAGCTTTTAGCGATCAAAATTGCGAATCACGACCGATTGAGAGCAGATTGGGATCAAGATTGGGATCAAGACTAGGATTAAGGTAGCGATCAAGATTGAGATCAAGATAGCCATCAAGATTGGGATAAAGTGCGATCACGGTAGCGATCAATCTGTTCAAGTGCGATTAGCGATTGGGTAGTGATCAAGATCAAGTGATTTGGGATCAAGTACACTATTGCAATCAAGAGTAGCAATCAAAATTAATATATTTAATTAACATAACAAATTAATATTACATTAAAACATTCCATTCATTAACATTAAAATTCAACTTAATTAATATTAAATACATCTAATTTATATCCATAATCATTCAATTAACATTTAATTTATTCAATTAACATCCAATAAAAATTCACTTTATTAAACTAACATTCAATTTCATCTCATTTATATTTAATTTATCAAATTAACTTCCATCTACCATTCAACTCATCAAATTAGATTAACATTCATATCCATCCAATTAACACTTAATTCAACAAATTAACATCTGAAATAAACGTCAATTAATCAAATTCGTCCAATTAACCATCAATTAATCAAATTAACATCTAAAACTATTTAAAAAAAATTCAATTTATCAAATCAATTTTTTTTTTAAAAAAAATTGGCATTAGGCCAATAAATGGATGAATGAAATTTTGACACCACAGTAACCCAATTCCCGCCTAAATCCATTTCTGTTGGTTCTTCGATCAATTAATCAAATTAACATCTAAAATTATTTTTAAAAAAATTCAATTTATCAAATCAACTTTTTTAAAAAAAAAATTGGCATTAGGCCAATAATATATGGACAAATAGATGAATGAAATTTTGACACGATACTAACCCAGTTCCCACCTAAATCCATTTATGTTCCTTCTTCGAGAAGCTTAGTAGCTTTGTAGGTTCATCCTCTTTCTTCTCTTCTACTTGGGTTCATCGTCTTTCTTCTCTTTTGCTTCGGTTCCTCGTTCGTCTGCTTCGTATTTCTTCTCTGCTTTGGTTCCTTGTTCAAGTCTTCTACAGTGGTGCAACCTCCTCCTCTTCTCTATTATTTGTAATCCCAGCTCATTTATAATGTAAGTTCTGTTTAATCATAGTCTATAAGTTCTATTGTTTAGCACAAAAAAATGAAACTCTTTTTATGGTTAATTGTGGATTTTATATTCAGGGGGAAGAAGAGCGAATCTAATCGATCAACAAGCTCATGGTTTTTTTATTAGTGAGAGATTTGTATAATCTAAATACTAAACCAGTTTTATTGATCTTATTTGTATGCCATTGATGATGTTATTTGTCCATTGTAGCAAAGATTGTTTGAAGACAATGAACGGAAAGGAAAATAAAAACCTCGACTATGGGGTAAGGGATATTATGTAATTCTCCACTGTGTAAGGGATATGTTGCATATGTGTATGTATAACCATTCCACTCACTCATTCAGTTCATGAAACAACTTGGACTACAATTGAAGAATATGGAAGATTGTGAGAAAGAAAAATATATAGAGATGGCAAAGGCATCAAAAAAAGAAAAGGAGTTGTGCAAAAAAGAATCTACACCAAAACAAAAGGTAAATCATAATACTAAATTATTTGTGTAACATGTATTTATTTTGTGTGTTGTATAATGACAAATGTTTGATGGTACAGTTGAGAACCAAATGTTCACCGAGACTAATGGTGAAAGCAATCGAGAAGTTTAGCGATGAACAAAAAAATGGGGTTGAAGAGATTGGTTTCAGAGGTTTGTTAAGCATCAAATGCAAAATATTGAGGAGAGATTTGTGTGAGTGGGTGGTTGAGCACTTTGACCCTAATTCATGTTTGTTGAATATTCACGAAAAATCCTTAAAGTTCTCTTCTGAGGATGTAGAATCTATATTGGGGTTGAGATATGGGGGGATAGATGTGGAGACGAGTGGCCCCTATGAACGAATAAATGGAATCTGTAATTCCATGTTCACTGGAATGAAGGATATTCCAGTGAACTATTTGAATAACAAATTGGGTGAAATGAAGGTGGATTTAGAAGACTTTCGGCGTATCTTTGTCTTATTTGTACTTGGATGTCTAATGTGTCCGACAACAAAGACCTCAATTAGTAGCTCATTCCTCCATTCTGTGGTAGAGGTTGGTTCTTTGGGAGCGAAGAACTGGGCCAAGTTGGTGTTTGATGTCCTGATTGAGGGGGTGAAAAAATATAAAACATATGGACAAAACAATATTAGTGGTTGTCTACTAGTTCTCAAGGTAATGTATTGATTACCTAAAAGATCTTCTACTTAGTATTGTTGTTTTTGTTTCAAATTACATTGAGAGTAGTTGGTTGTTATAATTTATTCTAATCGAGAGTAGTTGCTTGTTATAGATTTTTTATCTACAGCACCCGACAACCACAGGGGTTTCCCTTGTGCCAATTAAATGTCAATCCATTCCCCGCATTGGAGCATGAGATGATTTGAAAATAAAAAATGGTGTGGTTATCTTTAAGAAATTGACAAATATGAAAGAGGTATCTATTGTTATTATTATTTGTTTATAAGTGATGTGTATGTATTTCAATTTCAATTTGATTATTAGAGTGTTAGAGTTATGATTGAGAGTTGTTTATGTATGTTGTAGGTTCCAGTTGTAGGAGTAGCCCCCCTCAATGAACAACCACATGTTCTAGCAATTGTGCAACCACAAGTTCCATGCAAAATTAAGGAGGATCCTAACATAAGGGAGGCAGGTGGTGGCCTATCCAAAGTATGTGTAATGATGTTGGCTTATATAAGTGACTGTGAGTATTTTTATTTCTAAGTATGTGTACATGATGATTTGATATTATTTTTTTCAGTCATGGGAAGAAAGATTTTCATCCCTCGAAAAATCAATGGCCAAAATCAAGAATGACCTATCTAGCAAAGTAGATGTCGTGGTTACCATGATGGAGAAAGTCGTTGATGAATTGGAATCCATGAAGCAAACCATGAATAAATGTGATGGAGAGAATAAAGATATAGACAATGAAGCAATCCATAAAGAAACCTTAAATGAATCCAAATATGATAATCGGACGTGGATTCAAATCAAGTGGTGCAAACACCGGATATAAAGTCTATGAAACATACACCGCGGCAACATTCAAATGCCATTGTAAACACATCTCACCTTCAACCGGCTTCACACTCATGCACCCAAAAAAATTACAGCCCAAATCTGCAACAAAAGTATAGTGCAAAGGTGCTAAGAAGAAACTCTAAGCGGAAGCCAAGTAAATACTTGAAATCACCGTATGATATTTTCAAGGTATGATAGTCATTATAAAATCCATATTTTTAGTAATAAAAATATATATTCCAAATCTCTAATCTTGTTTGTGTAAGCAACAACTTTATTTGAAGAAGTATGAAAATACTATCTTGAAGAAGCAAACGACAGATATAGCGGCAGTATAACACGTCAAACCTAATTGTGGTTTTACTTAATTACAAGATTAATCGATAATGTATTATAATACTGTTCTATGTGTGTTATCACAGTTGGACAATAATGGAACCTTGTTTGGCAAAGAGATGGAGGAAGCTGGAAAGGTCATGGAGGAAAGTGGAAAGAAGATGGAGGAAGCTGTAAAGATGGGTGATGAAGATGAGGTGAATGCAAATAAGGATGAAAAAGAACAGTTGGAGGTAGCTGGAAATAATGAAGAAGATAAGATCAAAGCAAATAAGGATGAAAATGACCAGATGGAGGCAACTGGAAATAAGGATGAAGAGGTGGAGATGGAGGAAGATGGAAACAATGTAGAAGATGACAAAGCTAGAAATAAGGATGAAGAGGAGGTGAATGCAAATAAAGATGAAGAGGAGAAGATGGAGGAAGTTGTAAATAAGTATGAGGCTGGTGTTGATATATACATGGTTGAAAAAATAACAAATGATGATGAGAAGGCTAAAGTGAAAAAACAAAAAGGTGTAGAAGAAATAACAACATTTCACATTCCCTCAAATATCACCGTTCATGAGGTTTAATTTCGTACTCCACATTTAATGGTTGTTTAAACAAATATATGTATTGACTTTATTTAAACAATTGTGCCACATTTAATAATACTCTTAATTATATTTAATAAGCAGATTTCAGATTTCACCAGTTTGTGGACCCCGTCAGATGGGGATTATCCACACGTTTATGAACTTAGTGATTATGATAAAATGTGTGTCTTGGATTACATATTTGACAACATACTTGACATGAGGTATTTAAACTATATACCAATTCTCACCTGTTATTCTTATATATTGTGGGAGCATCACCAATTAATCCATATTTTTTCATGAAACAGTGAGACACTGGTGAGATTTGAGACATGTTTGGGCAACAAATATTCATTTATTGAATCTCTACAACCAAGAAAATGGTTGTTAGACATTGTGAGTTAAAAATGGACATCTTTATTTATTTTTTGTGTTTTCCACTCATTGACCAAGTATTGATTTTGTACATTTTCAATTGAAGATAATAGATTTGGCATCTTGTATTATTCCGGATGATATGAAGTTTAATCCTTTTACAAAAAGGTCAAGGTGGTATCTACCCACATGGTTTGCGGTAATGTGTTTTATTTGACTGTGTTAATGTTGTTTATTTGACTTTTTTAATCTTGAATATGTACAATGTGGGTTAAATGTGTACTCATATTTTACATTCAATACCAAGCAAAAAGCACTTGGAAGGGTAAGGCAAGGAAACGAACAAGAAATGACAATCGGATTGCTTGATTGTTGAAGGTTCTTCATTTCAGATTTCAAGGACTGTGATAAGGTACTAGATGTCCCATTTTTTTTTGTTTATAATTGCTCATTTACACAATAATTAATATCTTGTATTTCATTATGTATATATATATACCCATGAACGACAATAACACCCATTGGTATTTATGTGTAGTGGATGTAGTGAAGGAAAAAATTTTATTATTTGATTCTCTACCATTATATCCGAACAATATCCGTTATTCTGCTGTTGCAAATGTGATTAAACAATTAGATAAAGTCCTTTAACTTGTCATACCTAATTACACGCCAACATTGACCAACTGGCATATATATGGAGTGGATTAGGCTCCTAGGCAAGCAAATAGCTATGACTGTGGAATATTTGTCATAAAGGAGATGCATGCTCAATTTTTGGATCACTCATTCAAAATTACGGTATGATAGCTATTCTCCTTATTTAATATTTAGTAATACTAAATTAAATTTATATGTACCATTTGTCAATTTAACTATGGTTATTGGTTATTGTTTTTAGGATGAATCCAATACAATGCAGAAGGATCTAGCATTCAAAGTTATTACTCACATATACAACGAATCAAGAAACAAGATCATAAGCAAGACACAACAATACCAACAAAAGAATTGTGGTAAAAATCGGAGATGATATGTGTGACATATTCTTTTTCTTTTGGTATACAAAAGTTGAAATCATGTATAGTGTTTATGGCCTTGATTTAGTGGCACATACTGATTTTTTTGTACAAACAGAAATAGCTACATTAGAATCAATTATTTTTTGTCAATCTTATGTTGAATCAATTGTCTTGTTTTGGTGAATTAATTTTTTTTGCGTCTGTTTTGCTAGCCATAGGGTGGTGGTTGTATTTTGCTGAATTATTTTTTTTTTCTTTGCCTGTGTTTTGCTGACCAAGGTTGGGTGATTTTGGTGATTTCCACTATTTTGATGTGCGAAAATATGTAGACACTGTTTCTTTTTTTGTGTAGGCCATTTTTTTTTATGGATCCCTTGGCGTTTTGTCATCCTTTGTCTTATCATTTCTAGGAAAAGATCAAAGCAAAAGGAGTTGAGGTTAGAACATAGAAGTACATTGATGAGAAGGATGAGAAGATGAATAGGAATATGAATAATGTGGAGTCATTCCTTATATAAGGCTACAGTGGCCAACAAACCATTCTCACTAACCATTCTTACCCATCATTCTTACCAACTATTCCCCTTGTAATGGAACCCAAAGACTTTGACAAGTAGTTATACAAGCGGTATAACATGATAAGGCCAATTATATATAACATAAAGAGGTGAGTTTGCTGTTGGTGAGATATACTTGTTGCAGGTATGTGATGTGTTTTATGATAGATTATTCTTTTATTTTTTTTCCATAATATTACTTCATTCACATTAATATGTTCACATAGTAATAACAAGTTATCGGATTTCATGGCTATATGGTGTACCAGTGCTTTATTGACCAGTGCTATTTCAATAAAGCACGATGCAAGAATTATTACACAACCCCTTGCCCTATTTTCCATCGATTAAAAGACATTTTTCATCCACCTTCAGAAAGTGTTGACAAAGAAGGGCAAGCAACTGTAGCTGAAAAAAAGGAATCCTTACCAAAAAAGAAAATAAAAAAAAATAGAATTCTTAGCCAAAAAAAAAATGGTGTGCTTACCCCAACTCTATTTCATTTTTCCTACCATTCTGCAATACCAAAAAATATGGTAACATTACTCCAAAAAAAAAAAAATTTGATAGTGAACCTTGAAAAGTGGTAGTCTTACCCAAAAAAAATGATATCCTTACCCCAACTCAAAAAGGCAATACCCACAAATTGTAACATTACTCCAAGAAGTAAATATTTTTGTCAAATTTTATTGAAAATGCGTGGAGAAGAAGAGCTTGCAAATTTTGGGAAGAGATATGAATCAAAAAATTACAAGAAACAAAGAGCATCACAACTCACAAGAATCAAAGAATTCATGAATAACAAACAAAACATAGCCATATTTGGCTTTAATCCTTCAAGATACACAAGTATTAACAACATTGTTTCTAGTAAACTCTCCTCCACCGTCCACTGCAAGATGGAAACACACAATAATCACAAAAGCGGAATACAAATTCATTTTGCTATAATGGGGACTAGACCATTTTATCCCATTGGTGGCATGGAAAGGCGCAACACTCGAAAAAGAAAAGAATATGCAAAGTTTAATACCCTGAGATCATCAAAACTGTACTCATTGCTGCATGAGAACATATTGTGTCCTGAATCGCCACATCTTAAACAGATATCTAAACTTTGATCCTTTGATGCATCTTTCTCTAGACAAACTTTGGTAAGACAACCTTTTCGATTGTAGATATGTAGTCCATACTGCTAGAAGACCCCAAACAACAAGAAAAAAAAAGAAGAAGAGGAAATGCGAATGAAATCCTAAATGGTAAATGGCAGAAAGTAATAAATCTTCTTTACCAATGATTTATTTCAACCTTCAAGGAGAGAACATGTGAAATGTTAGTGTTTATCAATTTTATGACACACTTAAAACATTCCCCTTAACCCAAAGTGTAATTTGAATATTTATATCTCAACAGTATTTTCCAGTTTTCAACTCAAAAGCCAAAGTTTGAGCTATAGAAAATCTAACTTCATCAGAGTTTAATGGCTTATAAGCTCAAAAGATTCATCCTAACAAGTGGGTGTCTTGGAGAGATATTATGGACCACTTGACTTATATCATAAGTAAAGAAATGTAAGGGAATTCAAAATTCCCAGTAAGATTCTCTCTCCAAATTGTAATATCATTATATATATAATAAGAAAGAGAAAATTCATTCACAACAATTATTTAATATGAATTAAACGAAGAAGAATCATGCAGAAAGGACAAGCGCTTGAGTTTTGATGACTACATGAAAATGTGAGAGTAAAACAAAATAATTTCGCAAAGAATATATTTTAAACCTACTTGCAGCGCTTTGCATTGTGCTCAAAACCACCACATATATAGCATTGTTTCTTCCGTTTTCTCATAGTACAGTTTGCTGCTGTGTGATCATTTTCACCACAATTGTAGCACATCCCCCAACTGCTTTCTGGGGAATCAAAATATCTTGGACCCCACTATAACATCAATATAACATGTATTTAATGGGGGCAAAATAAGCATTTACATCAAACAAGTCCTTGTACTTGAAGGTTAACTCACGAGAAGCTTTCGTAGCACCATATTGTCCTTTCTCTTAACCAGTTACAATTCCAGCGATGTTTATGTTTTTGCATCTGTATTTGAATCCATCTGCTTCTCTTCCTCCACAGTATGAGTCTAGAGCAACAGAATTGTTCGAAGGCATCAGTTGGAGAAACTAAAAGAAAATTTAATTCTAGTCCATTTTTTCTTAAAAACAAATGAGGTGCAGTCGTGCAGATTTCTAGTGCCACAACATAAAATTCAAAAGATGAGTTGAGTAAACCAATAAAATATAGATGTGTGTGTGTGTGCGCGCTTGTGATTGGAGCAAAAAGAGGGAGAGAGATAGGGAGGGAAAGACGCTGCTCAATGGTGAGAGTCTGATCAGTGTAAGCCACCCAAATCCAACAGGGACAAGTTTGTTCGTGAAGGGATAAGTGTAACTCCATCTGCAATAATCACTGGCATACATTAGACTGACCAAAAAAATTGATAATAAGATAACACGGACTAGAAGGCACACCCCCAATATCATTCTAATAGTGATGCTCTAAACAATGTCTTGTCCCTATTTTTTGTTGGAAAGGTGTGTTGCAAGACTGATAGTCAACTCCATTCGCGTTTCAATACTAGGTTCATACAAAAGGAAGAAAACATGTGCATTGACGTATTAGAAAACCACATTCTATAACGGTTCTAAAACAACACTATATGAGGTACTACAATGTTCTGTGTATTATATACTTTTATGGGGAATTTTTGACCCAAATGTGGCGCCCGCATCATCTCGATGATGTACATTCCACAATCGTAACCATTGCTTTGTATCGGCACCCATCTTGGTCTAGTGATAGGCCATATGTCGATTTGGGTGACCTTTTCCGATAACGCAGCAATTAGAATATAGTACATTCACCTGTGCACGAGTACGAAGTACATGATAAATATTGGGATTACACCTTTCACAAAAAATTAAATGGAGTACATAAACTTTATCGTTTTCAAAGCCTGTGTAAATCGTTTATGTTTCGTGCGGCCATCACGCAATGTGTCAAGAATAATGACCTCCTTATTATGTACATCTAATACCATTAAGTACCAATGAATGTCCCCATAATTCATTGGTACATATATCTACAGTATAAAACATACAAAACAATGATCATTGAGACATCATAAACATCCATTTATTAATAAGGATAACGAATATAATATAAGTAGCAACGTCAAACCTTATCACAGTTATTAATGTCGCGAATCAAATTGCCATAGTTGGATCTAAATTTATCACATAAGAGACCATTCTTTGACAACTCCATACCAACAGCTTGTTACTACAAAAAACAATCATAACATAGAAATCATAAGCAAATGTAGATGCTTTGTCTGTACAAGTAGTGCACAAAACAGATGAGTTAGAATACTTTACCGAGAACCATGTCGGCAAGTACCATCGCTCCTTTTTTGTGATGTTGTCGAGCTTTTCATCATCTGACATAATCAAAGGCAGTGGCACTTATTACCTGTTAAGTGAACAAGAAGTGTCATTTAGTGAATGCTTTAAATCCCGCATAATAATTGAAGACAACAAGGGCATGAGAGGAAATGTACTTACAGAATCGTGCACCCATTCTTTTTCACCCAAGGATTGCAAATCTGCTCGCTTGACAAAATAGTGGTTTTCATCGAACCACACCAACTCCTCCCTGCTTATTAAAATCACATCATAATTCACATGTGTCATGTACAAATTATGACATATATACTTGTTTTGACAAATTTTGCAATTCACTTACGTTGGAGGCAACTTTGTGTTCAGTATATACACCACAAATTTTGCTTGTGGAAATCTTGAAGTGCTGCAATGTGAGGGTACCCACCTTGAGGAGTAGGAGGATAAGAGTAAACATCATCTTCGTCCTGCCAATATTATGCGTACAAAATTTTAATATTAAAATTAAAAGTGTATAAAACAATAGATAATTCTGAAACAGTAGATGGAGGAAACTCCCAGTACACTCGCCTCTCCACTATCACCTAAGAGGACTTTTTTTTTCGACTTTTCGCAAAATTTTTCCGATCGGTCGGAAATCTCTTGTATAAAATTCTTCATTGCGTTAAGCTCCTTATACACTTTCTCCGCTCCTCCCGCATGGCTTGCTTGATAGAGACCTGATCCACCTCTAATCTCGTAAGCCTTGCTTCAATTTCCTAAGCAAATGACAAATGTTTGTTTAACTGAAAAAACACAATTGGAAATACAGTTGTTAAGGGTAGTTGTTGAATAATACACCTACTTGTTGACGAAAGTGCGCTGGATCTCTGCTGGCTTCATTGACTTCTGGTGGATCAGAGCGCAACTCAGCAAATGCGAATTTAATCTAATTCAAGCATGCCAAATATCGTATGTGATAAGTAACATATAGTTCCATTTCATAAATAAACTTACAAAAAATTATATTGTTGTGCGGCAATAACACTGATTTACCTTGTCATTTTTGAAACCTCCTAACTTATTCAGTAAAAGTAGGCGATTTCTTATATCTTCATCACCCCATGATCCAATGCGTGGGGTTGGTCGAGACACCAATGGGACCATAGTCTCCCCTATTGGTGTCGCACACTCAAGGTAGAAAATCTATGACACACAACATACAATTAATACAAATAAAAGTGCATAAAAGACTTTGGTAACCAACATTAACCAAATATAAATATGTTACCATAAGGACAAAAATGCAACCATTGACATAAACTTGTTGTCTGGACTTGTAATGTTGTACCCCCTCAATGATGGAGTCAAACACAAATTTTGCCCAATTCCCACCCCCTAAAGATGAGACGTCCAAAAGCATGTGGAGGAGGGAGGCATTGACTGTAGCCTTCATTGTGGGGCACAGAAATCTCCCCACAGCAAATAGAACAAACAAACACCGAAATTCATCGGAATCTTCTTTTAATTTCTCTAGCCTAGACCCTATGTCATGCAACAACAACTCATTATTACCATCAAAAATTGATTTTTTAAGATCCTCGATTAATTCTGGAGATCCAGTCGTCTGTAATTTAGCTCCTCCATAATGTAACCCCAAGATCCACTCAACATCCACTGTAGTAAAAAATGTAAGATTGGTTGTACACGTTCAGACTAAGTGTATCAGAGTCAAATCTGCTCAATATCCATTTACATAAACCCCTTTTGAACCAATGGATTTTCAGACTTAATAAACCCCCCAATCCCATTTCCTTAACACCTTCCTTTTGACTATCACTAAATGCTTCAATTGTTTTAGCCAATATTGAAGGCGAGCATCGAGTTCGAAGAACATCTTGAAAAATATTTTACAAGTTTAAGTTAGTGAAAAAAAAATATTGAAATAGTTGAAAGTTTAAAATTGTCAGTAACCTTTTTAGTTTTTTGGCGTTTTATAAGCTCTGGCTTTTCTTATGCTTTTCCTACCCTCTTCTTCGCCCTGTAACATGCACTTACAGATGTTAACACAATAAAATATAAATGAATTTTTTACAAAAATTACGATGCAGCGATACTTACATTTTAATAGTTCAACTGATTGTGTACAAACTTGATGACTTGCCAAATGTTGTGGGTTTATAAAATGTTAGAGGTCTCATGACAAATGTAACTAGTGAGCAAAAAACATTAATACAATTTATAAAAGAAAAAAGAAAAAGCTAATATCACCCTAAGACATGCTATTATAATTGTGTGTTATTGAACGCTACTGTGTTTAACCACTAAACTACAAACACATACTTTGCATACATGCAAAAAAAATTAATGTATTATTCTGTAAACCTACTAACAACAATGTATGTTATTGGAAAAAAAAACCAATGACTAATGTACATGGAGAGGGAAAAAAATATGAGGGGCAAGTAGGATAAAAGATAAAGGCTTCAATGGAAGCTCATTGCTTGGTGGAGATGAATGGACTTACAAATCTGATTGATTGCTTCTAATATGTGTCAGTGTAAATCAGTCTAATAGTTTCAATTTATACTGTATATACCGGTGGTTGTTTCATATAATGAGAAGAAAAGATAAATTTGTGTTATTGGTAGAACAAGGTTTGGTGTGTTCTCTCCATTGTTCTTTGTTATTGGTAGAACAATGTTGTGTGGACTGCATGAGTGCTACATTAATGGGTTAGTGTAAGTACATGTAAATGATGCTATTTGATGAAAATGTTTCGAGTCAATGTGTATTAGGGGTGCAACTTGGGTTGGGCAACCAGATTTCAACCCGAGTCCAACCCGAAAAAATTAGGGCTTGGGCAAGGTTTTTAATATTTGGGTTGGGCTTGGGTCAAAAAATCCTAACCCGAATTCAATTTGGGTTGGGCTCGGGTTAAGGCCTGGTGAGCCCGAGTTCAACCCGAACCCGACAAATTAAAAAAAAAAATTATATATATAAAGCATTATCACTAGTTTTTTATTTTTGTTCTATCGTTCTCTGTTTCTCTCGTTAAAAACTTTGTAGAAGTTATTGGTTGTTAATTTAGGTGAATATTATGTAATATATGTATTAGGTTTAGAACAACAAACCTATTTTGGGCTCTACCCGAATTGAACTCGTAAAGTAACCCGAAATCAGCCCAAAATCATCAACCTGAATTCAACCTGAGCCCGCCCGAATTAAACTCGGGCAGTGCTCGGGTTGAGTTTCCCAACCCGAGGTAGGGTTAGGGTTAAAGATTATATACCTAGGGTTGATTGACCAACCCGCCCGAATTGCACCCCTAATGTGTATGAATGTTTGTGTCTGTGGGTGTTTGTGTACGCGCTAATTAAAAAAATAGCAATCAATTGAAAATTTTTAAATGTAATAATTCAAAATGCAACTTCAATACCATATATAAACCTAATTTTATAGTTGTTGTATCACAAAAGCATAAAAACCCATGAAAAAGTATAACTCAATCAAATTTAACCACCAATCAAGCACCAATGATGAAAATGTTTCAACTGTGTATTTAAAAAGTTAGACTAATGTTGAATATTGTATCTAGTGAGTATTGAAAATGTAATATTGAGATATCAAGATTAGTTGCGAAGTTGCAATATACCTACTTGTGTAAAACTGCAATATTAGCTCCTCTATACGTCTAAAGCTGCAAAAAACAAAAAAAAAAATATGAATGAACAAATTAATTACCGACAAATCATAACAAAAATTTACCATATTGAAAATATACACACATACCAAAAAGAGCGACCTTGAAGTGAAACCATGCGACATTACCATTTTTTTTGTTAAGAGTATCACTTTTTTGGTTAACATTACCATTTTTTTTGGTAAGAGTACCACCTTTTTGCCCTCTTGTACCATTTTTTTTGGGTAAAGATTACCACTTTTTTAGTTAAGAGTACCACTTTTTTTGGATAACATCACCACTTGTTTGGTTAAGATTACCACTTTTTTGGTTAAAAAAAATGTATAGTATAATTTGCTCGAACAATTAACATAAAAGATTAACAATAATTTGTTCGAACAGAATGTATTCATCTACGAGATGATTAGGCTCAAGAAACTGTCTACAGTAAAAAAAAATATATCTAACCCAATAAATATGATTATAAGAATCAAAATGGAGAAATAATAAACAAACATTAGTTTTAAAAGAAACATAATCAATAACCGAAAAGCCAAAAACGAAAAATAATCCAAAAACGCATACTATATCAAATCTATGGCATAAACAGTGAGAATAACCCAAATCAGGATATGATTAAACAATGAAAAGCAGATTAAACAACATAAATTAAAAAGAAACTGTAAAAAAGTACCTCAGAAACAAGATAAAAAAAAAAAGGAAGCAGAGGAGAGTTTCGGAGAGAGAAGGGTGGAAGGTTGCTATCGATTTGTGTGTGCTGCGAGACAGAGAAAGAGAAAGACAGAGAGAGAGAGAGAGAGAGAGAGAGAGAGAGAGTCTCAGGCATGGAGTTGGGCAAGGGAGGGGAAGGGTCTGAGAAGAGAGAGAAGTGAAGTGAAGTGAAGAGTTGGTTTCTTGGGGGACGTGTATAGCGTGTTGGAGAAGCCTCTGAAAAAATAGAAATTTGAAACAATTATTTAAAACTTTTTGAATAAATCGTTTATAAAAAAAAGTGTTACAGTAAAAAAAAAAAATTGTAACATATTTAACTAAAAAAATATCTATAAAATCCTAGCATAAAACAAATAAAAATAAATATATTTTAAACATACCTGACCAAAAATAATAAAGTGGTAAATGTACCTAATATTATCTAAAAATTGGTGACCTTACCCTTTAATAATTGTAATATTAACTAAAAAATAGTAATCTTACCCACCAAATTTGCTAAACCTAACCCCAATTTGTATTATCCTTTTTCAAAATAGTGGTAATCTTTTTAAAAAAATTGTAATTTTACACAAAAGTAGTAAAATTATCCCCATAAATTGCAAATAAATATTAACCAAAATGTGGTACACTTACCCTAAAAGTGGTAACCTTACTCACTAGATCTGATAAATTTTTCCAAAAAAATAAACATAACAATAAATTAATATTCGATCTCATGAATATAATAAAACACATTAGAAGTTGAATCTATCGACACTTATATTTCGTATGACTATGAAAAGTATACAAAATGAGATTTAATTTAATCAAATTAACATTCAATTTTGAGATGTAAAAAAAATATGTTTTGTAATCAAATTAACATTCAATTATGTGTTCTTCTATCTTTACCAAATAAGTGGTAAACATACCCCAAGTTGTAATATTAACCAAAAATTAGTGACTTTGTTACCTTAATAATTGTAATATTAACCAAAAGAGTGATAATCTTACCCCAAATATGTGCTAAACTTATTACTCCCACTTTTAAAGAACGATAATGGAGAAAATGTTGAATGAACTTTAATTTTTTAATTCTGTGAAGTCAAAAAGTGGGAAGTTGAATATAGTAAAACACATAGGAAGTTGAATGTGATTCCCCACCCCCAAAACATACATCATCCAATTAATGGACATTCAGCTTCAACACATTCACTAAATTGCTATTTAAATTAATGGACTATAAGTATAAAAAATGAGATTTAATTTCGAAATATTGAAATAATATTTATTTAAATTAAAACTAAATTTCTATTTAATTTAATATCAAATCAAGACTAATTTTAGATTATATTATATCCAACTAAAATTTAGTTATATTAAATAGAATACTAAATTTTTATTCATCTAACTTTTAAACTTTATTAAAGTCCATTTTGTATACAAAAATCCATAATAAATTAAAAAGTTATGTATGACATAATTTTTAAATTAACATGTTATGAACATAAGAATACAATGATTATAATATACTGCACATCTTTGAACATCAGACAAAATTTGCAATCCGCCCAAGATGTTCTAATTTTGACATAATAGTTGTAAAAAAAAATGTTTTTAAGTAGGTAATATAATTTTTGTGTAATAAATGGCATTTAATTGTGAAGTAAATGTAAAACCACTGTTCCAACTACTATGATTTTCTTAACACAATAACAAACTGAAGTCAATCACCAATTATAGCATGCGTTTCTTCATCACTCTTAAAATCTCCATTATTTCATCACCCATCTAACTTCAATCCAACATATTTAACGATCTCTTGATCATCCATGCAATTAAGTGGAATGCAAGGTATTGAAAGATTCAAATCAAACAAGGTAAGTATTTAATGATCTTTTCTCCATAGATGTTTGTTATTAGTTGTGTTATGTCCACAACTCTTATCTTCTTATTTTGATAGGCAGAAATAGTAGTCATTTCTTCAACATGAGATTGTTAATTTTTTTTGCTTAGGTATAATCGAAACAAATGGAAAAAGAAAGCAGGTTCTTATAGACTTAAATAGTGATATAGCAGATGACATATTGCATGATTTTGAAAATGATGAATATCAGCACATGGACTTCCATCAGAAAAGCAAGGATGAGTTAGCATCCAATGAAGCCATTGCAAGCAAGGACGAGTTAACATCAATTGAAGACATTGCAATGAGGGAAGATTTAACATCTACAGAAGTCCTTGCAATGACATTTATATCACATGAAGATGCCGGACAATTTTATAACACATATGGTAGATATGTGGGTTTTAGTGTTCGTAAGGATGACCTAAAGCATGACAAGAATAACATGCCAATTTCAAGACGGTGGGTTTGTTCCAGAGAAGGGTATCGGTCGGCAAAGAATGCAGAACGCGTAGAGCGATCAAGGGAACCTCAAGGGTTAACACGACTTGGATGCAAGGCAACATTTCGAGTGAAGTTTGATAGGAAGACACAAAAATGGGTTGTAAAAGAGTTTGTAATGGACCACAACCATGAATTGGTTTCACAACGTGGTGTTCCATTTCTCCAATCACACAGGCGTGTCAAGAGCCCCGACAGAGCACAAGCTATATCATTGCGCAATGTTGGTATGCGTACAAGTCATATTAGGGATTTCATGTTGCAACAATCTGGAGGATATCAAAATGTTGGGTTTACCACAAAGGATCTCTACAATGACATGACATCCTACCATAGAGAAGAGTTGAGAGACGGTGATGCAGAGGGCGCATTAGCCTACTTGAGCGCGAAGGAAGAGTTGGACCCGCAATTCTATTTCAAGTATTCTGTCGTCGATGACAATTCGTTGAATTGCTTGTTTTGGGCTGATTCGACATCTCGACTAGATTACAAGTGCTTTGGTGAGGTGGTGACGTTTGATACTACATATCGAACGAATGCCTATAAGAAGCCGTTTGTGATATTTGCCGGTGTCAACCACCACAACACTACAACTATCTTTGGGTGCGCATTACTTTCAGACGAGACGATTGATACATATGTGTGGGTATTGAATACCTTTCTTCATGCAATGGAAAACAAGATGCATGTATCTGTTATTACGGATGGAGATAAAGCAATGGCTGATGCAATTGAAAGAGTATTTCCTCAAGCGACGCATCGCTTATGTAGATGGCATTTGTCAAGAAATGCCTTCACAAATATAAATGCTGAAAATTTTGTCAATGCATTTCAGAGGTGCATGTGTGCTCGATGCACTCCGGAAGAATTTGAAAATGAGTGGAAATCAATGGTCGAATCATTTGGACTGGAGACAAACAATTGGATAGCGGAAGTTTATGCAAAGCGATTCAAATGGGCCGAAGCGTACTTGCGAGGAAAATTTTTTGTCAGCTTAAAAAGCACGCAACGATCGGAGAGTATGAATGCCTACCTGAAACACTTTCTAAAAACAAGCCAACGATTATTCGAGTTTGTTAGGCATTATGACAGGGGCTTAGCAAGGATTAGGGAGTGTGAGGCCAATGATGACTTTGAGTCGGAACATTCGAGGCCAGTGATGCAGACTGCATTGAGATGCTTAGAGGAGCATGCTGCTACTCTATATACCAGAAAGATTTTCTTCAAGGTCCATGATAAGATACGAGAAGAAGTTATATTTTTTGTAGTGGATAAGATCGAGATTGAAAGTCATCGGAGTTACTATTTGTCTCGATTCACAAAACCAGAATCACGGTGGATTGTGCGATATTATCCTCAAATTGATGCGTTTAAATGCAATTGCATGAAATTTGAGTCTTTTGGGATTCCATGCTCTCACATGATCGCGATCATGAAGTATGAGCACATACAAGAGTTTCCTCATACCATTGTGATGGACAGGTGGACCATTAAAGCAAAATCTAGGTATAAATGTGCACATGAATGTGGTAACGTGCAGCCGAATGTGTCAATTCCTACGCGTTATGCTGAACTTATGTCTATGTGCAGTCAAATGTGTTATTACGATTCACATTTGCTCTCAGACTCAAATGACCTGAGTATGGTGCAACAAAGAACTTCTCTTCTAAAAGCCCGTCATGAGTCACTTGGCAAACACAATGCAAATGTGATGACTACACAATTCGGTGTGAATGATCCAAAGATTGTGAAAACCAAAAATAATCATAATCGTGCACAAAAAAATATTTCAATCAACCCGCGAAGATGTAGTAAATGCAGGGGCACTGGCCATACTGTTAGAAAATGTCCACTCTTGACATCTCAATCCAATGATCCATTCGAGGATATGCCATTTTCACAACCAGTTGGATCACACCACCACAGGACATTCCTTTTTCACAACATAGTGGATCAGGCCAACCACCCCACATGTCTTTTTCACAACATGGTGGATCGCAACAATATATGCCATCATTGAAATAGGATGATCGTTGCATTCCCTTTGTCAACGAGGGTATCCTCAACTATAGGTTCATATAATACTCTTTGGATGTTTATATTTTTTTTTCATATGTACTCATTCCTTGTTATTTTAGGATGGGTTGTCAAGCTTTGATTCTACCATTCAATCACAGTACATCAACACTAGTTTCAATGGAAGTAATTACAAAAATAACAAATTTTATCCCACAAATTTTGTTTTTCCACCATTGTCATCTAACCATCAATTTATGCTATCACAATGGGCACCAAGATCATGGAGCAAGATGGGTTGAAGAAATTTTAATTTTTTTGCAACTTTGAATGAAAAGGTTTAATTTACATTTTCCATTTCAAGTTTTTTTTTTTTCGCTTTTTTGGACGAAGAAGAGGGCAGGAAAGCATATTATGAGTTGAGTATTGCTTGTTAAAACATATTTCCCTCTTTGCTTTTTTGTTGCTTTGGTGAGTATTGCTTGTTAATTTCTACTATTATGAGTTATTATAACAGTCTAAGCCATAGCCATGATTTTTCATGCACCAATACCGAACGAAATATGTTTTATTGTGCATTCCCACAACTTTTTGTTGTAACATTATCACTTTTATTTGGTAAGATTATCAATTATTTGAGGTAAGATTACCACTTTTGAGGGAAAGATTATCATTGTTTTGGTTAGCATTATCATTTTTATTAAGAGTACCATTTTTTTTTGTTAATATTACTATTTTTTTGGTTAAGAGTACAACTTTTTTTTGTTAATATTACCACTTTTTTGGTTAAGAGTACCATTTTCTTGTTTAACATTATCACTTTTTTGGTTAAAAGTACCACTTTTTTTGTTAATATTATCATTTTTTTAGTTAAGAGTACCACTTTTTTGGTTAACATTACCACTAGTTAAAAGTACCATTTTTTTTGTTAACATTACTACTATTTTGGTTAAGAGTACCACTTTTATTGATAATATTACCATTTTTTTGGTTAAGAGTATCACTTTTTTGATTAACATTATCACTGTTTAAGTTAAGATTATAGCTTTTTTGATTTACATTACCGCTATTTTGTTTAACATTACCATTTATTAGGTTAAGTGTACCACTATTTTTTTGTTAAGAGTACCACTTTTTTGGTTAAGAGTACCACTATTTTGGTTAACATTACCATTGATTAGGTTAGCACTACCACTTTTTTGGTTTATTGTTTTGATTAACATTACCATGGATTTTTTGTTGAAAGTACCACTTTTTTTGTTAACATTACCACTTTTTTGAGTGGTTAAGATTACAATATTTTTGTGTATAACATTATCACTTGTATTTGATAAGAATACCACCTTTTTCTATAAGATTACCCATTATTTGAAGCAAGATTATCACTTTTTTGGGTAATATCATCATTTTTTAGGGAGGATTTTCACTTTTGAGGAACATATTACTACAGACACTGTTTTTACCAAAATAAAAAAATAACTATTTACAGAAAACAAAACCAGAAAAAACTGTTACAAAAAAATAGATTTTCTGTTTTTGTAACGGATTTTCTATTGCAAATTCTAAGACAAAAACCAGGTAAAACTGGTACATTTTCCTGAACCAGCTGAAAATACGCCAAGCAGTAACTCTTCAGCTTCCACCCTCCAAATTCAGTAGGATATTGACAGCTCAGAATCAGCCCACACCACAGCTTTGCAGCATCAGAGGCTTTGCAGAAGCAGCTCAACAGCTCCAAGACTAGCTCAGTAATCAGCAACACTAGCTCAGTAACTCAACAGCTCCAGGATACTAAGCCCAACAACAATAGCTCAACAGCAACAGGATACCAACTCCAATTCACTGCATACAACACCCCAGCAAACACCTATTCAACCTTTATCATCAAATACCATAGAAGTCTTAGTGCGCAAAATACGAAGACCTCTTTGATCTTGCAGCCTCTACCTGACAGCACTGGAAGCTGGCCACTTACAGAAAATTCAATAAACTGTATAATCCATGATCCAAAGTAAACTGTATACTAAGCATGAAACTATATAATCAACTTGAAAATTCAATAAACTGGAAAATCAGCTTCTCTATCAACATGATCCAAAGTAAATTGTAATCTACTCAACAAAGACTGAATTTGTTCCAAAAGACTCAGTAAATGCCAAGCACAACCCATAAAGCCCTTAATAGTCCTGACTAAAAAAAAATATTACATAATTCCAAACAAGAACATTAATGACAATTTGTTCCTTGTTTCAGTCTCACTGCTAGACACAATGGTGACAACACCAAGCACCAGAAATAAACTGTAATGAGAAGATTAACCTTGGTGTTTAAAATTGAATTCTTTACATGATCCTTTAAAAGATTGGACCGTTCTTTGTCTCTCTCAAGACTCCTCAAATCCACCATAATCCCCAAAACAAAAGGGTTGAAAATAATAACACGGGTATTATATAAAACAAAGGAAACAATACGACACAATCACATTAATTCCTTGTACATTGTAGGATATTTCCTCATCATCACAAAGTGAAAAATAGATAATATTATCACCACCTTTCACTGAATAATAAGAAATGTCTTTAGTGAATAATGCACAAATACTGAGAGAGAGAGAGAGAGAGATAGAGAGAGAGAAAGAGATGGAAATCCATATGCATAGATTTGTTTCATCACATTTCACTACTGCTACTTCAACTATTGTATCAACAACCAACAACTACAGTTACATATAATTCTCACTTCCTAGCTATTTTTTTGCTTTTCATAAAAAAAGACTCAATTCTATCCCACCTACTATCTATTTTATCCAACCTACTATCAATCACCTTGAGAGACTCCTTTATTTCATTTTGAGTATTTCCAAATTCCTCCATCATTCTTCCCATTCATATCATCACAGATGCATATATAGACAATCGTTCATCCAATGAAGGAAGACCACTTGTGGAAGAATTTGGGATAGCTTGGGTTGCAATATTATCCTCAGGTGCAACTTCATTCTGGATTTCAACTTGTGGTTGTTGTGGCTGAGTTTTCTTATTCTTCTCTTTCCCCAAACTCTGCTATGGCTGAGTTTTCTTATTCTTCACTTGTCCCAAACTCTTTTTTATTGTCCCACCATTAATTGGATTCATGGGAATAAACATCGCTTGAGTGAATCACAACTCCACAATCCTCCATAATCTTTGAAATCAAAATTAGAAATGAGAGACATTTTCGACTATCATTCGTACCATGTGCCGAAATAATTTCATCAATTATTAAACAAAGGTAGATCTATACTCATACCCGTTCCAATGGCATACAGGTTATAAGCTCGATCAAGTTCAAAATCAACATTATGTGCAATTGGACGAATATTGTACCCCACTATAAGGTTTAAAATCCTATATTTAGGAGTTAGGTGTTGCTAAAAAAATGATGGATCAGTAACACTCTCACTAAAATTATTAGGTATACCCTCAATTTTTGTATAAACATCTTCCAACTTAGGTATGTGCTTAGAATTATTGAATGGATAAGAAAGTGCATCATCATGAAGGAAGGGTCGGTGAACTCCCAATATTTTTGAAACTAAATCTGGGGTTACTTCAAAACTCACCTTCCTCACAAGGGACTTAAACTTGTGATTAACTTTATCAATATCATGCAGGTTAGAATAAAATATCTTCACCAATGTATTATATGTTTTATCCATCTTCTTGATATGAACTGAAGAATTCCATCGACGAAGAGCAAAAATAACATCTAATCCTACATCTTTTAATTCATCCAGTACAACACCCCTCTCCAATAACAAAGGTCTATTATAAAAGCAATTATCATACCGATGTTTGCAATCATCATTGAAGAAAGATATGTCTTCATTAGATAAACTTGTTGGATTGGGGTTGGATGAACTTGCCGGATTGGGATTAGGGTTGGGTGAACTTGATGTATTGAATGAGGGATCAACTGGATTGGTGAAGGTGGGATCAACAATGGGATCAATTGGATTGGTGGAGGTGGGATTAACTATTGAGGACGGATCAACGGAGGGAGGATGATTACATTTCTTCTTCTTCGAGGGACCTCCCTCATTACAGCTTTCCTTCCTCTTCATTTTTTCACTGGTATCAACTTTTAGCCTATACTTCTTGGTCATTATACTTTGTTGTAACAAGAAAAAAATCTGCAATAACATGGAACATTATCTATTACTTTTGAGCAATAACAATTAACAATTGAGCAACTTTTGAGCAATAGCAATAAACCATCATTCACAAAAAACATAATTCTCAACCCATGTGTGCAAAATTATTATGAAATTGAGAGAGAGACAGAGAGAGACAACTGTGTATGCAAAAATATGACGAAATTGAGAGAGAGAGAAAGAGAGAAGAAAGAACCTTGGAGAAGATGAAGGCGGTGGGAGTGGGTTTTGGGTTTTCACCGATTTGGGAGGTGGTTGATCCAAAAATGGTTGTGATTAGGGTTTTGATATGCAATCAGGTTGTTTTCACCCATTTGGGTTAGATTTGGGGTTTGATCGTTGATTTAGGGTTTGAGGAGTTTGGGAGAATAGAAGACAAGGGAGTTGAGAGAGACTTGAGAGTCTTGAGCGATCAACTTGGAGACTTTGGAGTTATCTCTTGATAGTTAACAAAAATCTCGATCGCGTATATAGCGATCGATAGCGATCAAGTTGCAAAATAATTTCGCTGAACCAATCTCGATGAAGATGTTACGGGCTAATTTCGATCGCTCAAGATACGCCCAATAAATTTCACTTATACCCCTAATTTTAACTTAACCCAAAATATAACCCCAACAAATGACAATTTTACCCAAATATTGTAAAAAATTTCTTATATTTTTATTTTAGGTTTAAATATGATAAATAACTATCATTTTTTAAAACTAATTTTAATTTCTATTATCACTTAAAATAGTGGTGAACTTAGATAATCTAATCTAACCTCCTAATTTTTTTAACTTAATCTAAAATGGTATATTTAATGTCACTCAATAAACCCAAATATTGTAAATTTTTTCTTATATTTTTATTTCATGTTTAAATATAATAAATAATTATCATTTTAATTTCTATTATCACTTATTTTTAAAGTGTAAGGGATTCATGTTTAAATTTTTTTAAAGTGTATAGGGGTTCATGTTTATGTTCACTTAATAACCCCAACTATTATAAATTTTTTCTTATATTTTTATTTCATGTTTAAATATAATAAATAATTATCATTTTAATTTCTATTATCACTTATTTTTAAAGTGTATAGGTTTCATGATTAAATTTTTTAAAATGTAAAGGGGTTCATGTTCACTTATTTTTAAAGTGTATAAGGGTTCATGTTTAAATTTTTTAAAGTGTATAGGGTTCATGTTCATGTTCACTCAATAACCCCAATTGTAAATTTTTTCTTATATTTTTATTTTATGTTTAAATATTATAAATAATTATCATTTTAAATTTTTTAAAGTATATACCGAAACCGGTGAAACCGATTATAGGTTTTTATAAGATTTAGAGGGTACATATAACGAGAATCCGATTCTTTTAACTTTTCGATATGGTACCCATTTAAACATTTTCGGTACCCAAGCCTACTCCCTTGGAATGGTATGGAAAGATCACAATGGGCTAACTATTAGGTGTCGGTGCTGTAGAATCTGATGATTTAAAAGTATGGTCCAACAGTCCCGCCGTAATGAAACCAGATTGCGCGTTGCTTCCCTGGGGCCTACCTTATTTGTCATTTTCTCCAACTTGCAGGCTGAAATTAAAAGCATGATCACCTCTTTTCATGCACTCGCATCGCATGCATGGTTTGACTCAAATCCTCCTTTTTCTTTATCTCTTCTGTTATTTCTTGCATCCCATTCCCATCTCATTCACCATGATAAAAGCTTTTCTTACTTCTCTAAACTTTATTTGCCCAAATAGATCAATCAAACTTTAATTCTAATATCTAAAATAATTATAATTTTCATATATTCATAGTGTAGAATTAAAATATCATAATCAACATATTTGGAGTTATTATCGCAAATTTTAAATTAGTTTATCATTAATCTAATAACTCTTTTAACTTAGCCCAAAAATCTGTTTTTCTCTCATAACTTTTATTTTTAAAATACATGATGGGTCATTTGTATATTTATAAATAGAGTGAGGACCGGTTTCCTTGTTTAACCATAATTCCATTTCCCATAAGTGCAGGAAATCACTTCTTTTCATTGACTAATCAGAAACAATTAGCTATACCGATTCAACTAGAATTGATAACTTTATCATTATTTGACTCAACCTAATTATTTGATATTAATCATGTCAAATTATATGGATCACATTAATTCTTACAACTCCATCATGATTTTTCAAATAAATGTTAGGGACCTAATTTAAAATTTTTAATTTAATTAGACTAGTAGCAAATTTTAATGTTGACTAAAGTTAGCTAATCAAGTTTTTGTCAATTCAATAACTATGAATTAATAATTAAAGTTTTAAAATAAGTATAAGTAAAACTTTGTAATGGTGAATATCAAACAATTGACGGTGTTCTTTCGTGTAGTGTATTGATTACATTAGGGGTGACAAATTCTGACAAGACTCGAAATTGACAAAAAATTAGCCGGTTAGAGTTGACAATAGCTCAACCCAAACTTGTAAATGACACGATCTTTTAACACGAATAATGAATGAGTCAGGTTAATGTCAAACACAAATAATAAGAAATTGATACAATTAACACGTTTAACTAATATAATAGGAATAAAATGTCAAATTGTTGTTATTTTTTCCTCAAGCATCGATATAACCCTTATACAAAAATAGGATTTTCTATTTATTTTTATTATTATATTTTTAAAGTTAATTTTTAATTCATTAAAAAATTTGAAGTTAATGCAGTATTAGACTTAAATCTTAGTGTTCAATTTTTTATTCATGGGTTATATGTGTCAACATGAATATGATACAAAAATAAACAGGTCAAGTCGACACGATATGGTTAATTAAATGGGTTGGAATTGAGTTAAATAGTGCAAGACACGATTTGTAAATAAAACAAATCTGATCGTCTCGACACGATTCCCACCCCTACATGACACATTCTTTGGAGCTTTTTTAGAGTTTCTCTAACAGATGATGTTAAACACCAAAATAACTAAATATTAACTAATCAAAACTAAAAATCATGCTCTAGCAGAACATGTTCATATACTCTAAAATAGATTTCTGTTATAACGATACTCTAAATATAGAGTATTGATGATGCACAAAACTGTCTTCGTGCAAGGTCAACAGTCAAGTATGTGTAAGGGTGTGATTAATGAGCAATTAATGAGAAATCAACGACAATGAATGAATAAAAATAGTAAATAAGCAACAAATACAAAAATTTATAGTGGTTCGGTCCAAGTGATCTACGTCCACTCGTGAAAATGATAGCGGCGGCCTGTGTTCTTTATTGATGTTGATGAATGATAGTACTCCGGAGAAATACAATGCTTTTAGGGAGACAGAGAGAAAACAATGAGTGTAAGGTTCGAAGGCGTTGGAGACGTTGGAGACGTCGGAGACTTGTCCTCAATGTTGAGAGAGCTTACATTATATAGCTAGGGTAAGGTAGTGGAGGCGGTGACGTGAGGGAAAAGAATTTTATAGTTTTGACAAGTATTGTTATGGTAGGAGATCTTCTATGTCAATCTCTATATTATCTTCCCTCGTGCTCCTATTCATCCAGAGGAGAACATTAGTTGGATTGAGCTTGACCTGGACCTGGACCTGTCTTGGCTTGGGCCTGGAGTTCCAAAGTGAAGAGGAGCGAAGAGGGAGGCGCCCAAGGGGCTAGCCCAGGCGGCGCCCAAGGGGCCAGCCTAGGCGACGCCCAAGGGGCTGCCATGGGCGACGCCCAATTGCTAAGTCTCTTGGGCATTGGCCTTGGGGCTTTGGGTGTTGACTTCTTGATGTCTTCTTTTCCAATGAATTGATCCAGTTTACAGTTGGACTTTCATTGGACCTTTTTTGGATTGTTTTCATTGGGCCTAGCCCAGTTAAATTTGTGCTCATCAAGTATCACTGTAGCAACTTGTAAATATAATTTATATTATTTTCTCTCTCTTCATTCTCTTTCCCGCCGTTGTCTTTCCCTCCCTAGTCTTTCCTTCTAGTTTGTCTATCTCCTTCCAACAGTCTCAAATATCACTCTCATCACTCCCAAAACAACGTCCCTCTCAATGTTCTTCGTCTCTTGCACACATACAAAAAGCTCATTTTTACTTCAGCTGGACTTCTTTTTCTCTTTGTAAATATAACTCTTTCTCTTGCCCCTGTTTTATGAGCTCATTGAATGGATTTAAAAGTGCAATAGAATGCATACTTCACCAATCTCTTACAAAATGGGTTCTCTTGATGCTGAATTGATTGGGTCCCCAAATCCAATGAGTCAATTGTAGCCATCCCAAGTAGAAATAGAATGCTGTGCTAAAAAATCACGTGGTGGAAATTTCACCATAGAAGAAGATAATCTTCTTGTATCAAGGTGGCTAAACATTAGTTTGGATGCAGTGCAAGGAAATGATCAATAGAAGAGTACATATTGGAAGAGAATTTGGGAGTACTTGCACAAGTATAAGACTTTTCATTCTAGTCGATCTAAGGTATCTCTAACGAATTGATGGGGATTAATTCAAAAGTGCACAAAATAAATTTTGTACATACTTGATCCAAATGGAGTCTGATGATGCACAAAAGTGAATTTATGCACAATTAAATCAGTCGAGTGTGGTTTAAAGCAATTAGTGAAGCAGTTAATAATAAAAGACAAAGATTAGGTGGTTCGGTCTAGTTGACCTAACCACTAAAGGTAATAACGGTGGTCGGAGAACTCTATTAATGAGAAAGTACAAAGTTGTAAGAGGAAAGAGAGAAAGAGTAACAGTATGCTCAAGGTGAGGTGTGTGAGATCTGCCCCCATGTGTAGGGAAGTTTACAATTTATAGGCACAAAGCTTTAGTTGAGGCGGTGATGCGTGGATCAAGGTACTAGTTTATTGAAGATGATAGCTACAATTGGGGATATACACTAGCTTGAAGTCATGACTATCTCGATGATTGCTCTTCCACGTGCGTTGACTCTTCCTAAACTCTTGAGTTTTGAACTGGACTGAAGTCATGAGCTAAGCCTAATCTGCCTTTTGATGGTTTGGCTTAATCTATGAACTGAGCCTATACTTGGTCTGAATTTGGGCTTATCAGAATCCATTAACCAAAGTGGATTGAATGAGCAAGACAAGGCAGGAAAAACCAAACATTAGATCTTTGGCAACATAGTCTCCTTATTCAGCAGACACGATAAACCTAGGGGAAGATAAGGTCTTCACCAATGAATGTAGTTTTGGAGAGACTAATAGGGAGGAAGGCTGAAAAGGAGCAGTTGAAGAAAAGAAAAGGTAGTGATTATGCGAGCTTGGAAGTTGCAAGTATACTTAAAGACATAAAAGAAGATAGGAAGAAAATGAATGAGAGAAAAATAGAATTCATGGAGAAAACATCCATGCAGAAGCAAGAGAGACTTCGATTAAAGGAAGAAAAGTTTCGAGTCGAACAAACCAAAGAAGATGACACAATTATGCTGGTGGATATGAGTGGCCTATCTGAAATCCAAAGGGAATATTTTCATCATCGTAAAATGGAAATCCTAGAAAAGCGAAGGTGGAATTAGTTTTTAATGGTTTTGTTATCTTTTTGAACAATTTTATGGTGTAGCTTGATGCTTTTGTTACCTATTAGGATTGTTGAACTATTAGTTTTTGTTACCAGTACATGTAAATATAGGAAAAATAAAATTGTTATTTCTCAACCATCTTAATGCCAACAAGCAATTAACAACTGAATAGGTGATTACAAAAGTATGGAAATGTGAATACAAGTACTGAATGCGATGATGGTTTTGAATGAACTAAATTGTGATTACAGTAGGTCCCTTGAGTTATGAGACAAGTTGTTACGATAGACCACGTAATTGCCACAAGTGCTCAACAAGATCCGATTGGAGTTGATGAGTTTTTCTATCTCTAATGCGATGATGGTTTTGAATGAACTCCATAACTTCAGGGGTCCGCTCATGATATACATGTACCTAGGGCGTTGCATTGATGCATTCATATTCAAAATCTCCATTCGTTTTGTTGGTATGTTGTTCATCTTCAATAATCATGTTATGTAGTATTATGCATACTTTCATAATGTCTTTGAGCATTTCACGTTTCCAAGATCGTGCAGGTCCATGCACAATTGCAAATCATACTTGCAACACTCCAAATGCACGTTATATATCCTTTCTTATTGACTCTTGCATGGTAACAAAATGTTTTCTTTTGTTTCCTTGTGGAGATGAAATTATTTTTACAAATGTTGACCACTGGGGATATATACCATCGGCGAGATAGTATCACATTGTATAGTTATTCCCATTGATTGAGTAATTAACTAGAGGAGCACGTCCTTGAGCAATCTCATAAAATAAAAAAGATCTTTCAAGCACGATGATGTCATTATGGGAACCTAATAACTCAAAAAAAGGCATGTCATATCCAAAGATCATATGAAACCACTGCTTCTAAAATTATTGTTGATTCAAGAACAGTCTATAAAACATACCCCTCCAAGCAGTCAGGTAATTCTTCAATTGCTAGTGCATGCAATCAGTGCTCCCTAACATCCCAGGAAAATCACGTCTTTCTCCAACTTCTAGCAATCTAGCTATGTCATTGCTATTTGGTGACCTTAAGTACTCGTCGAAAAAAAATTGAAACCATCGCTTTAACAATTTTTTCTAAACTCTCTATTGCAGTGCTTTCTTCAATTCTCACGTATTTGTCCATAAAGTCAGTGGCGACTCCATAAACAAGGATTCTGATAGCAACCATCATTTTTTGAAGAGAAGAAACGCCAAGCTTTGCAGCACAATTTCTTTTTTCAACAAAATATGGTTCGTGAGCTTGTAGCGCAAATTGTATTCAAAGAAAAAGAGAAAGATGCATTTGAAATCTCCTCCAAAATAACTTTACATCATATATTGGTGAATCTGCAAAGTAATCAAGAAAAAACCTTTTGTGGCCTTGCAAATAATCACGTCTGATAACCGCTTGGCCTGGAACAAAACCATGTCGTGATATGGATCCCCCCCTTGTTGTTTTGAAGTTCATGTGCCATAAAAACTTTTGTAACTATTTCTAACTTATCATTAGAGTCGGAGTCTTCAATTAGCATATTTTCATCTAATTGACAACCACAAGAGACGCACGTAAAAAGGAAAAAGATCATAATTTAACAAAAGTTATCATGTGCATTTCATATGACTGTCAATTTGACGAAAATCACAATCCTAGGCATTACATCCATTACGATTTTTATTGGATTGATAGACACGTGAGACACACATGAAAATGGGAACCACCATAATCTGACAAAATTCATTGTGTGCATCTAACGTGATTGAAAATTGATGAAAATCCAATGAACGTTATGGTTGGGGTCATATTACTACTAATTAATTTAATTGAGGGTACAATTTAAAACAATTAATGTTTGAGGGTAAAATTTAAACTTTTTTTAATCTTTCGGTGTGCAAACTGCAATTTTGCCTTTTATTTATTCATTTTCTTCTGGCTGAATTGGGTTTATATTGGGCCTACCATTGGATTAGCCCATATACTACCATGCCAGATTTGTCCACTATTCGAGACAAACAAACCCAAAAAAATGGAAGCCTCATGTTGGGTCCAGAGTCCACAGATAAAGGCCCAATTACTTCAACTTTGGGCCATGGCCCGTGAACAAACATGCTCTTGCACCCTAACGAATTTCGACGATCTTCTCCGCCCCCTTCTGCGACTGTGAGGGACACACCGCAGACAAACGAAACGAACAGACAGTACAACGGTTTCCCAAAATTTCAGCTTTTACTACTTTAGGCCAATAGCTCCTTACGGTCCCGTCTACTCTGTGTGTGTGAGTGTGTGTGTATCACAGATATTCGCTCTCGCAAGCGTACAGAATATAGATATATAGTACAGGTATGTGTGCATGTCGCTATATATAAATATTCTCACTTTGTATATTAGTGTAATGGTATATCTTTCGTACGACCAGTAACGATGGTATATGGAGTTCCGTCGGTATCGTATCATGTTTTTGACCAATTATGCTGCTTTGTGTTACTCTGCTTGTTGATAATTCTAGGGTTCTTGTTTCTCTTTCCCTACTGCAACTCAATAGCCCCATTTAACCCCCCCCCCCACCGAACACTCACACACACACACTCCTTGGAACTTGTATAAATAGAGGCATATTTTTCCCGCTGCTTTGCTTGCTAGAAGAGTTGAGTTTGATTTCAACTTTTTCCGTGAAGCTTTATTGTGATTAGTTTTCCAAAATTGCAACTTTGAACCATATTTGGAACTAAACCATTTTGCTGCTACTCCCGGCAGACGTACGTCTGCTGCTGCATTTAGATGTTGTAGATATAGATATAGAATTATGAATTTTGAAAACTCATTTGATCTTTTTTGTCGCTAAGTGATTTGCTTATTGGTTTCAAAAATTTCGGGACACCATAGGTAGGCATCGCGGGGGAAGTTCTTATGGTTTCTGTTGGTTCAAAAGCTTTATCTCTGAGAAAACATAAAGCCTGTAATTTAACGGAGGACAGCATGATGGCTGGGGAAGATAATTCGTCTAAATGGGGTGGAAGGAAAAGAAGCATGAGCAGAAAGGGCGAAAAAAAACGTGGCAGTTTTGATGGAGATTATGCTACCAAAAAACGATCTGGTGGGGTGCATGATGAACCTGTCAAAACTCGTAAATCTTCAAATTACCAAGGAGCATCGGTGCCACAGACATCTTTTGTCAGGTTTTGATTGCTTTGGCACACATGATTTGTACTTTTTTTAACCACTGTGAATGGTTTCTTTTTAGTAGTCAATGAAATCATGATCAGGGCAATATATTTTAACTGTAGAAAACAGGTTGATCCTGAAACAGCTAAATACTTCTCAGAGATTGCGAATGTCGTTGAAGGTACTGAAATTGACTTAGAGGAGCGATCAGCTATATGTGGTAATGCTTTAGAAGAAACAAGACAGAAAGAAGTAGAACTTTCTACTGATTATATCATAAGCCACACTTTGCAAACCCTCCTTGAAGGATGTTCTGTGGACCATCTTTGTGGTTTCTTACAAAGCTGTGCAAAAGACTTCCCTCGTATTGCAATGGACAGATCTGGTTCTCACGTAGCTGAAACAGCTCTCAGGTCTTTAGCTTTCCATCTCCAAGACAATGAAACCCACTCTCTTGTTGAAGAGACACTAACAACAATATGCCAGGTATGAAAAGTTGAATATTTGTTAAAAACTTTGGGTTTCAATTTTCTATGGTTTTGAGGATTTACTGATGTCCTAGCAGTATCTATTCTGCATTTTATTTGGTGAGCCCTTGTGTAAGGACAAGTGAAAAAGGCTATTATTTTCTTGTTAGACTACAATACTAGGTCATCATTATCCAATCCCAAAGTAATAGAAAAGGCACTTGTTTTATGGGATGAATTTAGCATAGATGGAGTGGTGGTACCTCTTTAACTTAATTGGTTTATTTCATGCTTCCTTTGGAGCCAGGCAATTGTGGTGAACCCTGTTGATGTAATGTGTGACTGTTATGGATCTCATGTCCTTCGGAGTCTTCTCTGTCTTTGTAAAGGAGTACCGCTAGACGCATCAGAGTTCCATGGGACAAAGGCATCAACTGTTCTAGCTGAGCGGCTGAATTTTAGGCCATCTTTTCTGGACAAAAACAGTGCACAACATTTTCAGCATGGATATCCCAATCTACTGAAATTCCTTGTATCAGAGATGTTAAATACTTCCAGAAAAGACATTGCAACACTGCAAGTTGATCAATACAGCAGTTTGGTCTTGCAGGTAAGATTTAGCTGCTTCTTTAACTTCTTATTTTGCATCATTGTCATTTATTCATATTTGCTGATTTTTGTTTGGCTATTTTTGGAATTTTGGGATCCCATTCCCTGTGTACCACAATTTTATGAACCTTTATATCTTCAGTATATAATTAAATGGTGAGTACCAATGTTTTATTGTGGGAGGCTAAAGGATAATGTCAAATGAACCCTTTTAATTGTTCAATAATATATAGATGCCAAGATATCTTGTATTTGATGAATTCTTTTATTTAATGGCAGACTGCTTTGAAGTTATTAGCTGGACAAGAACAGGAGTTGTTGGATATAATTCCAATTCTTCTTGGCTGCAGTAGGAAAAATAGCGTGGAAGGGAACTTCATTGAAAGTACCGTGGTACAAAAGCTTTTAAATTTAGTGAAAGAAACTGCTTACAGCCGTTTAATGGAGGTGAGATTAACAGTGGCAGACCACATTTTTTGGTTTACTTAACGTGTTCTTAGTAACAGTTTGTGAATGACTACTTTTTCTCACTATGCTTCGAGCCTTGTGGCATTTATGCCTCCTGTTGTTTGTGTGCCTTGTCATTTATATTAACCGTCAAATGAAAAATGAAACATTGACTGTCACACAATCACTTTGTTTTCTTTTTCTGTTTTTTTTTTGGGGAATTTTTTTTTTTTGGGGAGGGGGGGGGGAAGTGAACACCTATTCTGGTTGTAAAGATCGAAAGCTGTGAACTCAAACAATCTACTTACAAGAAGTGAATTAAAATTATAATTCACAAAATTTATTATGATCACTTTTCGTTGGAAGATTATTACAGAATTAAGACCCTCATCGTTGCCCTATTAAATATTCAGTGTACTACTTTTTCCCCCTTTATTTTATGAGAAACAAAAACTAATAGCAGGGCCCAAAAAAGGGTCAATATCCATATAACTGTGATGTGTATCCAGGTGAATATACATGTGATGTTTCCTTTATGTTTTCTAACTTTTGATAGTGGTGTCTATCCGAATTCTATAAAATCATTCTGTTTTACTCAAACTTTATTCAACTTTTTTTGCAGGTCATCTTGGAAGTAGCTCCTGAAAACTTATACAATGAACTATTCACTAAAGTTTTCAGATACTCATTGTTTGAGATGTCATCTCATCCCTGCGGGAATTTTGTAGTCCAAGCATTAATTTCTTATGCCAGGTCCCCAGATCATGTACGTGTGCTAATACTTGACTGTATATGAGCTCTTTTATGGCATGTTATGTTGTATGAAACACTTCCCATTGACCATGACTCCGAATATACTGGGTCAAATTTGCTTAATAGGAGTATTCTGTTGTAAATTAGCTGCATTGCTGTGTAATTTAGGTTCAGCTAGAAGCATATTTGGAGTTGATTGTCGTACTGTCTACTCTTGGTATTAATGTGCATTGACGTTTTATGAAATCTTTCTGGCTTTGGCTATTAGATGGAGTTGATTTGGGAGGAAGTTGGAGCGAAATTTATGGATCTTCTTGGAATGGGGAGGTCTGGAGTTGTTGCTTCTTTTATTGCTGCAAGTCAAAAACTTCATAGTCAAGAGCATAAGGTCTATACTTCAATGACTTGTCCTTCAACATTTGTTAGCTTTACACTTTGATACACTGAAATAATCGAGTCTTACAGTGAATTACTTTTGTTTGATGCAACCATCTTCAAGGATAAATACATGGTATATTCTATTTTATAGGTGCATGGATCAATGATTCACTCTGAAAATGGGCTCTGTTTTCATGTGTTTGGCAGTGTTGTCATGCCCTTGCTGCTGCTGTACGTTTGGCAGATGAATCGCCTACATGCATTGTTCCTCGAATATTATTTCTTGACAACTACTTCTGCTCTGGGGATAAATCCAACTGGAGTTGGCCAAATGGTGTTAAGATGCATGTTATGGGGTCTTTAATTCTGCAGTCAGTTTTTAGACTTCCAAGCGTACGTTGCTTTTCTTTATTCATGATGCTGTCACCCATGTTTTTAAAATATTGAACCGTTATTGAAGGGAATATCTTCCACGAATGCTATTTCATATGACAATTTGTAGCTTTTTTGATACCTCTTTGTTATCAAGAGTGTTTTATTGAAGCTGTCTTCTTTATTGGTTATTTTGGACGAGCATGTTATCTTGACCTTTTAGTGCTGTTATTGGCAATGGTTCTTGCCCCTACTGACAACATGGTACCTGAGCTATTTTATAGTTTGCATGTGGTATGTCAATTCTTGCCATGACAAACTAGGGTACTAATGGTTTCATGCTTGGCTTTGCCGTAAAAACTTATAATGCAATCTGGTCTCTTGTAGCAACCAAAAGAGAAAGACCTATATTTCTCAACTGTTCAAACATATTATTTATTTTTATATTGTACCCTGAACTCTTATTAAAGTATCATGTAGGTGATGAAACAATTCTGGGTTAGCTATACATGCATGCTCTTTTCTTCATCCTTCTAACTATTTTACTGGAAAAATTAAAATTTTGTTTGGTATAACTCCCAAGTTTAAAATTTTCTCTTAATCCTGCATCACCATTTCAAAGTAGTAAATGCATGATTTGTGTATATCATGTTTAATTCTTGCAAGCGAGGGTTCTTATGGTGTTTTTCCCCTGACGTTTCAGGTGTGCTAGGCCCTAGAATTGCCTCACATTTGGTACTGCAGCTGCAGCATTGTTTATGTCATTCTATTTATGGCTTTTTCTCGGAAATACAATGCTGCAGTTGGCATCCATGTTGGCTTGCTTGCACTAGTTTAATGAGGTCGATCACTTCTGCACATTTCATGCATTTCGGTATCATTTCTTTTCAATTGATATATTGGTTTTTGTTTTGTTTAACAGGAATTTAATCAGGCTTTTATTACAAGTATCACATCTTTGGAAGCTGATCATGTCCTTGCAGCATCAAGAGACTCTGGGGGTGCACGGGTTATTGAGGCTTTTCTTACTTCAAATGCCTCTGTAAAACAGAAGCGAAAATTAGTTGTCAAGTATGTCATGCTGCTACATTATTCCCTATTTCATTTCCAGAATTTCTTAATATGCATAGGCTCTTTGAGTGGAAAGCATTGTTACTATCTAAGGGGTACTGTGTCACTATAAAGATAACATGGGTTCTGACACACTTTGTTAAAATTGATGTTTGATGTCCGTCAGTTTGATCTGATGATTTAATGGCATCAGTCTTAGATTTTGGCTGCTCTTATGATACCAATTCAATATAAGAACCACCTCATGGGGTGCCTCAAGGAGCTATGAGTCTTTTTTTTTGTGTTAGCACTATATATCATGGATCTATGTACAAATATCATGATGTTGTGCCTTACAAAATTGGATTTCTGTAGATGTGTTTAATTGGTAAAGATTAGGGAAAGTTAGGAGAAATATATGAGTTTAACCTAAGCAACTGCAAAACATTAAAAAAAATTGAGTTGCTAAAGAAATTTGAATAAATCTTGAAAACATAGATGTATATTAGTAAGATGAAGTTATGTACCAAACCCGTTATTACTAAAAGGAGACGATAATGTCTCGAAAGTTTTTAAGAATATTTTAGAATTGCGTGAAACTGTAGAATTGGTTTGCAAAATTTCTACTGCCATTAAAGTTTTGTTTATACCTTATATATTAAATAACACCATGACATAAAGTAATGTCATGGCAAAGAGCATGCTGTTTAAAAGAGTATGACATGCAGAAATCTTTTGTTTTTGGGTACACTTTGTATATGGGACAGTACTTCTGTACCTACATATTTGCAACGAAAATAAAAAATCATCCTTTAGGCACACGCATAGTGAAGATGAATGAAGGACCAGCACAAGCCATCCCGAGTGCCAAAATGCAAGAGTGCCACTAGAGTTGCCACCCACTCCTCTATTGTGCTATAACTTCTTAGTAATTTATCTGTTTAAGATCATACATAAAAATAGAAGATTTCCATTTTGCACTTAAATTCATACTGGACCTTGGTAGCTTTAGCATGAGTAGCACACATGCTTCTAAACAAGGTACTCCATCCATCTGAAATATATCTCAAATTCTGACACTTAGGTGATACTCCTGATTTGAGCTGGACTCCTCCTAAACTAATGCACATACTAGACAGTTTTATTTTTCCTAAATTCCGGACTTGTGGTTGAATGGTCAGACATATAGTTGTCCGAAAATTCTGCTTCTTGTGTTTCATGGGTTCTAATTGCACATGTCAGCATATCCTAGACATATCCATTTTAAGGAAGTGTGTTTATATGTATATTATATACAATCAACATAGTGAGTGTGGGTGTCCACATGTAGGCATGTATGAATGTACTGTTGACATTAACATGTGACAACCGTCACAACCCTTTGAGGCACTTTTGCTTTCAGTTCCTTCTGTTTTCTTCAAATATATATTGTACACGTTAGAGTGTTATAACGTGATGTCATCCAATATCTTGGGCTGATTTTTGACCCCCTTTTTCTTCCTGCATACTGATGGAGCTGACATATTTGGATTTGATTTTACAAGATTACCAACTGCTCTCACAATTTTTGACTGCCCCATTTAGGTTATAGCATCTCAGTGGGGATCATGTATATGATTATCCTATCTCTTGCTGTATTAATGTTATATTGTTTTGTTTTCGACAATTACTCTTAAGGCTTCGAGGCCATTTCGGAGAGCTTTCGGTGCATCCTTCAGGTTCATTTACAGTTGAAAAGTGCTTCAATGCCAGCAGTATATCTCTGAGAGAGGCAATTGTCTCCGAGTTGTTAGCCGTGCAGACAGAGCTCTCCAAGACTAAACAGGGCCCTTATCTCTTGAGGAAACTAGACATTGAAGGGTGAGTGCTGGCGTTGGCTGTTTTCTTTTTGGTGGCAATTGTCAAAGATAAGAACTAAATAAGTGAAAGCGTGTGTTGTCAGTTACATTGTTTCATTAAATGGTTATTTTTTTTTTGCTTGGCATCCCAATTATCTTTATTCTATCAACATTTCATCAGGGTCATTAAATCCAAGATGGCAGGCCTTGCAGAGGTGCTGTGATGTTAGATTTTGTTTGCCATCTAGTTAATTTTGATGGCTGCTTGGTCTTGCTTAAGGCCCTTTTCTTTTTGTTAGGTGGATTTGGCAGAGGGTTGAATCGGTTTTTCCAAACCTGATGTGGTATTCAAAGTATGCTAGTATTAGATAAACTTGTCTATAACAAATTCCCTTTAAAGTTGACAAAGACTTGTATCTGGATGCTCAAACTTTTTTCAAATCAGACGGTGTTTCTATCCTATCAAGGGCTAAAGACTTACTTCTAGAACTTTGTCTCAGGAAAAAATAAGGAGTTTGTTTGAGCCCTCCAAACACTGGAAATATGCTAGTTATGGAGTGAAATCCACTCCAATACACGTCCTTTTTTCTTATTGGCAAATCATCTACCATGAATTCAGGTGGGACCCATTTTATAAAAGTGGGTCCCTCGGTAATACATGATAGGTGATTTGCCGAGAAGGAAAAATGAGGAAATGTGTATTGGAGTGGATCTTGGTCCGCTAGTTATTGGATTACTATCAAAGGATTTTACTGGAGTATTAAATCCTAAAATGTCCTGATAAATATCAGTTGCACAAGCTTTAGTAACTGATTAGTCTTATTATGTGTGACCTGAGATAGTTGAGCCTGGTAATATACTTTATTTTGCGGAATCTTCAAGTCTGGTTCGCTTCTATTTTGAGTCACCATGATTTGATAAATGGAGTGTGCAGTTTTTCTTTTCTTTTTGTTTTTGCAGAAAGGGAGGGGAAGGGATTCATTGAGAGGAGTAGCACCACTTTCAAAATTTGTGTTCTTCCTTCTCAATGCTCATTAGCTGAACGCTGAAGACTAGGAACAGAATTTATATGCATATTACGATCTCGAGCACCAAAATATCTGTTTCCCGTATTATTAAGTTACAGTTTTTCGCTCTGGTTTTGTTGCAAGAAATCATTTAACTGCTCTCATTGCATGAGCTTTATTTGTTGGTTAGCCAGGATAGGGATTCATAATATAATATGTCATGTTCTTGTGTTCTGGACTGCTGGTCATGGTTCTAAATATCCAGATTATGTCTTCCTTAGTATAAATGAATAGTCTTGTCATTTCGTTTCTTTAGCAAAAACTTGTCCCAGTAACTTGACTCACATTGGTTATACACAAAAGTCACACTGTGTTGACAAGTTCGCTCCTGGCCCATGACACATGCATTCATAGCCACTCAATAGGAATTTCAGACACATTCAGTTTGGTACTTTATATTGCTTGTTTTTTTGTTGGGATATAACATTTGACTGATGTTGTTGATCTTTGTTGGTGTTTTCTTTGCTTTCTATAACAGATTTGCAAAACGACCTGATCAGTGGAAGTCTAGACAAGCATCCAAAGAATCTGCTTACCAAGAATTCTATTATGCATTTGGCCCAACGGCATCCAAATCATCAAAGAATGACAGCTTTCTTGCGGATGCTCATCACACGTCACAGCCAGCAAAGTTAAAAGAGATGAGGAAGGAGATTGACGCATGCCTGGCTTCTGCAGCGGATCCTTCTTTGGGGACCCAATTTCTGGCTCAAAAAGGTTCAACTAAGTCAAGAAAGTCAGGCCTTAAACGGCCCCCAGAAAGAGCAGGAAAGCATAGTCACAAATTTAACAAATATGCTATGGATGATGATATTTCCAAAAGCAAAAATAGAAAGCAGAGAAAGAATAAAGGATAGTACTGAAGCTGAGAATGCCTCCAGAGGAAACCATCAAAATCTGTTGGCAAGAAAGGAAGAAACGAAGCATGAAAAGTGGTCTGTTAAAATAGTTACGAAAGGAGATAGAGTGTGAGATGTAAATTTTGCAGGTTTTTGATTGTTTTTGTCTTTCTTTTTATCTTTGCCGTTTTATTCCTGTGTTTTGCACTGTTTGATTGAAAATGCATGGACCATAGTTTTTCCCATACATACTTATTTAGTTCAATTTTATTCTTGTTCTAGTAGTAATAGTGAAGTTTTGTCGAGTAATTTGATTTGGTTGAGAGGTGAATGCTGAGCAGAAAACTATTGTATTCACATCTGTCAAACTATTGAGTTACATCAAACAGCAAAATTGAATACTTAGACAAAACTTGTTATTCTTGCACTAACAGATGTAAACACTCCACTCTGGCAGCAAAGTGTATCCGAAATTAACGAAAGAATTGCTTTGGCGGTATTGTTCTCTAGCGTTTGCCACTTCCTTCAGCCCTCTTATGGAGGCTTGGACCTGGCACAAGGACATGGTAATTGAGTGAAAGCTGCTTATGGTGGGAAGTCTTAGAATCTCAGGACTCGGAAGTTACTTGTTCTGTGTGGGATTCGGGCAGCTGGGTGGTATCACCCGAAAACTTGAGCCGACCTGCTTAAATGGATCCTTCTTGTCTACCTGCAAATCTTTGTGAGTTTGTGAAGATGCAGCCATGGTTGACTGGGAGGAAGGATGCACTTTTGTCGAGAGTAGACGGGCTGCTTGAGCTCCAGTATGGCAGGTTTGTAGAGTGAACAGAAGAGCAAGAAGCAAAGCAACCTGTGCTCTAGAGTGGAACTTCATGATTTAGCAAATCCTCACAGAACAGACTGAAAGTTTCTGTAGCAATGTAAGCGAAAAAGATTGCTATTCAAACTCTTGTGATGAAGCTTTGATGGAGATTGAGAGTCACTCTTGATTTATATCTGGTTTTGTAGTTGTAAAATCAGTTGGGGATCTGATGCAGGTGGGATCATGTGATGCTTCTTTGACTTGACTGTTCCATGTCACTCCTCTGCCTTCCAGATTAGCTATTACAGTTTTCTGAGAGGGTCATGTGACTGGGCACGTGATAATATTAAACCTTTGGTGTTGCTGTAGTATTTGATAATATATTGTGGTTGCTCTGCACATCAAGATAATTGTGATTCATTTTGTTGCAAACCAAGATTCCTTATACTATGTTTCTCAACTAGCTCAAGTGGGCAAGTTGCAGAGTATATTTGGTTGGGTATGAAGTTAAAAGGGCAACCAAGTATAAACAAATGTACACGAGATTCTTATCATTGTGAGATTTAAAGAGAGTTAGATATATCATGTTGCTACGTGAAAGGAGATAGTATTGTAACTCGAACCCTTGATATCTGAGTGACAATAGAGCAAACTTATCATTACATTAAGCTCCGTTGCTCAAGGAATGAAAAAAACAAAAATAACTGCAAATTCAAATGTACAAGTTCTGCAATATAGCCTTTCTTACATTGAAATGGGGTCATCTGTCTCCTAAACCGGATGTTTACGTTCATATTTATTGGTCATCAAGTCAGAAAAGGGAAATAACAGGAAAGGAAAAAGGAGGGGGTAGGATATTCCTTTTCTTTTTGTTCAACAGTTTAATTTACGTGTACCTTGATCAATTTTTTCAGCGATTCGGTCAAAAGTAAGTTATCTATGTCCGAAATAGATAATTCATTAGGGATAATCCCTCATGACTTGACCCCAAAAAATTGTTAAAATTCAAAATAAAAACATTTAAATTTATAATTCGTATTTATTATGGCTTGAACTATTTATTAAAATTCGGATGATATCCCCGTAATGTACTGTGGTATCGTACCTGCTTAGTTCATTAGTCAAAAGGAGTTGGTTTCACTGATGTTTAGGAGCAGTCTTGGAAATGATAATCTTGACAAAATGTCACCCATTGGTTTATTTTAAAACTATCCTCTGAAAATGTCTGTATTAACAAAGATTATATGGACATCACTGTTGAATTTGTTGTCCGAATTCCTCAATATCATCCTGTCACGTAGGCCTCGAAATTAGCTAAGCCAACGACTGATTTAGTGCCTCACATGATGTCTCCAACATCTACGTAGAGACAAGGCTGTGCTAGGTAGGGGGGGGGGGGGGGGTCATGGGTCAATTTCCGTGTCTGGATAAGGATTCGGGTTTGGTTTTGCTTGTTGGACAAAAACAGATTTTTTGCCGAATTTGAACCTAAATTAAAGTAGACCCACTCATCGTTTTGAGTAATTTTTCGTGAGATCATATTCTATTCCGTAATGAAAATAACTTTGTATATTCGTTTGCTCAAATCAAGTAAGAGATAAATAAAAAAATAGTTTTCAAAATAACATTCTTAGAATGTAAAAATAGAGGTCAAGACAATCAATGGCACCCCACTTTTGTGGGCTATAGAGGATTTAGATGGACTTAAATTTGAACACACGCATCTGTCGAGCTCGGGTGTGGGTATAGTTTAGATTTAACCTTATTTTTTTGAAAAAAAAATTATTTCTTAAATGGGTCATTAATTTCTTAACCCAAGTTTTAATTTATGTATGTTGTAATTCAAAATTCGCACTGGGTTGCATGATGTATTTCGCGTTGTATCTCAATAATAGTTCTGAATCTCTGTATCTATAAAAATACCCAGATTCATTCTCCATTACTAACTCACATACTTGCAAAATTCGTAATTACTAAAGTCATTACATTTATCATTTTTCGTTTTTAAGAGTCTTCATAATAGAGCATACAAATCATAGTTCAGTCCATTGGGCAAATAGATTGAAGTCTTCAATTACATTTTTTTTTTTAAAAAAGGAAATACACGTATCTAGGGGTATCCATGAATCGGATGGGCCCATAAGACCCATTCTCCGCCCCCCGAAAAAATAAGACCAAAACACTATAGTTGGCTGTCATAGTCCGAACTCAATATTCTTCGAAAGAAGGTTTTGGCCTGGCCTAAGCCCATTACCCTACCCATTAGCCCACCCACAAAAAAACTGGTCCAATAACCCACCCACCCCCCTAGCCTAGCCCCCCCGCCCACTTTGTTCGAAAAAAAACTGATCAATGAAAGTTTGGTGACATATCCCTCTAAAAAAAAATTATTTATTTAAATACTAAGTTGCAGTATTCATTATTTACTTTTTATTTATTTTGACCCCAATTTTATTTCACAAATATAATTACAAAAATATTAAGTTAAAAATGTTTTAAATAAAGATGTGTATATATAAAAATGCTTGCCCAGTAAGTGACAGGTTGAGTTACGGGTCTACCCAATAACTCACATGAGTAAAGGTTACTCTACTCAAACTCAATCCGGCCCATGGGCACTCCTATGCATATCTTTCATGAGCAATGCTATTGAGACATAATTTAGGAACATAATTTAAGAATATAATACATTTTGACCAATAGAGTGATAGTAACATGCATTTAATACTCTAATCGGTCCCATCATTAAATGTATTTTCTATTATTTTATTAGTCACAATACATTATGTTTTCAAATTATATCTCTCAATTACAATAACATTAGTGATCTTTCATTAGTCAACAGAAGATACCATACAATCTGATAGTAACAGAGCCTTCAACTCACTTGTTGGGTTAATAATACTCAAGTCTAAGGGTAATGAACTAGTTAAACAAGCTTTGACAATCCAGTGAGCAACACTATTAGAAAGTCCTAGGCTTAAAATAGAAATTCAGGTTATAAGAACCTACCAGCCCTTTTATGTCCTCCAAAAAAGCAGAGATTTCCCAATGCAGAGAAGAATGAGGCCTTGGCATTCATTTTCAATAGTGGAGACAAGGCAATAGAGTTGTATTCGTAGTCTTTATTATTTATTTAAATAAAGACTAGTCTTTCTGTTGAAATCCTGGGCACACGCACTAAATAAATTGGGGTCTCAATGCAATTTTCCAAAATAGAAGGGTATTTCCGTGATAAAATTAAATATCAAAGAATGTGCGTAAAATTTGCCATTAAGTCTTTCTGTCTGTTTCTATCGGTAGTGATGATGCACAAAAAAATTTTGCACAAAAATAACAGTCCAGTATGTGATAAGATATAGTTAATGGACAATAAATAAAACAATCAATAACAGTAATGTAAATATCAAGTCAATAACAGATATAAAATGGTTCGGGGGGTCTTTATTGATGAAGTAGAGTGAATGGAGGAGCGAGCAATGGGTAGCTTTGAGAGAGATACAAAAGCTAGGAGAGAGAGAAGTTATGTGTGTGTAGATAGGTATAGAGGGGTGTGGTGAGATGCCAAGATATGTCATTTCATGTGGAGAAAACTTACAATTTATAGGCATGGTTACAATTTATATGCATGATGAAGCAATGACGTGCAAGTAAAGGCACTAATTTTTCGGGGAGGATAGCTACAAAAGGTAAGTACAATTAATATAACCTTGATCTTCAACGGTAAGTATCCCAATGATATCTCTCTTATGTGTTCTTATCTTCTTGGGCTTTTTGGAACTTGGATTGAGCCAAATTTGTGAACTGGGTTTGTTCTACCTTTTAGTTGAGTTGGGTTTGTTGGATTTATTGGGTCTAACCCGGTTAGATTTGGGCTCATCAGATAGATCAATTAGATCAACTTGAAACTAGCCCAATTTGATATTTAACGTTAAATCATGTTTATGAAAATGAATGGAATGACTTAATTGTGATAAAAATGATAATTAAAGGACTAATTTGAAATAATTAAAAGTTCAAGGACTTAATTAAAATCAAAAACAAAATTTAAGGACCAACTATGAGATTTACCTATCTAAATAAGACCAGAATTATAATTTTACGATAATGTCCATCTTATGTTTATCCATTTTTTTTTTTTACTAAGTTATGTTTATCCTTTTTAACCTCCTCATTTAGATGTCTGTTGGGTGAGGATCAGTTTGAAAGCATCAATACAGCTAATGTGGGAGTTAGGTGCCACTTTCTCTAGTAAACATTCAATGCAACATTGATATTATGACATTACTCTCACGTGACGTCGCCATTTAATTAACAAATTAAAAATAAATAAAGTAAACCCTACTTTTTTCAAGACTATCAATAACCATCACATCTAATCAACAACACATAGGATTAATGAGATCAATTTTACTTATTTATTATCTTCTAATTAGATCTTGATACCATGTAACGATAATGACATGATGTCATCGTTGTAATAAATATTTTCTCCATTTCTCATGGGATGATATTCTATCTTCCCTAAGAATGTATACCAATTTATCTTGGTCTTTGGTTTTTTTTTTTTTTTAACAAATTTCACTGTTGTGCAGTGTTATAAAGACCAAATTCAATATAACAATTAAATTAATTACGAGTTTCAATATTTGATAAATTCTACTTTTAATTTAATAATAATAATAACAATAATTAATTAAGTCGAAATAAATCTTTTCCCTTACGTAATTAAGTCTTAAGTCTTTAAATTAGGGTGTTTAGACTTATACCGATTAGAGAGTGGCTGACTCTTAGGGAGTATAAAAAGTATCGAACTTAAAACCTATTACTTACAATAGGACATGCTTAACTACTGAACCACCTTTAAGAATCTCTTACATAATATATACGTGTTTTTATGAGTAATGTTACATGGATATAAAAATTAGACTCGATAATTATAACTATTGATTTTAGTGTGGGTCACAGTATTTATTGGGACCTACTACCTATTCAATAATTGTAATTATTAAGTTTAATTTTTAAGTTCGTGTAGCATTACTCGTTTTTTATTGTGGTAGAACATTTAAGTATTTATTTATTGAGAATCATTTATTATCGCGTAGAATGATAAAAACAAGAGAGAATTGCATCAAGTATCACTGAAATTTGTCATTTAATCACTTAAACATTCTGGAGTTGAAAATATTATAAACAAACTCTTTAAGGTTTATACGCGCGTAATACTTAAACCTCTATCGTCAATATCCATCAAAATTTCTATTAGTAAATTACATTCAAACCATTTGAAATTTATAAGCGTGTAATACTTAGACCTCTCAGGTTAAAAATATTATACTTAAACAAAAAATAATTCAATTAAATATAAAATATAAAATATTTTAAATTTTATAACCAATTTTTTTAATTATGTCATTTATTAATATAAAAATTAAATTTAAATATTTTTTTTAAAAAAATCGTAATTAGTATACAATTATACAATATATTAAACAATCAAACTACTCCAATTAAAAATAAAATATATTATGTCAATTACAGTTTGACTCCTTATTTATTTTTTTTAATTTATTCTAATAGATAATATAATTGTATACTAATTATGATTTTTTTTTTTAAAAAAAATTTATTTTTGATTTTATATCAATAAATGATATAATAGAATATAAATTTTAGTTATAAAATTTAAAATATTTGGATAATCAATCTTTAATTATAGTATTTTTTATTTAAGTATAATATTTTAAATTTAAAAATCTAAATATTATACGTATACAAACTTCAGAAGTTCTAGGTGTAATATACTAACGAATATTTTATGGATATTGATGATAAGGTCTAAGTGTTACGTGCGTACAAATTTCAGGAAGTCTGTGTATAATATTGTAAATGTCAGAGATTTAAATGATTAAGTGATAATCCTCAGGGTCTTAAGTAAAAAAGTGTTAATTAGACAAAGAATAGTGTTATGTATACCAAATCAAGGAGGATCATTAGATCAGTGGATTTCATTTAAAAAAGTTAATGAGACCCACTAATTCAATAATGTTTCTTGATTTAGGATGTAAATTTGGACTATAAATTTGAGATACACACTATTACTCTTGAACAAAACTCAAGGGGTAAAAAATATAATTAATTTTAATTCCAAAACTGCATGAGTTGGATTGGACAGTTGGACAGTGAACGGCAAAGCACAGGCACCCGGAGTTCTCGAAGTCTGTTAAAAGTCAAAATTGCCCTTGAAATATAAGAAAAATAATTGCAGGAAAACAACAAGAGGGTCAATACTGTCTTTGCACGATTCGTCAAAATCTCCGCTGTAGAACCCCACACTATCACTAATAACATCTGAAGCGAAAGACTTTGGCCCCTTTCTCTTTTCACAAACTCCGACGCCAATAGGAAAAGAGAAAACTATATTCGTTGTTATAATTTCATCGAGGGCGGTCGAGATCGAAGACCTCAAATCGAGGGTTCGAAGTCCAAATTTCAAAAAATCTTTATTTGGAATCGTCTTGTTCGATCTTTGGTAATTACTCTCTCTTTCTCTCTACAGTGATTTATCGATCTTTTTTAGGTCTGGGCTTTTACAGATCCTTGTTTCGTTCGTTTTTTGGATTCAATTTTCAGTTGTTGGGATGGTTTGTTTGAAATTCCTGTGGAATTTTTAACACTTGCGTTTTCGTCTACTTCTGAGAATCATTTGGTTGATTTTTCATATGATCTATAGATATTATGATACTAATTTACCTGTGGATTTTGATTGCACGATTGTCAATTGTGTGAAATCGGATTTTTTTTTTTTGGTTAATTGGACATTGAATCATGGTTCATGTGCATGCAATTCTAATGGCATTCAGAACAATCTGCTTTTCTTCTGGGGTTCTCGTTGTTATTCATAAATAAATTTATCGGAAATAGTTTCTTTTTGGCTGCCTGTAAGTGATTATTTTTTTGGTGAAATTGAATAGCTCAACAGATTGCCCTAGGGTTTTGATGCTCATACGTCTTATAGTTTCTTTTTAGATTTATTATGCCTTAAGGTTGCTCAAGCCATATTAGGATTTTCTTACAGGATATATTGTGTGCTCCTGTGTGCTGTTGTGAACTGTTTTATGATGTCGACCTTATATAGTGGTTTGGGGCATGGGCTGGAGATGTTGTAGTGCAGTGTTGAAAGTATTGACGTGGTTGAGGCCGAGGCTTAAAGATTTTGACATAAGAAAACATAATTTTCATATGGCTGGAATCTGAACTTGGCATTTTATGCTCCCACCATGTTAAACAAAAAACAACTCTACTTGGGCTCTCCCATTGCCCAGGCTGTGCTTCCTATTGGCTTATGTTTGGAATAAACAGCAAACAAGGTATTGTGCTATCACATATAAGAGTTTCTATAGAGTATTACTCTTTGGGACAGAATTGGTGGGTGATTATGGGATTGACTTCACATCTGTGTGCAACTTTGTCTTTTCCACGTCATTTCTATTTGGGTTGAAAACACACACCATTTCAACACTTATTGCATGATTATCGTTGATTAGTTAATTCCTTCTGAGATTGTACCCTTGTCAGACAACATCACAAAGTTCTTGTTCTATGGTTAATCACCTACCTTAATACAAATCCTTATCTGGATATGCTCTTTGTCTTCAAAGTTTATGTAGATTAGCTAGTTTATTTTGAATTTTTTGCTATTGATTGAATAATGGGCTGTGTTCCTTTAACTAGAAGGTACCTTCTTATTTTTTCTTGATGATGGATTCCTCTTATTTTTTCTTGATGATGGATTCCTTTTAAGTATGGAGTTTTATATCAATATTCCATTTCGAGAATTCCTTGGAAATCTATTATTTTTCTTAGTGATGAGCTGAATGCTTGATTTGTTTTACAGGCAACAGATTGTAGTTTTTGCTGGTCAAAGAAGTAAAGGAACTTTTTGTGACATCATCTTCCGTTGAAGCTGTGAGATGGCAGAGAAAGCATGTGTAAAGCGCCTTCAGAAGGAATATAGAGCATTGTGTAAAGTATGCTTTCTTCTTGCTCTGCCACAAGTTCTTTGATGTACAGTGAGGTTATTTATTGAAACATGGTGTCCTTATTCAGAACTTCATTTGTGATTCTTTCTTCCAATTAGATTTATAATTGAGAGATATAAGTGTGCTTCCATCAAATGAAATATGTCAATATTTGGCCAACCCTAAGATTTCTGAGATCCTAATTGTTTTTCTACTCCCTCAACAAGTTAAATCAGTGGGCATCATTTTATTATCTTTCTCTTTGAAACACCTTGATATAGGGATATTGTTTGAACTAATAAGGAATATTTAACGTGCCCACGCTTACATGCCTTCTTCATGACTTCTGCACTCTGTGGATAACTGTAGCAGGGAACAGATGACGTGTTGTCTTTGAGTCTTAGTCATAACCAAACTAGAATAGTTGAGAATTCAACTTTCCTTGGCTTTTTTAACTTTTGTTACTAATCTTTTTCTTGATAAGAAACAAAACTTTGATTCATTAAACGAATTTTAACAAGATAGGTGGACAAATGATCCAAAAAAGAAATTACATCAATAGACCAACCATGTAATCTTGTAACACCACTAAACTTACCCCAAGGATTAGAGTTTCGTTTTGGTGCATTATTTCGGTCACCTGAGAAATGGAAAGGTTTTAACGTGATTCGGAAAGATTTCGATCCGTGTCAGAAACATAATAAAAAAAATAAAAAATTTAATAATTATTTCTCCAAAATGTTGGTCAAATTATACCAAAATATTTTGAAATATCTGAAATAATTGTGCAAATACACTAACACATTATAAAAAACACCTCGAAACATTATAAAACACTTCGAAGTATTAGAATTTTGATTTCATTACTAATTCGTCTCTTTGAAAACAAAAACGTTTTGACCATTTCGAATCGAAATTTTGATCTTTGACCTCTCCTAGCTACATGCATCTATCCAATCAATAGTAAGAAAGTAAAAAAGCACATCTTTGATTCTTTAGACGTCGAGGCCCACGGGGACGCCGAAAACTTTGCTCTATCCCAAAGAAACTCTATGTTTTCTTCAATTTCCATCCACACCACCTAGGGGTGCAACTTGGGTTGGGCAACCTGATTTCAATCCGAGTCCAACCCGAAAAAATTAGGGTTTAGGTAAGGGTTTTTAATACTTGGGTTGGATTTGGGTCAAAAAACTCCAACCCGAATTCAATTTGGATTAGGCTCGGGTTAAGGTCTCGTGAACCCGAGTTCAACCTGAACCCGACAAATTAAAAAAAAAATATATATATATATATATAAAGCATTAAGACTAGTTTTTCATTTTTGTTCTATCGTTCTTTGTCTTTCTCGTTCTCTTTGCCTCTCTCGTTCTCTCAGCCTCTCTCGTTAAAAACTTGGTTGAAGTTATTGGTTATTAATTTAGGTGAATATTATGTAATATATATATTAGGTTTAGAACAACAAGCCTATTTTGGGCTCTACCTGAATTGAACCCGAATTAAATCCGTAAAGTAACTCAAAATCAGTCCAAAATCATCAACTCGAATTCAACCTGAGCCCGTCCGAATTAAACTCGGGCAGTGCTCGGGTTGAGTTCCCCAATCCGATGTAGGGTTAGGGTTAGGGTTGAAGATTATATACTTAGGGTTGGGCTAGAGTTGATTGTCCAACCCGCTCGAGTTGCACCCCTAACACCACCCATAAGATTGTCATAATTACACATTTCCATAAAATGGTTCCTTTACAACTTTTCCCAAACATACCATAATTTATCTCCAAAAGAGAGAGAATTTCTCGGAAACACCCAACGCAATCCAAATTCCCTCAAAGCTCTATACCACAATTTCATTATCACTGGACAATGGAGAAAAATATGGTCCACACTTTCATTAGTATTCCTACATAAAATGCACCAATGACTCATGGAGACTAAATGAGTCATGGGACGCTTTTACACCTGGGTTGAATATAATTTGGACAATTACATAATTATCTACCCTCATTTGTAATATAAAAGTAATTGGGAAATGCATTTAGTCCTTCCTTGTCATTGCCTTTTATGGTATACATGAATGCTCACGGCCTTAAATTGCTGGGTTTGTGTAATAAATTCACAATTGCTTAGTTATTTCTAACAGCCAAATTTTGGGGATTTTTTTTTTTTTTTTTATGTTGGCGACTTCATGTATCTGCTGGAAGGCAAGTTTTCATTGTCAAAAGATCCTTAATAAAGTCTCTTTGTGCACTAGACTTACTTTCTTAAATAAAAAACCTTATTTCGTTGATTTTATTATTTGGTACAAGGTTGTGATATAATATGCTCATGTAATAATAGTAGTATCAACAGGAAATAAATTAGCGAAGTCCCTAGGATGGGTTGGATATGTCCAAAGAATAAATAGTTGGTAGGCCAAAAATATCCCTGAGCGAGGTCATAAATAAGGATACTAGTGGAAAACATGGTCCCAGACATAACACAATCACCTAACAAGATATATGGGATGGATCCAAATAGTTGGGACAAGATTTTGTTGAAGTTGAGTTGATGCAATGTCATGAAATTATTTTATTTGATGGTTTTGTAGTTTTATCTCAATCCAAGTGTTGGATTAGAATTTAGAAACATAGTTAATGCACATGACAGGTGCCAAATATTAGATGTATCTGATTGAAACTATAATCATGCAGATAACAGATTCCAAATATAAGATGATTCTGACACCTTTAGGCGTACTGTCTAACCTTGAATAAATAAAATGAACTAAAATTTATGGCATTGTAACTGTTCACCACCAATTGAACCCGAATTTAGTAACCCCATTGGACATTGGAAATTCATGAAATCCAATGGTAGGACTGAAAAATACAAGCTCACAATGTGCTTTGTAAATATTATAGGGATCTGATTGAATCTATAATCATGCAGATCACAGATTCCATGTAAGATGAATCTGACACCTTTAGGCCTATTATATAGCCTTGAATAAAAATATGAAAATGAACCACAATTTAAGGCATTGTAGCTGTTAACATCCAATTGAACCCTAATTCAGTAACCATGATGGATAGTTGGAATTCATGAAAGCCTAGGGTAGGACTGACAGATATGAGCTCCACATAAGGTAATGTAATTTGTAAATATATCCCTATTTTACACCGTGCGTCATGAACATGTCCTGTTGTTTTGTCTACACTGAAACTTTTTGGCAGTATGTTCAAGAACATAATATGATCTTTTGTTAGTCTATATTATCCTATTTGTGCGATATGGCTAGTTTGTGGGTGATTCTATTGGTAGTTTTCGCCTATTATCACTTGGATTTGGTGAGTAATAGTGTGTTCTTTGAACTTTTAGGAACCTGTTTCCCATGTTGTGGCCCGTCCTTCTCCAAATGACATTCTCGAGTGGCGTAAGTCCTTTTCACGATTGTTTTATCTAGTATGGGGTTCAAATACTCTCTCTCTCTCTCTCACACACACACACACACACTCACACACATTCACTGGTTATCTACTAACATGCTTTTACTTCCAAAATATATTTTTCCAGATTATGTATTGGAGGGTAGTGAAGGAACAGCTTTTGCAGGTTTGTTGTTTTTGTTATTGGTTAGTGGTATTTTGCACTGAGCATAGATAGTGCTTTGTTGGGTTTAGTTTGTCATTGTTTGACTTTTTTGGTTCTGATGATACTCAACTGATTTGTTTTGATCTTTAAATGTCATCTACTCACTATGATAAGGTGGATATTACTATGGAAAGATCAAGTTTCCTCCAGAGTATCCCTTTAAACCACCAGGAATCAGGTTGTTTAAGTTATGGTTGGAACTTTTCTGATTCTTTAATAGAAGTTGTTGGCCAGAAAGAGTACTTATCTTATTGCTACCATTTTTTATGTAGAAGTTATTAACTAGAAATCTTGCTTTCTTTTCCTGTAGCATGACTACTCCTAATGGACGGTTTATGACACAAAAGAAAATTTGCCTGTCAATGAGTGATTGTAAGTCTTCAAAGTGACATGGATTTTGGAATTTTTGTACTTCTATGAGCATTGATTATGTTTTCACTTTCTCTGCATCAAATTAAAGTCCATCCAGAAAGTTGGAACCCGATGTGGTCTGTGTCAAGGTATGAAGTTGCAGTCAATGAGGATGTTAGTTCCCCAGTCCCTTCTTTTTTTGTAGCTTCTTGTGCTAACTTTTTTGGTTTACTGTATTGCAGCATACTTACAGGGCTTCTTTCATTCATGGTGAGTTTATTGTGCCTTTTGGGTATATATGAAATTGTGTGATTGAATAGTAATGGATTTTCCTTTTGCTTCTTTGGGAATAGCATTTTTATATTTGTTTTTCTTGCTATGTTATTCACTTATATTTGAGTTATGCGGTTTTGCTTAAAGTTTGTGGCCCAAATATTGGAAATGGCCAAAAAGTTGATATTCTTACCGAATATGATACGTATGAAGAAAACTGTTTTCCCTGCAGAGCATAGCCTATGAACCATCTCCTTTGATCAATTGCTACAATCTTGTTAAATCTAAGGTGTCAAAGTAGGAAATCAGAGTGTGGTTAACAGTGCTTTTTATACAAAATAGTGTTAATGTTTTGATTTGGTTGAAGCATCTACCAAGTTTCAATTGCACGTCCAACCATTTCTGTCTTGGTTCTTTTTCTTTTTCCATGCAGATGGACAATAGTCCTACCACCGGCAGTGTAAATACTACTGTGGTTGAGAAGCAACGGCTTGCAAAGGCTTCTCTGGCTTTCAATTGTAAAAAGTAAGCTGGCCTTTTGTCTATATGTTTCGTGAAATACACAATATAACGCTACTATATTTCTCACATTAGTCTTTTTACTCTATTTTTTGGACGGACACCTCAGATTTTGTGTGACATTTTTTTTTTCTTCTTTTCTGTAACAGCCCAACGTTTAGGAAATTATTTCCGGAGTATGTGGAGAAGTATGAACAACAGCAGCTCTCTGAGCAGCCTGTTCCAGAGCAGTTACCATCAGTGCCAACTCAAGAAGATAATTCCCGAAACTTGTTGGAGAAGCGTGGTAATTTGATGAGAGAGGAACCAAATAGAGTAGAAGCCCCCATAGACATGAATAACCAGAAGCGGAAATCTTTTCCAACCTGGGTCCTGTTGCTGTTAGTTTCCATTTTTGGTATTTTAATGGCCTTGCCTCTGCTTCAACTTTGATATTCCCACTATGAGGGAAAACCTTAGGATGCTTGGTAGGCATAGCCGCTTGCAACCTTTTTTTGTGTTTTTTTTTTGTTCTCACTTGCTGCTTCAATAGACTTCTTCTCTTTAATGTTATGTCTGGGGATTGTCATGTACCTAATGAAACTTGTATAGGGGTTGTGCTAATGGAGGACGATCAATTATACCTTTAGGCCAAGGTGATTCCCCTTCTATTTTACTGTTTTGCAGTTTCTTTGGTCAATGTTGAAACATTACATGCTTGTAATGTTTCCTTGATTGATTCAGAGTTTCTGTTGGTTTCTGTTTTCTTGATACTTCCACCTTTCTTGTCTCTATGAGACGTGGATCCATGAAAAATTTAGATCTGGTGGTGCAGCCTACAGATGATGCTTCAGCACACTGGTATATTAGTTGCAGTTGGCCTTTGTTATGTCTGGCTTGTGTGAGTTTACTTATGGTATTGATGGCTGCTTCATTTTCGGACAGGTCATGGTATAGAAAGTTAGTATTACACATTTTTGCAACTTGAAAGGGGAACTACAGGGTTTCGGGGCCGGGATGAGATGAGCCTGTCAAAAACACATTCATTTAAGTGGTCTTTGAATCATATAGAAGCGTTCTAGCATTTGTTGTGCTTGACTTTTACGTGTATGAACAACTGAGTCATCTGGTCATTCTGTGTGTAGGGTTGATATTTGAGTTGAGTTTGCCGAGTTCTTTTTTTCAAATGTGTTTAAAAAATTGTTTTTATTTGGCTCGTTTTTGAGTCGAGCCGAGCCGAGTTAAGTCTGAGTAGTTCGACTATATAAACGAGTCGAGTTTTGTGAGCTCGAATCAAGTTTAAAAAAACAAGTCTAAACTATTGTTAGTTTAAGATTAGTTCGTTTAGAAAACAAATTGAACTTAAATTAAGTTCAAAATGAGTTAAACTCAAGTCGGTTTGATTATCAACCTATTGAACTTAAATTAAGTTCAAAATGAGTTAAACTCAAGTCGGTTTGATTATCAACCTAACCTTACCTGTGTGGCCTTGAAGAGAGAAGAAACATAGCAGTTGGCAGTGGTTGCAGTCATATGGTACATGTGGGTGTGAAATTGACAGGCGATTTTTAATCTTTGGCTCATGCATTGAGTCGTCTATGTGCATGTGGGTTATTAACGTGTTTGAAGGGGTCTTCTCTTTCAGTCAGACAGGATTCAGAGCTAAACCTACCAATGCTGCCCAACAGAATATTATCATGACCACACCTCCATGTGCTTCCGTTCGTTTACAGCTGAGTTAGTGAAATTATCATCAGAAAGGACAACAACCCCCGTCTTATTTTTCCCTACATTTTTTTTTAGGTTTTTCTTTCTACGGTTGATTCCAAATATATTGAATTCATAAGTTGCCGACAGCTTTTTATAAGGTTTCAAAAGATTTTCCCTCTAATATTTTCTTTATTATTTAATTATAAATTACTTGTCCACCATAAAATCAAGTGGGATCAGTTATATAAGGAAAATGTTATACATCCCAAAACATTTACTAAACACGTGTCTTTATCAAATGAGTTGGCACCTCTAGATCATTCTTGGATCCATCAAAATGCTGATCAAAATATTTTTAATTGGATATAAAACTACCTACTCATTTGGTAAAATTATTTTTTGGTAAGTATAACATTACTTATTATATAAATAATTTTTTTTTGGTTCGACAGTCAGAGATTAGTTTACGCACACTTCAACTAATTCCCTCTCCAGTCCGGTCAAAAGTAAGTCATCCATGCTGCGACTATGATTTTCATGAGAATAAAATTCTTTATGACCTGATCTTAAAAAGTTATCAAAATTTGACTTTAACACGTCTGTATTTACAACTTATATCTGATACCATTTGAATTACTTTTGAAATTTATAAATGATTTTTGTTGTCCAGACATTGTTAATGATCTATTAATAATCGAAACTGAGAGAATATATTAAAAAAGATTTGAATCTGCCACGTTAATTCCATTTACAGTTATATATAGGGTTTTCAGTTGGTGATGGAGTTTCATTTACAGGAAAAAAAAAAAAAACAAAAAAAAGTCCAGGCTTAATGAATTAAATCTTTTGGATTAGGAGAATAGTGGAATTCGGGTTATTATACACATGAGCCTCCTGTATTATGATGGTCTTCTCTCCCACTCTTGTCGTGTGCTTTACAATCTACTTAGGCGCCGCTTAGGAAACCCCATTTCCCTCCCAAACTTTGAAAAGCTCCTCGTAATCTCCGAAACATGCGGCGAAGAAAACGCTATTTTTCTAATTAATACATATACATAATGATGATGATTAATTGTCTTTAAATCTACTTTACTTAAACTATCACGTATTAAAATCCCCTTTAATTATTACTAGGGTTTTTTATATTTTGCACCTTGAAAGATTTTAAATTTTTTTTTTGTATTCTCAAAGATTAATTTTTTTATATTACACCTATCAAAAGTGTTGCAATGTGGTTATTCTGTTAGTTTTTCGTTATTTTTTTCGTCAAAAGCCAATCAATTGACACTGACGAAAAAATTAACAGAAAGTTAACATTACAATATTTTTGATACATTGAGAGTATAATATGAAAAATTTAATCTTTGAGGGTATAAAATAAAAATCTTAAAATTTTTTAAGATGCAAATAGTAATTCGTCCTCGTTAGGATTTATGCAAAGTACCTTATTTATTCCCTGCCTTTAATCTTCTATATATGTTTATATCTCTCCCTCTCTCTCTCTTGATCCCTGCTTAGTCTGCTTTACACTACAAGTGATGAAGAGTATTATCAGTTCTTCATGAACTCAAATCTCCAGAGCTAAATCGAGAAAAAAAGAAGAAGAAGAAAAACACTACACGTTTTCTAGCATTGTTCATTTCAAGGTGGGCATATAATTAATTGTGTGTTCAAACATTAGTCCTATGTTTTTAGTAACTTCATAAAAGGGTAATCTTCATCTTTGTCCTTTTATGGAGTGTTGTTGGGCTGGCATGGTTTGGACATGTAGTCATTTTTTGGTATTTTGTTCATTTGAACCTTTATTTTTTTTTGTTAAAAAAAATAAACCTTTAATTGCCTTTTCTAGGCCAATGTCAGTAAAAGCTTCACTACCAATCCAACTGCCAAAAGGTTCCATAAATTTTCTCATACTGGCCCATGTGATTCAATAGGGTAGCTGCTCCTTGACCTCTAATGACTATAAGATCTGATTTTGATGTCACTGTTCTCTGTTTCATCTAAATTTTTTCGACAGAGAAGAAGAACAGTTGAAGGTAGGGAAGAACAAGTGTAGTTTCGTTTCCTCTTCTTGGTCATGAAATCTGTTGAATTAATTCACATCAGGGCAGAGATGGGTATTGAAACATGAAATGTGATGAAAAAGAAATGGCATTCCATTGATTCATAGTTGTATTATCCTTTTTCTTGTTTCCCTGTTATGCAAATTCATTAGCATTGAGATCTCTATTGAATCTTTTTTTTGATTTTCAGGGAAGGATGAAGAAGTCTCCGATATACCCAAATTATGATTCTGGGGATTATTATGGTTGTGAGTTCGATCTTCAGGTGGATTTTACTGAGGTAATGAAGATTTTTGCTTTAATTTGCTCTTGAAGTATGAGTTTCTGTTTATTGTAAACAAACTAAATTGAACCAAACCAAACCAAGTCTTATTTGGACTCATCATGGTGGATCTGACAAAATTTTACGTTAACTGTCAACTACCTAATGCAACCCTCCTCCTTTATCCTGACTTGAGCGTTGAATACAAAACTGGCAGAGTTACAGTTCATTGTAAACAGAGTTGTACATAAGGTTACAGTAAAAAGAACTGTCTTTTGTGCTCTGATTCTGCAAGATTGCATTGATAATCTTGTCATGGTTTGCTTTTGATTAGTTCTTGGAAGAAGCAAGGAAACATACAAGTGAAGGGAACTTTGATGTTGCCCCACCATATCCAGAAGAAGAGGGAAAGAAACAATTGGTTGAAGTTGGAGAGAGAAAGAACAAGAAATCATGGAAAAGTTCCCTATTTTCATGGTTGAAACCTGACAAGAAGAGCAAGCCCATTGTGGAACCATCAAACACCACTCCTTACATTTCTAAGCCAAAACGTGGTTATGTTTCTGGTCCAATACATGGTAATGGAGGAGGTGGTGCCATTGGCAGGCCTCGACGACCGACCTCAGGACCCATCATGAGTCTGTTCAACCCGACAAAGAAGGTTGAGAATGAGATACCATATATGTGTCTTGATCAGCTTAACAATCCTCATGGTTTTCAATCCTATGGGCCTGTCTATTTGGTTACTTAGCAAATCTACATCAGACCATTGTTGTCCAAGGATTGGCAAAAGATGAATCTATTTATTTTTCCTAGATTTTCTGGGTTAATCGGCAAGAATGTCGGTAAGTGAGAAGTGTAATACTACAGTGATTGTGTAGTGAAAGCAATATGTTTGTGAAAGTTGAAGGCAAGCTATGAATGTGCATACAATTGAGTTGTTTGATGCAAAAATATGGCTTGCCAGTGCTCTGTTTTATGATAGAAGAATACTGGAATTGAACTGTGATTCCTATCCCCACTGTTACATTTCCATGTTTCCTCTCTTTCCCTAAGCATAGCAGAGGGAGAGAGACAGAGAGAGAACTCGGCCTTGAGTTGTTTATGATATCTACGCAACGATTCAAATCTTGTCACACACACTTTTTTTCTCAAAAAAAAAACTTAATGATACATCACATGACAAGTATCTATAGAGAATCCACTCCAATTCATAACGACAAACATTTATTGTGGGCATCAAACTATGGAAACATATCATCACATTTTTTTTTGTTTGAAAATGTATTGACATTTATTATCTCAATAGGTGTTTTGTATCTACACAGCAGGGAATCAGACAAGCTAAATTTATTGACCCCAAAGCTACAATATGTCTAATCACTTTGAGGCAGTATAACAAACCTGTGTTGCTTATGGGCAATTATGTCTGGAACAATCAATGGGCATTGAGCATTAACTGCCACAATCAAACTAAATCTAATCTCCAAACAGCCCATTCAACTGTTCAATCTTTTAACTCTTGTCTGGCCAAAGTTCAGAGTACTATTGACTTTTGACCAAGAATCTGTTGCCTGATATAGGGTATCTACTATAGCATTAGGTCTACTATTGCACTAGTGAGAAAGAGTAATGTCAAAACCATTGGTGGTAATTGAAGAATAGAGAAAAGCCTAGATTAACATAAAATGAAATAGTAAAATAGATATGTTAGCTTAAGGTTTAAGAGAAATATGGTCCTTAATAAGGACTAAAGGTGAAAGACGATTCATATACTAAAATATTACAACAAGACTTTGTTGAGTTGAATTGAGTTTTACTTTTAACCATCAGAGAGAATTGACCACTCAATCAAGTTCACCTCCAAACTTGAGCAATTCAATTGGAACCATCATCGACCACAGTTGTATTTCAAACCCTAATAGGCTGTATGCATTCTCAATTAATTCCCACCAACACAAAAATGTATTAAAGAGGATCTAGATCCCGAGCATGCGTTTTAAGCTCTTTCAATAATGCATAAGTAGGGTAGATCACTAGATCAACAAGTTGGGATCCTTGTGCTGAAACAAATCAGAGCTATAAGACCACACAAAAGTTGGGAATTAAAGGGGGTGAAACAACCGAAATCTAGAAAAATTCAACAATTGTAGTTGCTCTAGTAACATTTGAACTGACATTGAACAAAAAGATAAGAACTATTACAATTCTCTTCCGACAGAGAAAATGGATTGTTCCACAATCTCAAACAGAGAAGCCTCCTATCTATTTACACAATACAATTCATTTCACCTAGTTCAAGAAAATAGCTTCAGTAATGTAGAAACAAGCTTCTTGTGGCAAGATGCAGAATGCTGAGATATCAGGCCTCGCTACTCTTTTCCCAAGTTAAGAATCAAATAACGCTGATAGAAATATATGTTTGGAGGCCTCATTCATCTCCTCCAATTAATGTGAAAATAGCTAATTGTTCATTCCTTACATAAATGTAAAGCACAAAGAACAGTCATTAACTATGGCCTCTGCTCCCTTGTTCGACATCAACACTACTGGGACTACAAGGACCACCAGCCCTTCTATCCCTGCTCAAAAGCCTCTTCAATGACCTCAATCGCGTTGTAACTGGCGACTTTGGTTCTTCTTCCTCATTAATCTGCCTCTGAATATCAATAACCAACATTCCATCAGGCCTATTGGATGAAGATGACGACAACAACAACGACGAAGAACTTGTTGGTTGAGAAGAATTAGCACCTTGAAGATTTACCTCTTCCAAACCAGTACCAAAAGTGCTAACCTGAGTTTCATTTCCCCAAAACAGCACATTTGTTGGGAAATTTGGGGACTCATTTGAATACCCATTTACAGATGAATTTTCTGCTATTGGTTCCTGAAGAATAGTCTCTAGAGTAGTTTCAGATTCAAGGGTGGTGGATTTCGATGACGACTGGTTAGAAACAGGGTTTCGACAAAGTGGGCAAGTAGAATGAGATTGAAACCACATATCAATGCAATCTACATGAAACCCATGATTACATTTTGGTAAGAGCCGAGCTTTTTCGCCCTTTGAGACCTCACAGAGACAAACTGCGCATTCTAACCCATCTTTGAAATCTTTGGGACTGAATACAACTACGGGTATGGATTTGAGAGCCGAGGGATCGAGGCCATGGCGGAGGCCGGTGACAATTGATAACTCTTGGTGGCCAGCAGCGAAGTCTAAGCGGCGACGACGGCGAGTGCGGACAGTGGTGGTAGCGTCCTCTTCTCGGCCGTACCAGAACCATTTGGAGTAGAGGTGGAGAAAGAAGAGAGAAGCCACCACCACGAAGAGGATTATTACGGCCACCACCATGATCCTGCCTGTTAGCTCGAGCATAGGCGAGTCACTATGACTCAGTGACTCCCCCATGTTTCGGATGAACTTTGTGCTCTGATTCTCACAATGTTATTGATTTGAACCAGAAAGATTTGAGTAGTCCTAAAGACAATGATACTTCAATATTTCCTGGGATTCCACCAAAATCTTGAGATTCAAAGCAAAACCCAGAAAGTATTTTCTGGTGTAACCTTGTAATTCTGCAAATCCTCAGGAAATTCAAGTTGGGGGAGGTAAATGGGTTGGTTTGAACATAAACATGAGAGAGAGAGAGAGAGAGAGATGAAATTTGAGGAGGAACAAGAGAGATGAAGTTTGGGATACTGAACTCTAGACAATGGGAAAAGAGGGTTGGCCCATTGGCCTTTTAAAAACAAAAGAGAAATGGGGATTTGGGAGAATTCAACTGATGAAGAAGATGATAGTAATTGGGTCTAACTGGAACTGAAAGAAGACACCAAACTAGTAGACCACAGAGGAGTTAGCGCTCAAAAGAGAGAGAATCGACGAAAAGACTACTTACCTGCTGCTTTTTTTGCTTGGGCAAGACAGAGAAGAGTTCAAACCACCCTCTCTCTCTCTCTCTCTCCTCCCCTTTTTCTTCCTGAGCTGAAACGCTTCTCTTTTGACCAGTGCCATGGCCGCGTTAAGAGTCTTGAGAGTTGTTTCAGTGGGACTTGGGTTTTTTTGTTTTAAGTGGAAAAAGACAGGATTGTAGTATTTAAAATTCCCTTTCTTGTTTCTTCACATCTCGCATAATTTACATGTTCAACTGAAATTTTGCTTCATTTGACCGCTTAAGCTCAAACTCAATTGATCCAGAATTTTCAACTTTGATTCAATTTTTTATTTAAATTTAAATCAATAATTATAAATTTTAATGTTAAGGTCAAACTCATTTTCGATCTAATAATTGTATTAAATTAGATTTTCAGATTATATTCTCAAATTAAGTTGAAATAGCATTTTCTATTGGATTGTTGGTGAGTCTCAAAATTAAATACATTTTACTATTAATTCAATGATCACAATGTATTAAAATTTTTAATTATGTCCTTAAATTATATTTAAATAGCATTAGTATAAAGATAATATATCATTTCCATTTCAACTTCAACTTCAGGATCCTAGTATTTGTAATCTCATTTCATATAAGTATACTAGAAATGATAAACCTGTGTCTGAAGACACTTTATAATACAAAAAATTGAACATTAAAATTAAAGTAAATTGAGAGAAAATAAAATAAAGACAAATGTGGATTAATGAATTTGTGTTTGCATTGCAGAGTATGTTGCTTGAGTTGTCTAATGTAAAAGGTGTGTAGAGATGTTTTTGAGCGGAACAAAAAATTTTGAGAAACATTTTGTATCATTGAACCAAAATAGATGAAAATTGTAAGGACGAATCGATAAAAAATTGGGCCTAAAACAAAAAATTAAAGGAGACTGCTGACTTTTAAAATAAATTTATTATATTATATTATTATCTTTTGAGATACAAAAGTATTTATTAATTTTTTTATTCAATTTTTTTGTGTGTGTTTTTTTTTGGGTAATATAGTATAGTTAATTCGAACACAATGTGATACTTGATATAATAGTAATATTGAATTTTACTAGATTTAATGTTAGTATAATCAATAAAAAGAAAAAAATATAAATAATAAAACTTAAGCTAAATAACAGACTCAAATAGTGTTTTATGTTGTTATTAATAACATAAATAAATTCTCAACAAACTCAAATCAAATCTAAAGAACTCCAAATTTAATATATTTTTAGTACAAAAATAAAATTGGACTTAGCTGAATATTAATATAAAATTGTTATTTGAACATTAGAGTTAATCAAACTTCCAAAAAATGGGGCCTTAAAAATTTGAGGCCTAAAGCAGTGGCTTCAATAGCTATGCAATTGAGTCGGGTCTGAAGAATTTTCTTCACTAATGTTGGTTGTTGTTATTTTTTTTTAAACTAATAATTCAATTTTTAAACTATAATATTAGATAAATAATTAATATAAATAGAAGGGTAGAAATCTTAATTATAATAACACATTTAAAATCCTTTTTAACTCATTTCATTTTTATTCACATATCATAAGAGTTTCAATTTGCTTTGGGCACCGAAAGAAGAGAAAAAAGATTGAGCGAGAATTGGGCCACAAATTGAGGCAAAAGTCAAGGGTTGTTGCTTCAAATTTCAGTGACCATAATTATTTAATTACACCAAATCATGACTTTGGAATCATTTGTCGTCCTAATTAAGACCTCCCTTAGCTCCTATTTTTCTAGCCATAGGTCCACACTAGTCTTAAGTTTGATACTTATAACACACTTCTGACGACTTGTTTGGTTGAAATATAAATAGAAAATGAGATTGAATAATTAGTTCTAATTCAATTCATAAAATGGTGTTAAATAGTTATATAACAAGTTTGGATTAAAATTAGAATAATATATAAATTTATAATTATAATATTAAATTTATGTTTGAATTAGTAAAAATTGTTACACTGAAAACAGATTTTAGTAATTAAAATTTAATTTTTGGTCGACTTTAAGCCTAAATTAATGTAGGACCTGCTCGTTGTTTCGAGTAAACTTTTGTGAGTTTGTATTCTACAATGTGAAGAGAATAACGTAGTATATTCATTCGCTCAAATCGAGTAAAAAATAAATGAAAAATATAGACTTAAAAGTAACTATCTTAAACCGTAAAAATAGAGGTTTGTGCAATATGAAATTTAACATCAATCTCACATTAGTTGAGAAAAGAATTCTACATGGGCATATGTAAGTCAAAGTGGCTCTATAGGATTTGGCTCCAAAGGATACCAAAATTTTATAAGCAGAGACGGGCCATGCTTGGACTCAGGTACGGGTGTGGGTGTGGTACACTTTAGACCAAACCTTATCTTTTTAGAGAAAATTTATTTAACGAATTGGGCATGAATTTTTTAATCGAAATTTAATTTCAGTGCCCGTTGGATTTAAAATTTGCATTGGTTCAGATTAGTGTTCCCTTCAATTCTAAATTTTAGTTATGTCTGTTCATAAATGAACAGTTAATCAATGGTATCTTATGACTGTGTTTGCTGAGTTAATTAATGGTATCTTCTGACTGTGTTTGTTGGGTTTGCATCCGTTTCATATGATGAATGTTTGGGTCAGTCATCATTCTCTATGTAAGTAACTCAATTACTTAATTATTTTGCATCTAATAAAATTCGTACTGAATGAGTTGATTGAAGTATTATTTCTATTCGCGAGAAGATTATTGTATATGGGAAACAGATGTTTTGATTTTCATAAATACCATGTGTGGAAGCGAAATCTATCTTATGGAAATAATGTCAAACACTAACCTTGATCTATTTAAAATTCAATAACAGCTCATGTTCTGCAAACGGGTCAATCTATCCGTTGTTTAAATTATAGATTTATTGTGTTTCTGTTTTGTTCACATTTGTAATTATTCGCACATACTATTGTAATTGTTTTGTTCTTCACTGTTACTGTTTTGTTTTAAACTACATGTTTCGAATAAAAAATTACAATAAGTGATTTTACTATATTTAAAATACCACAAACAATAATCTTAAGACAAATTTCTATTTGTATAATTATTTGTTGTGTTTTTTATACATGTTTTAGTTTTTAAACTGTTTTAAAATATTACAAATTGTTAAACCTTGTTTTTAACAATCTGTGGTATTTAGGAGACACTTGAAAAATTTTGTAAAAAATTGTATGTTTTGTTTATGTGTTTAATTCAATTGGTTACGCAAAACAGTTACACCAAAACAGTGATTCTCTTCATACATATGATTTAAATTGTTATACCAAATAGTGATTATGTTCGTGCATATAATTTAAATAATTACACCAAACAATAACATTGAAACAACGATGCAAAATAGTTATATTGAAGATTAATATAGATTGTCTCCACTTTAGACACCCCTAAGAACATGTTTGGTTCAAATATATCTGAAGGATGGGATTGAATAATTTGTTCTCATCTAATTCATAAAATGGTGTTAATAAAAATGCTATTTAATCTTACTATAATATAACAAGTTTGGAATAATATATAAATTTGTAATTATAATATTAAATTTATGATTGGATTAAGTAAAAATGTATGATATTATATTAAAAATGATAAAATAAATATTGAGGGTAAGGATTTGTATAATATATAACTTTTATGTAACTTTTGTAAGGATAATAAAGACATTGTATTTTTAATATTTAACTTGTTAAAAAGAATATCACCTACTACATATTATTTATTATTATCTAATATTTATGTATTAAATGATAATAGTGAACCAGATCGAAATTAATTAAAATTAATACCGGGTCATGATCAATAATGCTAGATTGACCAAATTTTGGGATCAAATTTGGAGCCTAAATGATATGACAGTTGACTTGGACTTCTTTGATTGGTGTCATGTCATTTGGGTCCCAATAAAAACTTCAAATAACCAATTGTCATGTCGTTTGAACTTCATATTTGGTTCCAAAATTTGATCAGTGTATCATTACTCGATCACGATAACTTTATCCAAACTTAATATTATATTATTATCGAATTAATTTAATCTAATTCACTCTCTTAATACCTAAATCAAACATACCTTAAGAGTCAGTTACTCTTATTTCTCATAAGAAATATTTTTAAATTAATTTGAATTACGGTGAATAACTCAAAATTTAAAGTAATAATCGATGCAATCTTAAACACCTTATAACGACTAGCCAGAGAAAAAAAAAAGGTGGAATTAACTTCGATAACTTTAACATAAGAGTCAAAAGGACAAAAAAAAGTTCAAATTAACTTTGAAGTTTGCCTGGTCATGCACAAGTCAAGTGCATGCATAATATAAAAATATCAAACTCCATAATGAGGTTTCATTTAGAGCCACATGATTAATTTGTAGTCGTGCAATACGTTTAAGGTCAACTTCAGGTGACTGCATAGGTAGAACCCAGTAAATAATTAAAATACGGGAGAATTATCCTCGGCCTTCCTCATAGTTGTTACGTAATTATTTAGACCCTCTAATATTTAAAATATTACAAATTTTTTTTTTTAAGATTTGTATGTGTGTAATATTTATACCCCTACCGTCAATATCTGTTTAGTATATTCATTAGTAAATTACACTTAGAAACTCTGAAGTTTATAAATATATAATATTTAAACCTCTCAAGTTAAAATGTTATACTTAGACAAAAAATACTCTAGTTAAAAATAGAATATCAAATATTTTAAATTTTACAATTAAAATTCATATTATATTATGACATTTATTGAAAAAAAATCAAAAATCTAAATCTAAATTTTTCTTAAAAAATTATAATTATTATACAATTATATTATCTATTGGAATTTAATTTGGTCCTTTAAACGACCAAATTAAACTACAAAATCACCCCAATTAAACTTAGAAGATATTATGTCCATTACAGTTTGACCCCTTATTTAATTTTTTAGTTTTATTTTAATATATAATATAATTGTATACTAATTATGATTTTTTAAGAAAAATTTGAATCTTTATTTTTTATTTTATTTTAATAAATGATACAATACAATATGAATTTTAATTATAAAATTTAAAATATTTGATACTCTATCTTGGGGTGGAGTATTTTTTTTCTAAGTGTAATTTTAAATTTGAGAGTCTAAGTATTACACTTTTATAAAATTTTAGGGAGTGTGAATGTAATTTATTAACAGATATACTAACAGACATTGACGGTAAGTGTCTAAATGTTATGTACGTACAAATTTCAGAAGATCTGTGTGTAATATTTTAGTGTCAATAAATTTGACTGACTAAGTGACAAATCTCAGAGAGTCTGAGTGTAATTTTCTCTTAAAATAATTATCTTTAGTTTCACTAATGATAAAAATGGTCATCGCCCCGTGTTAAATTTTAAGGTCTTGAGTTTGAGCAATGCTGCGTTTGGTCGAAATGATGGAAAGTAGAAGACATACACTTTCATTTCTTTGTGTTTGATAAGATGGATGAAAAATAAAAATAATTAATTTTTTTTGTGGTGGTTAAAATTAGGGGTGACGGTCTAGTCGTGTCGTGTCAAATTTGTGTTGAGTCATTACGAGTTTGTATCGAACATTAGTTAAATCCAACTCAACTCATTTAACTAATTGTGTCGTGTCGAGTTACAAATTGATTTGTTTATTTTTGTGTCGTGTTCGTATTGTTTCACATAAACTTTGAATAAAAAATTTAACACTAATATTCTATTTTCATTTAATTGATTCCATGTTAATATTTTTTCTATAAACTAAAAATTACTTAAATAAATATAATAATAAGTAAAAAAATATTTTTTATATAATAATTATGTCACTTCTTAATAAATAGTTATAAATAATTAATATTTTATGTCTATAATACTAGTTAAACATGTTAGTTTCGTGTTATCATATAAACGAGAAAATAGAGAAAATATTTATTTTTAAATAAATGGGTTGATGGTGTTAATTTTGAGTTTGACAGGTTGAACTGAATATGAGATTTTTATATTTCTTATTCTCGTGTCAAGTCATTTTTCAAGTTTGTGTCGAGTTATAATCAACTTCGTGTCTTAAAAATTCGTGTTGAGTTCGAGTCGTATCATCGTGTTGAGTCAAACATTTTCACCTCTAGTTAAGATGAAAAAAATATTTCTTTTAATTTTAATTTTTTATTTATATATATCTTTTATAATTGTATTTTTATATGAAATTAATGTATACATAATATATGTATCTATATTTATATTTATACTACTAATAAAAGATACTTGGAGTGAAAATTTTTTATTTTCCTAATATACCCTTAAACAATTCAATAAAGTCATATTTGCTATTTTGTATGCCATTTTCCATTTTTCACTTTTGCTAACCATTGGAATTCCCTTGCTTAACTGCACTCCTGATATGCCTTTTGGTATTCTGTCACTAAATGAATTCTTAAGTTCAATCGGCAATATTTTTAAATGTGGTCATTATATAAATAAGACACAAAGGTGCATCTTAGAAAAACACTCATCTTCTTGTTCATGATATAGTTAATGATGCATTCTTATTGCTACACAATAGAAATGATTATTGTACAACTTATCGGAGAGTAGTGGTGAAGCGACATTCGAGGTCACTGGCGCCCGGCCCTTCAAAGTGTTATTGTTGTTATTATTGTTTTCGAGGTATTTCCTATTTTTTATATTTGATCTCTTATTTTCAATTTGTCTTCAAAAAAATATTTGAATTTTTCAAGATAAACGTTGCATAGGGAGATCTATTCACTGTTCTCAAATTAGTCTACGAAGAATTCAAAAGTTTCTCCCCGAGCTATCTACAATGTAACCATATCTTCTCTTAACTGTACATTCAATTTTTTTTTTTTAATTCATTTTTTGAGCCATGACCAATAGATATTGATTCAAGTTTGAAGTTCAACTGTGTCAAGCTGGTAACAATCTTTCTCTTGCATCGTCACATTTTGTGAAATTTCTTTAAAAAAAATAAGAATTGAGTTTCCCACCTATCTCTTGAAAAAACATCACTAGATAGTCAAATGATTAGAAAGATTTAGGATGAATTTTCAACTAAAGTTTTTTTTTATACATATATTTTTTTTTGTATAGTGATTTCCATCTTATTTCTTAATCTATCATTATTTACGGGAAAGATTGATTTCATCCACCATTTTCCGATGTAAAAACATATTCAAAACATCTTCTGATATTTTTTATTAGTTAAAAGCATATTTTGTAAATATATTTTTACATAAAAAATATAGGTTTAAACCATATTTCCCCGTAAATAACTCTAGATTAAGAGATAAACTAAAAATTGTGACACAAATGAAATAAAATCTAAAAGTGTGTAATTTTATCATTGATTCAATTGAGAATACTAAAAATCGTCTCCTTTTATATACTTTTTCTCGGGTCGAGTGAACAAATACACATTTTAAGAAACCAAACCCAAAATTCTGTAATCTACAAGGCTACACGAAGGCCACATATATTGTGCTTTTTCTCAATACAAGTTTGCAACAAAAACAAGGAAGCTCATTCAATAAGTTGACCCTTCTAGAACCAACTTTGACAGAAACAAAAAATTTACACCCATCCACATTTTTATTTCATTGTTATTCGGATTTCTTTAACAAGCATATGATCTTTATGATCCAATTAATCAAATTAAATATTTATTATTATTATTACTACTGTGCGTGCTAGATCTTGCACAATATAAACACGAGAACAAATATCTTCCTTGGTGAACTCGAGTGAGTCAGTCGAATGGTCAACCCTGCTGTTTGGAACAGCCTGTGAGGTCCGGTGGTAACCTGGAACGGTAATGGGAGACCCTCGTGGATCAATAGAACGATCCAGTAAGGCTGAGGAAGGTTCCTGAAACAAAGAAAGACAAGTTAGAAGGGAGCCGGAGTGTTTTCCGGCGTATCCCCTCCGACGATCAAGTCAATTTTTGAGAGAGAAGAAGAAGAAAACACTGAGTCTAATTTGTAGCAAAGGTTTTTCGTTGCATACCGTCTTGCCTTTTGCGAGGAGTATTTATACCTCAAAAACTCATGATTGTTGTCAGTATGGTCAGTAGGTGATCATTAGGCACAGGCAACGTGCACACGGTTTCCTATGAGGAATGTCTTCTCTTTTTAACTGGTCGGGATCCCGAGCAACCAAGGCTGTGTCATCGGCCTGCCGAATATTCAATGAGCTCCTCTCGGGGAGGATGTAATAAATATTCAGCCTTAGAGACATTTATTGTCTTTCACTTCCGAGCCTTACCGCATTAAATGCAGTCTCATCAAGGGAATGATGTAATTAAATGCTTACTTTCCCAAGTCGTGTGTCAGCAAGGGCATCCAGTCTTTCGTCTCTGAGGTGACACAATATGCCACGCGTCCATTCTCCATTGGTTGTGCCTTCCTGTGCCTTCTGACACCAATTGTGTAAGACGAGGTCATGATAGCTAACCTAGCCTAGCCTAGGCGAGTGACCTGTACATTAATAGCTCTGCAGGAGAAGAGAATGTCATCCTGGACGTTGGTACATATCGGTATCGAGGGGGGATTGGTACATCCCAGAGCCAAGAGAGGAGGTACATATAGCAACCGATGTACCCATATCAAACTTAGGGATACGTGTCGGTACATAAACGTACTGGATGCCACTTGATCCCTATGACAAGTACCTCGGGGAGAGGAACTTGTGAACCGATGGGTACGTGATCTCAGTAACAAGGATTAGTGACACCGAGGACACGTGTTTTCATCTTGGAGTATTTCAAAAAAGTCCCATCAACTGCCCCCAGCCTTCGATCTTCTGACACCGAGGACACGCGTTGTAAGGAGACGAAGGGTTTTACAACAACCTCAACTGCTTCATCATTGCCTCTAGCCGTTTTCCCCTACTTAGGACGTCGTGCGCATTAAAGCACCTTTTTCCTGCTTCGTGCCCAATGATGGGATTGGTACTATATATAAATGGGCTTCCTCTCCTCTTTTCTCATTTCGTCATTCCGAATTTCTCCAGAGAGCCCTTGCCTGAATCTTCGCCGGAGATCTCTTTCCTTCCGTTGTCAACTGCCCAACCTTTTCACTGAAGTTTTAAGGCCAGCAGACCCATCCTTGCTTCTGGACATTCTGGAAGGAGTCGATTCAAGTTTTCCAGAAAAAACTTCTTTTTACATTCTGGTGAGTCCCAGTATCTTCCCTCTCTTCGCCCTTCTGTCTCTTTTGGTTTTTCGAAAACGAGAGGTGTTTTCTATTTACCATTCAGCGACCAATCCTCGGGAAGCCTCCTTGGGGATCTTCGTGGAAAAGACCCCCTCCATTTTTTATCACTTTTTGGAGATGTCTCGTCGTCGCCCTGCCCCCGAGAATCCTCAGGCCAGTTCTTCGAGGCCAGAGAAGTATAAAGTAAAAGGTGGTGAACAAATTAATAGATTTAGGGTTAAGTACAGCATTCCCCCGTATGTAGACATAGAGGATTATAACCCGGCTGTGCACCCTCGTACCCTCGGTACCGAGGATGCAATGCCCTTTTATACCAAAGCCATCATAGAAGGCGAAATTAGGTTCCCTTTGCCCCTCTACTTCTCCAGTTCCTCTCCCATTTCCACCTCTTCCCCGGGCAGTGTTGCCTTAATGTCTTCAGGATAATTATGGGGGTCCTAGAGCTTAATAGGCGTCTCGGGATAAATGTTGGGCTGAACGATATCCTTTTTTGCTATTCCTCTTGAGAGTCATGTCTCAACAACACTTCTACCTCAAAGCCAGGGACCCATCTATGTACCTCGTAACTCACCTTCCTGACTCGGACAAGGGGTATAAGGATGACCTACTTATCTTCAAGGGATCTTGGCAGAGAGGTAACGGTCCCGAGTATAACGGCTTGTTATGCCCTTTGGAATGGAGAACGACAAGTACGTCGGTTCCTTCGGGTCTATTATTTTATTTTTGAGATTTTCTACGTGTTCATGACCCACTCCCCTCTTTTTGCTTGCGCAGACATCTCCCCTCGGGAAACAGCTCCTCCACCTCGGTCGTTGGTGAACTTTGCGGACCTAGTCACTGTTTGGAGATTCACTGGTGACGACGGGCTCGATCGGGCTGCCCACATCCTCTTGAATTACACTCCCGGATATAAAAAGTTTTCATAGCTTTCCCAGCCTTTCGAGCCTTCGCGGTGGTCTGAACTCTTCGATCAGGCGGTGAGGCAAGACGTTGAGGAGAACTTGGAAGAAGACCCTGACCGGGCTTCGGAGGCAAAAGTAGAGGGTGAAGTTGAAGAGCTCGGGGTCAGAGAGGACTTGGTTCCTTCGCACGCCGAGGTGGGGACTTCGGAGAGAGATTCGTGGCCGGACTTCCAAATCCTACAATCTCTAGACGCCGAGGACGCCCTCGAGGTAGCTATGTCTAGCACGCCCCGCATTGATCTAGGGTTCCTGAGGCAGAGGCAAGCCCTCGCTGTCGGGAGGGGACGAGGATCGACCGGTGGGGCCCCATCTGCAGGGACCAGCGCCACTCCATCCTCAAGAGTCGTCAGTCGGGGTCAAGTGCGTGACCGAGATCCTCAGGTAGAGGAGGAGAGGAGGGTCAAACATAGGCACAACGGTCTTGGCAGGGGATCCAGGGCCCCCTCCGCTCAGCAGCAAAGTGGGAGAGGCTGTGGGTTACCTCCTGCTCCTCAGTAACAACAGCAACAGTAGCAACAATAGCAACAGCAGCAACAACAGCAACAGTAGCAACAATAGCAACAGTAGCAACAACAGCAACAACAACAACAGCGGCAATAGAAGACTCCTCCTCCCCTTTCACAGACAGTGGAAGCCGCGGAGTGGAATCCTCGAGCCACTGATCACATGAACCGAGTGATCAGGGTTGACGACTCCATTTTGCAGGACCCCCATGTCGCCAATGCAGTGAGTGAGGCGCTGCATTTCGAGGCCGACATGGTGGCGCCCAGGGGGCGATCAACGAACATGTTGTTTCGCTCTATCATCCAGAATTCTCTGGTGGTAAGTTCATCTTTACTTCAATTTTTTTTAGCCGCTTTTCTTTTTAGTGACATGCCCTTTCTTTTGCAGGCCACCCAACAGATTTCTATAATAGCGACGCGGTATCATAGGGGCTAGGATAGACCTTCAGCGAATTCGAGAGTAGAAGGAAGAAGCCGAGGGAGCCCTCGCCAGTGCTAAGGAGGACGTAGCTGCCAGGAATTCCACCCTCGCGGGGCAGACTGCTCAAATCGAGCAACTCCTCAAGGATGCCGAGTTGGCGAAGGTCGGCGCTGAAAAGCTAAGTGCTGCCCTTGCCGATGCTGAGAGGAGGATTACAGAGCAGACGCAACGGCTCTCTGCGGCAGAGAAGAGAGGGCTGTTGCTTCAGAGGAAAGCTGTCTAGCTCTGACCCAGGAGCTGGACAGGATCAGGGCTGAGGCACAGAACAGGAAGTCCGAGGAGCAACTCTGAGAAGAGTTCGCCGATGACGTGCTCCCCGCTCTTGAGGAAAATAGCAAGGAGTTCTTCAAGAAGGGGTGGGACGAGGCGCTCCAGTCTGCTGGGATCCCGTCAGACTCCCCGCTTTTTCAGATGCACAAATATGTGTCCTCGGCGAAGATGGAACAGGTCAAAGCCAAGATTGCTGCTGAGGGCGTGATTCCAACGTCGGTGCAAGTTTCGGCTGATCTGTCCGAGGCGATAATTGTGGATTTGTCTGATGAGGCCCTGTAGGACCGGGCCCCTAACCATAATATTCCTCAGGCTCTCTCTGCTGTCGAAGTACCTTCCACTTTACCTGCTCTTGAAGATGCTCAACCTTTTTACGTTGATTCGCCCTTAGGCGATGTTTTGGAGATGCCCAGGGCCAGATGAAAGCTCTTTTCTTTTCGATTGTACTTTTTTCTCTTGTAGCTCTTGGGGACGCAAAGCCCCTCTTTTTGAAATAAAGATTTTTTGGAGTACTTATACTTTCTTGCGTACACTTTTTTTTTTTTTTGGCGTAAGAGTCTTTGAACTCTATCCTCAGGGTCTTGCCCTTCCAAGAGGCTTGTCCCCTGTGTGTACTTCGGGAGCAGGAGTCCTTGAACTCTGTCCCCAGGGCCTTGCCCTTTATCTTTGTCGTTGGCGAGCACTGAGGGAGATAATACTCAAAAATAGTATTTCTTTAGATTCATCACATTCCATGGTCGCATTACAAGTTTTCCATCTATATCTTCTAATCTATATGACCCGGCGCCTCCGATAGATATCACTTTGTAAGGCCCTTCCCAGTTAGGTCCCATTTTTCCTTCTGTTGGGTCACGGGTATTGGTCGTTATCCTTCTGAGGACCAGATCATCGATTCGGAATTCTCGCGCCTTGACCCTTTTGTTGTACAGTTGGGAAATCTTTTTATGATACTTGGTTATTCTCAAGGCGGCTATCTCCTTTCTTTCTTCCACTAGATCCAAATTCAGTCTAAGTTGACGATCATTTTCCCCTGCGTCGAAAGCTTGGGTCCTTATGGTCGGGAGTCCTACCTCAAGAGGTATGATTGCTTCCATTCCGTAAGCCAAGGAGTATGGAGTTTCTCCTGTCGAGGACCGAGGGGTGGTCCTGTAAATGTTTAATTGCTCATCTGCCCATTTTTCCTTGGCTTTCTCCAATCTCTTCTTGATTCCATTGATAATTTTTTTGTTGGAGGCCTCTGCCTGCCCATTGGCTTGGGTGTAGGCAGGGGTGGAATAGAAATTATGGATTCCGAGTTGCTCATAAAAAGACTTGAAACGCCCGCCGGTGAATTGAGTCCCGTTATCCGACACCAGTGCCCGGGGAATCCCGAATCTGATGACTATGTTTTTCCAGACGAACTTTTTAGTATCTATGTCGCGGATGTGAGTCAACGGCTCCGCCTCAACCCACTTGGTGAAATAATCTGTGGCCACAATGAGAAACTTCCTGTTTCCACGAGCCTTAGGCAGGGGCCCAACTAAATCGAGTCCCCACTGGGCGAATGACCAAGGGCTGGTCAGGGGGTGCAAGTCCCCCGTGGTTGCCTGATTGCAGGGGAGAACTTCTGACATTGGTCGCATTTTTGGACGTATGCGCGCACATCCCTTTGCATTCGCGGCCACCAATATCCTTGAGACATGATGCGGTGTGCCATTAATCGGCCCCCAGAGTGTCCCCCGCATATTCTTTCATGTACCTCATAGAGAAGGTCTTCCACCTGGTCCTCTTGGACGCATAATAAGTAAGGTCCTGAGAAAGACCTCCGATACAGCTTCTGATCCGGAGAGACCCAAAATCTCAGGGCTTTAAGTTTTATCTTCCTTGCTTCCTTTGAACACTCCGGGAGGTCTCCTGTTGTTAGGAACCTGAGAAAGGGATCAATCCAGTTGGGCAGCTTGTGTGTGTCCTGGACGGCCATTGCCTTGGGGGTGTGGTCTATGCAGGATGTGGGAAGATATTCTATGGTGATCCTACGCGACTGAGAGGACTCCACTGCCGAGGCTAGGCAAGCTAGGGCGTCGACATGCGTATTCTTGTCTCGGGACACTTGTTTGATCTCAATCCTTCCGAATTTTTGGATTACAGTTGTCGTCTGGTGATGGTAAGCCTTCATCCTAGGGTCCCTTGTCTCAAACTCTCCGTTAACTTGGTTGATTACTAGCATGGAATCGCAATGCACGATCAAGTCCGTAACTCCAGTTGCCTCAGCTAACCGAAGTCCTGAGATGAGGGCCTCGTATTCAACTTCATTATTGGATGCTTTGAATCCCAGCCGAACGGCCTGTTCCGCGACCATCCCATCTGGAGAGACCAGCAATATACCAATCCCGGACTCCTTACTATTTGACGAACCGTCCACACACAAAAGCCATGGTGATCCCTCACAATTCGTTGGAGACGCTATGTCGGGAGGGGACGGTCTTTCTAGAACGGGATGTTTCCCTGAAAACTCAGCTATGAAGTCCGCCAGTACCTGACCTTTTATAGCGGTTCGAGGTTTGAAATGAATGTCGTGTTCCCCCAGCTTCACTGCCCACTTGAAAATCCTTCCGGAGAGTTTCGTTTTCCTCAAAATGGGCTTTAAGGGCTGATCGGTAAGGACGGTAATTGGGTGCGCCTGGAAATAATGCCTCAGTTTTCTTGCGGTGGTGACCAGGGATAGAGCCAGTTTCTCTAGGGGCAGGTATCTTGTCTCCGCATCCAGGAGCGCCTTGCTTATGTAATAAATCGGCTTATGGCGGTGCTCATGCTCACGAATAAGTACCCCGCTTACCGTAAATTCTGATACGGATAAGTACAAGAAGAGCATTTCCCCCTGGATAGGGACGGATAAGGTCGGGAGAGTCCTGAGGTATTCCTTGATTCCAGCCAGGGCGTCTTCGCACCCCTGGCTCCACATATCCTTCCCAGCACTCTTGATGGCTCCGAAAAAGAGTTTGCATTTGTCTGAGGAGCGTGACAAAACAGTTAAGTGCTGCCAGCATCCCCGTGAGCTTTTGGACTTCTCGGACAGTTCGGGGGCTCCGGATGTCCAGGATCGCATGAATCTGATCGGGTTAGCTTCGATTCCTCGTTGACTGACAAGATATCCGAGAAATTTACCAGACTCCACTCCAAAAATGCATTTTGCTGCGTTCAGCTTCAGCCCGTACTCCCTGAGGGTGGAGAAGGTATCTGCCAAATCTGCCAGATGATCACAACTTCGTTTGCTCTTCACCAGCATATCGTCAATGTAGACCTCCATGGTGTTGCCGATCTGCTTTTTGAACATCCGATTCATCAGTCTTTGGTATGTCGCCCCGGCGTTCTTTAGTCCAAACACATTACTTTGTAATAGTAAACTCCCTTTGGAGTGATAAACGCAGTTTTTTCCTGATCTGGGGGATGGAGAGGGATCTGGTGATATCCTGCTCGGACATCCAGGAAGTCCATGCGTTCATATCCGGTAGTGGCATCCACTAGCTGATCCACCTTTGGTAGGGGGTAGTCGTCCTTGGGACATGCCTTGTTTAGATCTGTGAAGTCTACGCAGACACGCCATTTTCCCCCTTCTTCTTCGCGCAAACCGTGTTAGACAGCCATTCTGGGAACTGTATCTCTCGAATGGCGCTGGCCTTCAGGAGTTTGTCGATTTCTTCGGTGACCGCGCAGGCGTGATGCGGGGCCATGCGTCGTGGCTTCTGTTTTACTGGCTTGTGCGCCGGGTCAACATGCAGCTTGTGCGTGATTATCTCAGGGTCTACTCCCGTCATTTCCATTGCGTTCCAAGCGAACACGTCTGCATTTCTCCTCAGGAACTCAATCATCTCCTCATATTCGGCTGCGGGCATCGCGGTTCCAACTAAGAAGTATCTTTCTTCTTCTCCCTCCACCAAGGGCACCTTCCGGAGGTCCTCTACCGACCGTTCCGTTGGGTCTATCCGGGGGTCATCCATTCCTGGACGCCCGAACTGTGATTGCTATTTTTTCATGATCTCTTTCGTTGCTCGCCCTTTTCTTGGGTGAAAGCCCCGGCTCTAACAGCTGAATAAAAATATTTTTTTGCTAACGCTTGGTCCCCTCGGATCTCCATGATACCTTCTGGCGTGGCGAATTTTAGTTTCTGGTGATAAGTGGAGTGCATCGCTCCCAACGCATGCAGCCATGTTCGTCCCATGATCACGTTGTAGGGAGAGTCCGTATCAATCACGACAAACTCGGTGTTGATGATGAAGAGACCTGTGACAACTAGCAATGTGATTTTGCCTATGGGCAGGGCGAATGAGCAGTTGAATCCGATGAGGGGTGTCCTGACCTTGGTGAGGTCCTTGAGGCCAAGACCCATCCGTTTTAAAGTCTCAGAGTACATCACTTTCGAGGAACTTCCGGAGTTTATCAACACCCTTTTGACGTCGAATTTACCTATCTTCAGGATTAAGACTAGGGCGTCGTTATGAGGAGTCACCACGCCTGTCAAGTCCGCGTCGGAGAACGTGATGCTGGGCTCACCAGTCCTGGCCCTTTTAATGGGTGGCCCCCCATCATCCTCGGCTATCTTTCTTGTAAAAGCTACCCTCTTGAGATCGGACTCGAGTTCCTTGGACGTGGGGCGATCTAGCGGACATACATGGATGACATCTATGACGTTGTCCGGCTCTTCGGTCGGGGCAGGGGTTTGTCTCTCTTCCGGCCTGGGCTCTATGTATTCTTTCAAGTATCCGTCTCGGACCAATCTTTCCAAGAATGATTTGTATACCCTGCAGCTTTCGGTGCGATGTCCGAAATCCCGGTGATAGGAACACCTAACCTTTTGATCACGGGTGAAGGGATCGCTCTGCATCCTGGGCGGCCACTTGAAGAATGACTCATGCTTTATCTTGTGGAGCAACTTGAAGATGGGTTCCTTGAACATAGTGTGAACTCCTTTAGACGACCCCCCCGAAAGGGGTAGCAGTCCCTTTCGGGGAGTATCTTCCCGCTCCCTCTCTTTTCTCTTAGATTAGAGGGTTCGGCCTTTGCTGCTTCCTATCTCGTCCTCGATCCTTGAGTACTTGTTTATCCGGGCCATCAGCTCGCCCATATTCGAGGGAGTCTTCTTGGTCAAGGATCGGTACAGGTTCGTGTCCCTTGCCAAGCCGAGCCTGAAAGACGCCGCTGCCATGACTTCCGAGCAGCCTTCTACCTTATTAACCACTTCCCAGTATCGGATGGCGTACTGGTGAAGGGTCTCGGATTCCCTACGTCTGAGCATTAGCAATGATCCAACGTCTTTAGGCCGCTTACTCCCCGTAATGAATCGAGCCAGGAACTGCCTCATCAATTCCTTTCACGATTCAATGCTGTTGGGGGAAGCGCCTCGAACCACTTCATCGCAGAGTCCCCCAAGCTCATAGGAAACACTCGGCAGAGGAACCGTTGGTCTGAATGATATAGGGACATCATTTGCTTGTATTGCCTGAGATGGGCTTCGGGATCGGACCGCCTGTCATAAGTTTTGAACCTCGGCACGACGAACTTTCTTGGAACCTCCATCTCTCTGATCTCCCTGGTGAAGGGTGTTTGTATGACCTCGTCTTCGATCTCATCCTGGACAGCCTTACTCTTTCTCCTGGATTCCAACCGGACTCTGAGATCAATTTCCTCCCCAACGGGATGTCTTCTGAAGTCTTTGAGTTCATCAATAGGCCCCCCATTTCCTGGGCGTCGTGTGGATAGGGTTGAATTCTCCTCGAACTCATCTCCTTTCCTCCGCCTCGACAATCCTCACCGGAGGTCGTCCAGGGCTAAAGGCTTGCCTTCCTGAAATGGTCGTTAAGAGGGTGCTCGTTGGCTCTCGGTCGCTTTGGGGCCCTGGAGCTTTCTGTCTTGTCATTTAAATGATTCCTTAGATCCTTCGTTTCTACTTCCCGGGCGGGGAGCCCACGAGAAAGGAATGAGTCCCTCGACCCTTCGCCAGAGGCGGCGAATTCGTTGAGCCGGCTTAGGACGTTTACATTGTCCTTTTCCAGCTGTCGTAATCGATCCCCAAACTTTTCTTCGATCACCTCCGCCAGCTGACGAGCCAAGGGGGCTGATCCTCCTGACCTGATGCCCATACTGGTTTGAAGGGTAACCCCTCTTGACTGAATAGAGGCATTTTTATTCCCATCAGTGTGATCCCTCCCTCCATGGTGACATGGAGCTTGTAATTCGAGACTTCTTTGCTGGGGATCTTTCCCTTTTTGTCAAGTATTCACCATGGTCACTGTTCTTTATAGAGAAAAAACTAGGAAAACTAGTCGTTTCCCACAGACGGCGCCATCTTGTGCATGCTAGATCTTGCACAATATAAACACGAGAACAGATCTCTCCCTTGGTGAACTCGAGTGAGTCAGTCGAATGGTCAACCCTGCTGCTTGGAACAGCTTGTGAGGTCCGGTGGTAACCTGGAACGGTAATGGGAGACCCTCGTGGATCAATGGAATGATCCAGTAAGGCTAAGGAAGGTTCCTGGAACAAAGAAAAACAAGTTAGAAGGGAGCCGGAGTGTTTTTCGGGTATCCCTTCCAACGATCAAGTCAGTTTTTGAGAGAGAGGAAGAAGAAAACACTGAGTATAATTTGTAGCAAAGGTTTTTCGTTGCATACCGTCTTGCTTTTTGCGAAGAGTATTTATACCTCAAAAACTCATGATTGCTGTCAGTGTGGTCAGTAGGTGATCATTAGGCACAGACAACGTGCGTACGATTTCCTATGAGGAATGTCTTCTCTTTTTAACTGCTCGGGATCCCGAGCAACCAAGGCTATGTCATCGGCCTGCCGACTGTTCAATGAGCTCCTCTCGGGGAGGATGTAATAAATGTCCAGCCTTAGAGACATTTATTGCCTTTCACTTCCGAGCCTTACCGCATTAAATGCAGTCTCATCAAGAGAATGATGTAATTAAATGCTTGTTTTCCCAAGTCGTGTGTCAGCAAGGGCATCCGGTCTTTCTGTTTCTGATGTGACACAATATGTCACGCGTCCATTCCCCATTGGCTGTGTCCCCTGCCTTCCTGTGCCTTCTGACACCAATTGTGTAAGACAGGGTCATAATAGCTAACCTAGCCTAGCCTAGGCTAGTGACCTGTACATCAATAGCTCTGCAGGAAAAGAGAATGTCATCCTGGATATTGGTACATATCGGTACCGAGGGGGGGATTGGTACATCTCGGAGCCGAGAGGGGAGGTACATATAGCGACCGATGTACCCATATCAGACCGAGGGATATGTGTCGGTACGTAAACGTACTGGATGCCACTTGATCCCTATGACAAGTACCTCGGGGAGAGGGACTTGTGAACCGATAGATACGTGATCTCATAATAAGGATTAGTGATACCGATAACACGTGTCTTCATCTTAGAGTATTTCGGAAATGTCCCATCAACTACAACTTTAAATGTAGCAGATTAAGAAAATATTGGTTTAATTAATCAACTTATGCCCATAATGTGTGTTTTGATCTTACTGTTTTTCTTAAACTTATTAATTATTTTGTTAACTTTCATATTCCTTAAATATCAAAATTAGAGAACAAATTATAGCCCTTCTTCTAACTCTATAACTTCCAAATGTTTTGGACTCTTTGCGATCTTTCATAAGTATGTATATCTATTAACAAATTAATAATCAAAAGTTAATTGCTTGAGTGCCTCACCTGTATGGTTATTTTTATCACCCAAAAATAAGATATTTATTACTACATCAATTTTATATTTGACTATAGAATCAAAAGCCGAAATTTCTGAGAGACACATAATTTGTTTTATTAGTTACACAAGATATATTAGTAATTAGCAATAATATGTGTCTGAAGTCACACTATAATACTGTAATATAAAAAAATTGAGCATTGATTATATAATATTTTATATTTTAAATAAAAAATTTATTTTCTCTAATTATGTAATTTAAAATTAAAATGAACAGAGAGAAAATAAGAGATAAATATCATTGAATTAGTGTGGTTGTCTGCCATTGAGGAGCATGTTGATTGAGTCATGTAGAGAAAATGTTATTTTTTAGTGGAGAAAAAATTGGACATAAATCAATTTTGATCATTATTGTATATATATATATATATATATATATATATATATATGCACAAGTGAATGATCAATATAAATGTAATATTCAAAAATTATAAAAATAAATAAATAAATAATAAAAATTATAGCTCAAAATAGTTCACGTACAGCGTACGTGTGCAATAACTAGTTACTAATAAAAATACCTAACATGAAAAATTTTGATTCACTATTTTACATTTATAAAAACCTCTAAAGACTAACATGTCATTTGGTATTTACTAGCAATGCACGATGTGCGTTGCACATTTTATTATAATAATTATGGTTAAAATAGAAAATCAAAAAATTTTCGTAGATATTGACATTTATAAGTAGTATAGAAATATATAAATTATTATTGTATCTCTATGTATTTAAATAACAAATTAATCTCTAACAAATCATATAAATATCTCTATCTTTGCAAAATTTTGAATGGTCATGTTTAACGTGATATATAAAAAAAGTATTATTTTTTTTCAAAACTCCAATATTAATACACGTCGATAACTTCATTGATATATTATCATCTCTAATGCCCAAAATGCATATATATAGTTTTTTTATTCAAAATCAAAATAATTTAGTAAAAAACTATTGAGACATCTGCAATACCAAAAAATGAATATATATATAACTTTTTTCTTTATTCATAATTAGTAAAAAATTATTGAGGCGCACATTAAAAACAAGAAAGACAAAAATAAATCAAAAAAAAAAAATTATAACCTTACTATTTGGTAACTCGAATGAAGGAATCAAAGAAAATGAGTCAATTGGATATTAAGAGTTATGAAGAGAATACAAATAATTTAAATATGATAAATTTAAGATAATATCTAATTTTACTATATTATTAGATTTTTTTATGTGTTTTATCAAAGATTTCAATAAATAAAATTTACGTGCAAAGCACGTGGTACATTGCTTTTATATCGAAAGGTATATAAACAAATAAAATATATGTCAACACAAATAATTAACTTTTTATCTACTTTCTTTCTGATTGTGGAGGGATTGATTTTGATATGTTGGAAGGAAAATCAATCTATCCACTTTTTCATCATTTCTATTTTCCTTCCTTATCAAACATGATATTTTATTTATCTCTTCAACTTTTCATCATTCCATTTTCCTATTACACCAAAAAAAATATTAATTTACTGACTTAATTCACTGTGATATTAGAATTGACTATGAACCCCATCAAATAATGAAACTTTATGTTATGATTCTAATGAAATTACATCATTAAATCAATAAATTATGTCAAATTTTTAAGTTTAAATAATATTCCTTTTAAAACTCGGCATTTCCTTCCACATTGAAAGATGTCTGATCAAAATAAAAATAAAAATAAAAAAATAAAAAATATTTAACTAGTATTCTTGAGATGTCTGTTCACGTCTCAAGAACTCCACATCTGATCACCTGCCTTGTACCCTTTTTCACAAAAAGGAAAAAACAAAATAATAGCTGATATAACACAAAAATACAATTTAAAATCGATAAAAAATTAACGGAGTTGATCATTTCTCGACATGAACTCGTATATAACACGACTTATTAACACAAATAATAAATGAGTTGGATTAGTGTCAAATACGAATAACATGAAATTGACATGATTAATATGTTTAAAAAGTATTTATACGAATAATATATCAATTTTTATTATATTTTATAAATTAGTGACCTAATTCTTGTACAAAAAATTTTTTTTACTCATTTTTATTGTTATATTTAATAAGATTATTTTTAGTTTATAGAAAAAATATGAGTATAAGTTCGATTAAGTGATAATAAAATTTTAAATATAAAACTGAGGGTTAATTTTTTATTCACAGATTATAAGGGTTAACACGAACACTACACAAAAATAAATAGATGGACACGACATGATTAGTTAAATGGGTTGAATTAAAGTTAATTAGTATTCAACACGAACCCGAAATGACACAACCAAACACGATACAATTGTCGCCCCTAGACATGGGTTAAATTTGAATGATCAGTTTTTCACCTTCTAAGAGTAACTCTAAAAGGAGTTGTCATTTTGGGATACCAAATTACTCATTTGTAATCTTGAACAGTATTTTGACACTTTTGAATTTTTAATCAGCTCTAATGGCAGGTGCCAAAATGAGGTGTCATTTTCATATTTTTATTGAATCGTTAAATCTATATTCATCTAACGGATAAATATTCATCAACTCGTTTGTAACCTCTCCCTTTCTCCCTTTAGAGTTGTCAAAAATGTCATTTCAATCTCTTTAGAGTTGTCAAAAATGTCATTTCAAGCCCATTGACGCCATTTTTTAATCCCATATGCCACCTCTTTGAAGTGAACATTTTTGAATTTGAGGTGGCGCCACCCCTTATGCCACCCCCTGGGAGTTGCTAACAAGTAAGGTTTGGTTTCGAGTCTTGTAGAATCGAAATGTGTATGTGGTTATAGTATCTAATACCTAAGTTAGATCCTTAGATATAAGACGCTTGGCAAAAAAAATAAAATAAATAAAACGAAGCTCGTCAAACTCAAGTACAAAAGAAACCTTAAAATCTTCGCATCAATTTCCATCCACAGTACTCTTATAAAATTCATTGAATATTGACTTTTGGGCCTTCCTCCTCTGAAAGAAGGTGACCGATTCTATGAAGGTAGGTACTGGCACTGCTCACAGAGAGCTGACATGAGCTCAGGGTTAAGCGGATTGACCAACCATCTACAGAGATTTTCAAAGAAAGAAATGAAACAACAGTAAAGGAGATCAGCACCATAAAAAAAATGCTGCTGTTGCTGTTGATAAGTATCTTGGGAGTTAGGAAGATAGGTGTGAGGAACAGTACTTCTGCATAGAGGACATGTTGAATGGCCGCCTTTTAACCAAGCATCAATACAATGAACATGGAACTTGTGTCTGCACTTGGGTAGTAGCCGGTACTTTTCGCCCTCGTAGAGTTGACATAAACACACCACACACTGGAGTACTTCAAGGCCATCATCATCTTCCTTAATAATTTCCTCCGCCATTAATGATGGCGGCGCCGTCTCGTGGTGGCTTGGCCGGTTGAACACCATAACCGTAGATGACCATATGGACTTGGCTTGTTGACGGAAGAGCAAGAAGAACACAGTGAGCAAGGCCGCCACAAAGACAAGGAAGACGATCATGGTGCCAATACTTATTATGGCAGTTTCTTCACTGAAATCCACTGCTAGATCGCCTCCCGCCGTTGTTTTTTGATAACTTTGACATGGGTAATGAGCAGTATCTGCATATAAATATACATATACATGTATATGTATTATGGTCAGAGGGTTGAATTTTGACTGCTAGAACGAAAGGAAGGTAAAGTGGAGTCATGAAACACAATGGATATGAGCGTGAATACTTCCCATCAGATCATTCAAACTAGTGACAAATTTGGGTCAAAAACGAAAAAAGGAATACCCAAGCAAAGGTCAAAGAGAAAGATTCGCTAACATGGGGACGGCACGCAGAATTGCCAACCCAATCAACCGTCCGTTCTATATGAGATGACTTTAGTGTCATGATGTTGGGCCAAGGACCCGAGTAAATGAGAAATTATATTTAAATTTAAAATGTTTGATATAATTTGTTGAGTTGATCCATCACAATAATTAAATGGATACTAAGTTCTAATACATGATAAGATTTATAGTTAAATCAATGATAGTGATCAATGAATTCAACAAATAATGTTAATATTTTAAGTTTAAGTAACATTGTTCTGAATAAATAGAATGTAACAGTTATACTATATCATCATTGACACGTAGAGCACATATGAATATTGGCAATGGAAGAGGGTGGCGATACGGAGGGTGAATCTGGTGGGAGAATCGTTGGAGAAGGTAAATAGTGATAGATCTGCAATCACATAAAAGGTAAGAAGGCCACCAAATGCTCGACGCATAGTTTTAGAAACCGGCCCGAACATCAACTCGACAAAAAGATTGGGTCAATGAATCACTGGTTAAATAGCTAAGTCACTGGTCGAACCAGTTATATAATAAATAAAAAATTATTATTATTAATAAATATGCTAAAAAAATCATAATAATTATTAAAATAACAGAGTTCATCCACATAAAATCAACTAAAAATCAATTATTATCAAACATGTATCTAATGTACCAAATTAAATGCTTAAGAGTCAACAACTACAACAAACATAAATGAAAACAAACAACAAAAAAACAGATACGGTGTCTTTATATAGACTGTACTTTAAGAAACCTGGTTCGAGAGACTTTAACGCAACTTGAAGTACGGGGAAGGTTGATCCATGTCCATCCTTAAGCCCTCGACCACGCTTTTCTTTGATTTATATAGTATATCCGCCTCATCACAGCTGCAGCAATAGACATTTTTCTTTTCTTTGTTTAGCAACAGACTTAAACAGCACAACCCAGAATGTGTTTGGGGAAAGAGATAATAAGTTATCTCTTTAAAACGAAAATTCAATATAACAAGCTAAAATTTTTCAAATTTTTCACTGAACGAAGTTCAATATGTACAAAATAATTAACAAAAAATTGGCATATAGAAGCTATAATCACCACCATTTAAGAGTGCAAAGAGACCGAGAGAGAAAGAGAAAAAGATGAGTGATGAAGTACTTTTCAAGTAAAGGATAAGGTATTGCCTTCGTACCTGAGAAAGGTTGATTCGTTCGAGTTCGTCACAAAGATTGATAGAGAGAGAGAGAGAGAGAGAGAGAGAGAGAGGGGGGGGGGGTTGAGTCGATGACTAAGAGTCATCGGACTCAAGAGAGGTAGAGGCAATGATTAGGTTTAGGGCAAAAATTCTCAAAAGGGCCAAAAGCCTATTTTTATGGTAAAAAATTAACCTGTGCGGTTCAGCGGATTTGGACAAGAATTGTCCGATTCAACGGGTTTTGAATGATTTTTATGTTCGAACAATCTAATTAACTACTCGGTCTGGTTTAATGACCGATTTATCGGGTCAACACGCCAGGCTGAGCCAAATTTTAAGACATTGTTTCGACATTCAAGTTAGTTTCTGAGAGAGGGAAAATGACAAAGCTGCAACATTGGTTATGGTTGCATACATTTAATATTAGTTATTGACTTCTACCGAATATGACCTCGTCAGACAAGTAAGGCGTTCTTGTCGAGTACTCAATATTGCATCAATGTATAGCTTAACATATTCGCTTTAGACTTACTAACAAATTAACTTGCTTCACTTAGTGCATATTGTGTTTTATGATTTGATTTCTGTGTTTGTAGGTAATTTAGGTGTAAAGGTGGAGATTAAGTATTGATATGATGGTAAGAGAGAAGTTAGGACTGAGTTTATTAGGTGTAAAAGTGGAGATTAAGTATTGATATGATGGTAAGAGACAAGTAAAGACTGAGTTTACTCAGGAAAAGATGAAGTCGTAAGAGACAAGTTAGGACTGAGTTTACTCAGGAAAAGATGAAGTCGAAAGTCTTGGGAGTCTTTTTGAAGAAAAGAGAAGTTTTTCTACCGGTAGGAAGACAGAAAGAAAGATGAAGATCTACGAGTAAAAATTTAGTTTTATCGGTAGCTTGAAGTATAAAAAATTAGCAAAAAATTCTATCCTAAGTCACATAATACGCCTGATAATAGGCACGTTCTCTTGCTCAGCACGTGAATTCGCGGATTGGGAGCTCCCCACGTCAATTCGCCAATTCATTTGATTTAATTCGAGACTTCAGCACAGTGAATTCACCACCTTAAATTTTACACACTGCCACACAAAAGCCGAAGCCCCCACGTGATTGCCTCTTGCGGTTCTAACTAAGGCACACGCCCATGCATCGATTCCTTGGTGAGGAGCCCCCGTGAACCACTTTATAGGCAGTCTCAAAGTCCCACCGTTTCTTGTCTCTCCAATGCGGGATACAGTGCAAAGCATGAAAATGCTTTCAAAGGTTTTTTGTTCTACCATGCTGTTTCCATATATGATTTAAAAGACAAATTAATAATAATACAATTTTAATAATTTATTTATATGTTGGTGTATAAAATTTATTTTTTTAAATTATATTTTTATTAATTCACTTTATTATATAGATGTATCACAATGTTATATATATATATAAATTTGGCGCTCTTAATGATGCTCCTACTCTCAACTTTTTTAAAAATTTTTGTGCTCTCGCTCGCGCATTATGTGATCTAGGTTCTATTGGTAGGAAAATTTACAGAAATTTATACTTTTTTATCAGAGAAGTCCTACCTGTAGGTGATACATGTTCTATTGGTAAGAAATCCCAGTACTTGGTCAAAGAAGTCCTACCGGTAAGTGAAGGATTTTCTACTAGTAGGAAAAGCTACATAAATTTTGGAGATTTTGTTAGACAAAGTTCTACAAGTAGGTTTCATTGTTCTACCGGGAGGTCGTGCTGTAGAATGAGTTGTAACCGGTAAGAAACAATGTTCTACTAGTATGTAAAGACAGATTTTCACGGGAAACTCAATTAAAGATTAGATTTTGCCAGATCTTTTGAGGATTCTCAATCAATAAGAAGAGGAGATAATTTTAGAAAGGGTATCTATCAAAGATCTGAAGATTCTCCCTCCGATCACAATAAATAGAAATCCCTGTGGGGAATAGGGGGATGCTTTTTCAACCTTTTCTCTGGTTTTCTACGTTTAGAGAGTGTTAGGGTTATTCTTTAGAGCGTTGTTATGGTTCTTCTTTTAAGTTCTGTTTTTTTAATTTTTCCAACAATCATACATTTGTTTGTTTTCAATTTCAAACTTTGTTATTTAAATTCAGTTTTTCAATATGAGCAATTACTTTCAATTCAATCTTTTCTGCTTTGAATTTAATTTTGTTATCTTTAATATCTTGGGCTTTTTACTTATCATTAGTGTTTAGTCTTCTCTAGATAATGTGAAGAAGAAGTCATAACCTATGAACTAGGGTTTATGCTTTAAACTAGGATTTTAATGTTTATGTGATTGTTTAAATAAGTTATGTTTTCGAAAATCTATTTGGTTTGCATACTTTTCGATTATTTATATACAATTGGCTTTGGTACATATAGTTAGTAGTGTTTTCTGATATTAATTCTTTCATCATTAATTGTCTTTCAATTGCTATTTTTAATTCTTTCCAAAGTTTTCAATTGAAAATCATCTGTTTGTACTAGCTTGAATACAAAAGCATATAAGTTATAGATTTGTAGTAGAAATTCTTGTTCATAGGTGTGATAAACTCTGAAAATTATCTAGTTTTTCCGATTATTGAATTTTGTTTTCATTAGTAGTTAATTTCCAAACTCTCAAATTTCAAAGAATTTTTCCTTTTCATTTTTCATCATCTTAGATTCCAAACCTTTCCCTGAGTCGACGACCTTGGACTTCTATTCAAGTTATTACATGATTACCATTCTACTATGCTTGGGAGTACTCGTAAAAATATAACCCTTTGGAGGGCAATCAGTTATAACATTATGTCATAGTAAAATTCCCCCGATTTAATAGTACATGAGGACAACTGGGGGGCTGGCCCTTGTTGATTGTGGTTCAACAACTCTCGAGTCGCACAATTACCGTGTCTCGAACCACGCATTTATAGCCCCCCGAGGATCTAAAGCTGAGCTTTTATTGTCCATTAATGCTCGAGGCCTAGCATTGATGGGGTGTTCCCCACTGAGCTCTCTTGATTGGATAACTTGTTCTATTGTCTTTTCTAAAGGTCCTTGGGACTAAGCATTGAATGGACCCCTCCTGTCGAAGCGTCGCATGATTGCTCTCATTACCCAAGGATGAGACTTACATCTGATCTACTAGGTTCTTGTCTTGTAGATAATACAGATCTAAAATTAATACAGATCTAAAGCGCCATTGTTGTTGGGTATAAATACAAGTCTAATACAGATCTGAAGCAATACCGAAGGTCCAAAGCTTGGTCAACAACTCAAAAAAGCTCCGGTCGTTCGGTTCGGTTCAACGTAGATGGAGAGAGGAGCAACACTAAAGCTTGGAGAGAGAGAGAGAGACAGAGAAAGAGACAGAGAGAAACAGTGGAGGGCCTGGAGGAGGTGCAACACCAAAGGTCCAAAGCTTCAGCCGTTCAGACTTCAGCGTAGATGGAATTAGATTAAAGTTAGGGAAAAATAACTTTATATATTTTCTGTGTAGCTGTCACTAAAAAAAAAATCTGGTTAATTTTTTTAAAATAATTATTAATTTATTATTATATTAATTTTATTAAACGGGTTGACATGTCTCACCCGAATACGACCCGTTTATTAAACGTGTAAAATGGGTCAACCCGTTTATCACTTAAACTCATTTAATATTTCTCCAAGACCTCATACCAAAAACAATAAGTTAGGTAAACACCATCTTCGTAGGTGGACTCGGGCACATTCGACCAACTTTCTCTTAATTTTTTCAATTGTAGTTCATTTGTTTTGTATTAGTAAGGATTTTTTAGTGGATTTATTTGAATTCATACTTTACCATTGAAGAAAATTATTGAAGAATATATTGAATAGGATTCAAATACACCATAGAGCTATATTCACCTTGACTTTAGTGGGTCTTGTAACCTTAATAACTACTTCATTTGGCACGACAACCCCAAATGTAAGTGTTTATGTCAAAACCTAAAAATATGAGGAAAGGACGTGACATTGCCAAGCAAGTAGGAGTCAGAGAGACGTGGGCAATCAATGGCTACATGATGATCTCCAAACATTCTAGAAATAGATAACACATTATCATGACGTGATAATGATACAAATGGATCTTTGGTCCAATGGTACTCTTTACCTTGTGAATACTTTGTCTTCTTGAGGTCAAGGGTTCAACTCCCCCTTCCCCTTCCCCTTCCCCTCTAAAAAAAAAAACTAGTTATGGGCGATTAAGAAAAACATTTTATAGCCATTAAAGAGGAAAACTCTTGGAAGCGTGTGTTGTGACCAAAGAAATGGCCTTAGCAGTTGAGGATCCCATCTATAAATATGATAAAACTAAATAAAAAAGGGATCTCAACATCAACCAGCTTGTCAAGCTAGTCGTTGCACTTTGCTAAATAGAAAATGAAAGAAACATGAAGGCTACTGATTACATTTGACAAATTTACTTTTATGCCCTTATTGATTACCTGCTAAATAGAAAAATAATAGTGGGCTCCACATCATTTCATTTCTCCAAGTGATACAAAGTGGTGGGGCCCATGAATGTTGTTAGTAGTTTTATAACAAACACAAGAGTATGCATGACAATAAATTATATGCATATATATATATATATATATATATATTATTAATTTTTTTAACTAGATAAAACAATAAAAAGTTTTTTTTATTTTTTATTTTTCCATTCCTTTTACCAAACAAGAAGAAGAGAAAAATATTTACTTCCTCAAATGATAAAAAATATATCACTCATACTTTTTCGTCTATTATTTTATATCCCTCCTACCAAATATACCATTAGTTTTGGTATGTTATTTTTGTTCAATAGTTCACATTGTACTTGATTCTTTCGTCAATCAATAAAAAGTTTCATTCTTATTGGATCATCTCTTTTAATTCGTATTCTTGTTATAGCCATCTTTTAAGTTAATTCATTTAACTCCTTAATTTAAAGGTTTAGAAAAGAACTTAGTAGTAATCTTATGCTTTATTTCAATTGCTTGAATAGTCATGATAAAAATCTCACATTGATCAAATTAGACGAGGTCCTGGTGTTTGAAACTTAAAAATTTAGTCAAACTCTGGCATATCTGCAATTAAGAGCAACTCCAAGGATTCTAGTTAAAATAACTAGTCAACATATGCTTTTATATTACACACTTTCTTCTAAAGAGTCATTTGTAGTGGTTCACTCTAACAACGCTCTCTATTTTATCTAACTATCAATAATTAAACAATTTATTACATTGAACAAATAATATACCAAGTCTGACAATACCAACTGAAGTGGCATTGTGGGCCCTATACCAAATCACAAAAAAGTTGCATTTCCTTGGTCAGTTGTATTTGCATTTCATTTTTATTTCCTACCCATTTGCATTTTATTTTCATTTTCTACCCATCTTGTGGGCCCATTTCCTACCCATTTGCTGGTTGTTGAACGATGCATTTACCAAATGAAAATACCTTATTCATCAAGACCAAAGTCAGTGGTTATAGTTAGCACAAATAACACTCTTTTCTTTTTTGTTCTTAGCACAAATCCCCCAGATTGTCCACTCGGCAATAAGAAGAATGTTATTCGTCTCAATACCTCAGCAACAAAACGAAAACAACAATATTATCAGGTAACACTTATAGTCGTAATTTTTTTTTGCCCTACAATTGAGTTATTTACCCAAACTGACTACAATCTAGGTATGGGGATTGATTTCACATTTCCAATTCGTATGGAGTTATACATCGAAGCCATGAATTGTAAGAATTGAAGTGCTCCTGCTTTTTCTTTTTCCACCTTATTTCTCAAAGCATTCTCATATTGTTCAACAAATTATTTCAAGGTAATCTTCAAATTGACATACTCATCAAAAAAGGCATGCATGCTTTCACTCACATTGTGTAGTTGACATTCCAGCCCAAAAAATATCTTTCACAAACGAAGGCTCCCAACGACTTCTTTCCCCATATAACCCACTTAACCATTCATTGCTCTTGAGATTATACTTCAAGATCAACCTACACCAACTTTCTTCAAATTTTTCTACTGTCAATGAATCGTACACGACATTTTGCACATTGAACTTGATTGATTTATATTGATTATACCCTCTCAATTTTTTAGGTAGCTTCTTCATTATATGCCACAAGCACCATTGATGTCGTGCATTAGGGAAAACAATCTCTATAACATTTTTCATAGCTCTGTCTTGATCAATAACTATTGCATTGGGAGGACATCCCTACATGCTTGTGAGCCAAGACTGAACAACCATGTAAATGTCTTTGTATTTTCACTTGATATTAGTCCACACCCAAGTAATATTGATTGTCCATAATGGTTTACCAATACAAATGGTGCAAATGAAATGTCATATTTTTTTGTCAAATATGTTGTATCAATATGTCTTTGATTTTTGCTCATTTTCTTGCACAACATCCAAACTAAAATAAACTGCACTGAGATTATCTTAACGTCTTTCTCTACTGTAAAGTTGTCATCTCGCTATTTTTTGGTGATAGATTCTACTTGAGGAAATATTAGTGATGATTGATTGATAAACTCATCATTTAAGTTTGTTCTATCATTCATGAGATTGGTGAAGTAAGCACCATGTTGAAATGGTTCCATAAGTAATGCCTATAATTCAACAAGACCAACATGCTAAAATTAGCAAATTATTGATCATGCTACGATCAAAAAAATTTCTACTCTTTTAAATGAAATATTTTGGGGTCATGGTTTGATTTAGCAAATGTATAGCTTCAATTTGGATTTTGGCAATTTATCCAACAACTTATTACTTCTCAACATTGTCAATATGTCTTTGATGAAATAGGTTTCTTGGCTCAAATCTCTCACAACATCAAGATTGTATGTGAAAATTCAAACACAACACAAAAATTATATGAATCAACACAATGAAATTACAACACAGAAAATTACATACAACGAGGGATTTGGGGTTTTTGATTTGGTGGATGTGTGCGCAAAAAGGGATTTAGGGTGGGAGATGTTGTGCTAGGGTGTGCGTAGAGGGGGATTTGGAGTAGGGGATACTGGGTGGGTGTGTGCACAGAAAGAGATTTGGGGTTTTGATTTGGGTTTTCCATTTGTGTGTTGTGTGCGTGAGATAAAAAGAGTGAAACGGAGAGGAGCTGAGAGAGAGAAGTGGGGTTTTAGTTGGGATTTGGTGGTTTATGGATACACACACACACACACAGTGAGAGTGGGAAAGAGAGGAATTGAGAAAAAGAGATAGAGTTTTAGGGATTCGATGGTCTGTACACACACACACATAGAGAGCTCCATACCTAAGGGATTAAGCCTTGGAAGAAGACGATGAAGCCACAACAAGAAGACGATGAAGCAATTGCAAGAAGACGAAGACGAAATTAGCGTAAAATAGGCAAATACCGAGCTAGTTTCGCTTGCTAGAAGTAGCGAGTGCAAATGGGTTGAGGTAAAATAGTTAGTGTGATAGAGAGCTTGTTGGAGAGAAATTTTAGGAGCCGACTCTTCAAAATAGCTAAGATGAGGCTTTTAAAGAGTCTCTTGGAGTTGTTCTTATACAAAAAAATGACAAATTGTAAGGTTGTCTAAAATTGTTGAGCTCTTCTATAATACTAGCCAAACAATTCAATTGTCAAAACAATAATGTTATATGTAGTTGATTGGCGAATTGAAAGTAAAATGTTAATGCATTCATACAATTAGATTAGCATTGAAATTTATAGCAACTATTAATTGGGTTAATTATAGTTTGTACCTTGAAAGATGTTGAATTCTCAATTTACATTTTGAAAGATAGTAATTTTTAAATTTTACACTTAATGTCCTAAAAAAGTTAAAATATTGTTCATTTCCAAATTGTCGTTTACTTTTTAATATATAAGTGACACAACACATGACAATCAGATGAATTTTCAGACTGAAAAATTAAATGACAATTTGAGTCTGAGTTGCATTGATTTATTTTATTTTATTAATGAGAATGTAATTTGAGGATTGAAATCTTTTATGAGAGTATAAACATAAGTAAGATTGAAAAATAATCCATACCCCCACTACCACAGACTCCACCACCATAAAACCAACACTGACCATTAATCCATACCCCCATTATTGTAACAAGCCCACAACACTCACTCACATCCACACCCTTACCACCATAGATCCACCCCAAAAGTTCACCACCATCGCTTGCTCCATCACCATAAAGCCACCGCTGGACACCCAAACAAACCACCACTACTGAACATCCAACAAACCCTCACCACCAACACCACTAAACAGCCAACATACCCTTTTTCACCACCACTGAACATTCAATCAAACCCAATCAGCCAACACCACTAAACACCTAATCAAACCCTTCCACAGACACCACTCAACATCCAATCAAATCCACTCCATCGATAGCTCAATCACACAAATGTCATAGCACGAAGGCCTCTAACCTGACAAAGTCCTCCTCACCACAACTCCACCACCCAATTACAGAGCAATCATTGTCCTCGTACCCAAATTGCATAGACATCGGCATGTGTGTGTGTGTGTGAAAGAGAGAGCGAGAGAAAGAAACTAGCTATTAGCTATTTGCACAATTAACTTGCTAATAGCTAATAGCTAATAAAAGCCAAAAACAAGTTAGGTTTAGCTTTTATTAGCTATTTTTGTTTTGTTTTCTTAATTTTTTTTTTGAACTTAAAAAGGATAAAATTGTCATATTGAACATATAGAATCAAAGCATTCATAGTTCACACAATTTGATCGGCACATGCAGCTCAAACACCGTTAAAATTCACGATTTTTGTTAGATTTATAGTTTATTTATAAGTAACAAGGGTTAAGTGTAACTTGTAAAAGTCTAGGGCATTGGCAGGTCACTGATCCTAAGTTCGGGAAGGTCATGTGTAATTTACTTCTTTTTTTTTTTTATTATTAATGAGAATGTAATTTGATGATACTATTTTTTAAGGTACAAAATAAGGTTCACTTAATTTAGGAAAAATAGTACATCAGTTCTTTAAATCAAATCTTCAAATTAAATACCAATATTATCTATCATCGTTATCTTCTTTATCAGCCTGCCTCTGCTACTTCAGGACAGCACACGGGTGTGTGTGGTTCTCGCTGTGTCCCCAAACCAAACCACACCAAAGCTTCGTTAGGTTCTGCAAGAACGCCTCTTCTCTCGGTACTCAACAATCTCTGACTGAGTGAAATGGTCTCTATTTCTCTGACATTCAATTTGAAAGGTACAGAAGAACACGAAGGTTTATAGACTGAACCCTGCTATTTCCTAGTACTTGACTGGATGACCTCCCCATGCCTTTATTAGGTAAATGCTCCGTCGTAATTTCTATGGTTCTCTTTTCTTCTTCTTTTACTTGATTCTGCCCTAAATCTCACGACTACTTCTTAATGCGTATCTTATAAATGGTGGGTGATTTATCATTTATAGCGAGATTAGTGTGTGTGTGTGTGTGTGAAAAATTGTTATCATTTTTTGCAAAACCATTCTAGTAGTGTTGTTATGTTGCACAATCGGATATTGGTGCTTGTTCACTGCATCTTGCTGGCAATTAATTACTCTTTTCTGACTTTTGGATTTTCAATTTGTGGTGCAGATATTGCTACTGCACAGCCTTCATTGCGAAATTATATATATACATTTAGGTCTGAAACCCTCTTTCATGGTAAATTTGTTTTTGGAAATGAGAAGAGATTGGCGGCATCTTCATGGAGAACGTTCCGTATACCGGAAAAATTTAAAAACTTCAACTTGGGTGGCATTGACGGATCCAGGGGTGAGCTAGTCATCAAGGCAGTTGCTACTTTAGAACATATACAACTAGCCAGGGGCAATGACAAAGATGAGGCTTACCAGAACTTACCAATTGGTGTCAATTCAGGTAGTAGTTCCCAAGTGGTTGAGCATCAATCTTCAAGTGAAGACTCAACAGAATTGGATGAGAGAGAGAAGTTGAGACGGATGAGGATTTCCAAAGCAAATAAAGGGAACACACCTTGGAATAAAGGCAGGAAGCACAGTCCAGGTGAGTACAATACAATGCCATTTGGCCTAGGGTCTGTATTAATGAAATTGTTTGCAGTGTTGTTGCGTTTTCGATGCTTCAAGCACAAATCTTTGAATCGTTTGCAGAAACCCTACAACGGATCAAGGAGAGAACCAGGCTTGCTATGCAGGATCCTAAGGTGATGTCATGTAAGAATAATTTGACATGAATCCTTTGTGATAACTTGTTCAAGAATTCAAAGAATTTGGTTTTAAAAGTAGCATCACGCCTCTATGTTGAGTACTTCACCTAATTATAATTGCATAATCCTAAGGAGGACTATGTGCTAACCAAAAGATATTCCAGAGTGGATGAAGTACTGTAAACCTTTCAATTAGTGTGGCAGCGCCCTTCTCCTTCTTTTAGCCTAGAACTTGAGATTAAGCTATAGATGCTTGTTATCAGGAACTTTTGAGCATCCTTGAAAACCAGCTCCCTTGCCTGCCGAATGTATCACTACTTAGAGGGAGTGGTGATAACACGGCACAATTAGGATATTGCATCAGTCTCAAAACATTTAATTTATTTAATGATGCTACCATGGAGCACAAAGACGTTTGGTCATTGGGTTATGTTCTGCCAATTTCTTTTAGGAAACTGATTCTAGAGATTACATGAGGGTTGGATCACTGTCTCATGCCAGGGTTTGTGTAAGAGAACATGAAAATGAACACCATAGTGTAACAACTGATAAGCATCAAAAATCCAATTCAAAAGAGCAGTTCTCTTGGACTCATCATTGATGATGAGATAATCTGGGTTTCATTTCAGGTTTATGCAGAGCGAACTTTTCTGTTTGCAATTTGATTCTGCATTTGTTTTAATGTTGTCATTTGCCTCTGTAGTGTCCTTGTATCATTTTTTACCTATTTATGAGGTGGCTGATTCCATGTACGAGTGGACTGAGATGATTTAGATTATGATGTGGTCAATCTATATCATATCAATAACAGGGAGTGAGAGATTTTCTGCTTATACAAAATGAGGAAAGTGTGGGTAGAGCAAAGATATCTTTTTATTTTAATTTGGATTGTCTTTAAGTTTATTGATTTAGTGAATAAGATTTGGTCATGCAGGTCAAAATGAAGTTGGTGAATCTGGGACATGCTCAGAGGTGGGGGTCTCATGCCATTCCTCTTGTTTGTGGAATTTTAGCTTTTCCTTTGTTATCTTTGTTTTTGTATCATCTAATTTACATTGACTTCATGATCTTGCATAAATTGTTAGATGTTCCTCAAACTTCATGCTTTGAAAATTAGCTTTTGGAGAAATGGATTTTATCTTGGACAGATTCATTCACATAGGGTAGTTATAGAATTTGATGCTTTGGTATCTCCAATATTAACCTTTAATAATAGCAGTTTTAGTGAACTCACGTAAGTTTGTTTGGTGGTCAAACAAGGGGCAAGAATAAAAATGTGCACATCCTGTGTTCAAGTCCCACTAGCCAGAATCCAGGTTTTACCAGTGTGCACGGTTTGCAGGTGATTGTGTACATCGAATGTTTGTTTTGCTACCATGAGTCCTCTAGTTGTCATTTAAAAAAGTAGACTTAATTAGTGAGATTAACTCATAATTAGGAAAGGAAGGAAAAAAAGTATATAACGCCATAATTTTCCAAATTCTTGATTTCTCTAAAGCATCTTGGATGTATTGTCCCTTAGAGTAAAAAAATATAATATTTCATCAATACAACTGTAGAAGTATGACTTATTGCCAATTGCAGCGGATGAGAGCCCGTTGGACACAATATTGACTGTTTTGCACCTTCCCTATGAGAACTTTTTGTATCTTCCTTGTTATGATGAATTCTATATATTTTCCTTTCCAAACGTTAGATATTGAAAGAAAAATTTGTCTCTCAGAGGCTCGACATTTCATTGGCTTGTACTTGGGGCTCAAAAGTCCAGAGGATATTTGATTTTTTAGACTTATTTTTTGTAGCTCTCAGCACTGTAACAAACTTTTTTTTTTTTTTTTGGCACATTTCTTCCTTGATTGTGCAGCAAAGAAACAAGGTTTAAGATTGGAGTTGGAGTGCGATTGGGTTGGGAAAGGCGACGTGGGAAGCAAAGGGTGCAGGAAACTTGCCACTTTGAGTGGCAGAATTTAATTGCAGAAGCTTCCAGAAGAGGTTTTGTTGGTGAGGAAGAGCTGCAGTGGGACTCCTACAAGATCTTGGATGAACAGCTTGAGCAGGAATGGTTAGAGAGTGTTGAAGAAAGGAAGAAAATGCCCCGGCCTAAATGTAGTAAGAGAGCACCGAAGTCAGCTGAGCAGAGGAGGAAAATTTCAGAGGCCATTGCTGCCAAATGGGCTGACCCTGTAAGTGCTTATATTGATATTTAAAATGCTATGTCCATGTTTTTTGACTGAAGAATCTCTAGTACTTATTGGTTGTGGACCATAGTTATATGCATCATCAGGCATGAACATTTATTAACAAGGGTCATTGTTATTGTAGCTGTGATAATGGTAGAATCGGGGCAATAGCCTTAACTTCTCTGATTTGTGTATTTGGCTTCCTTTTACATGTTTCATGAGATTGTCTATACCTTGGTTCATAGGCATACCGTGATCGGGTTTACTCTGGCCTATCAAAATATCATGGCACTCCTATTGGAGTTGAAAGAAAGCTGAAGAGAAGGCCTAGTGGTGATAGAGAGCTCAGAAAGAAGAGCCCTGTAACAAAGAGAGGTAATGATATGAATGATTCTGCAGGGAGTGAAACCAAAAGCGAAAATCTACAACCTAGGTTGAAGAGAGCGAATGCCCCCATGTATAAGGACCCTCTGTCAAATTCCAAGCTAGAGATGATAAAAAATATCAGAGCGCAGAGAGCAGCTACAGAAACCAAGAAATCTGAGGCCATCACTAGAGCAAAGTAAGTTGCTTTTCTGTATCTAGCTTCTATAGTTCTGTTGGATATGTCTGCAAAAACTGGCGAAAGAGGAGAGGCATGTGGAACTGGGGGTGCTTTCTCTGTGTGGTTTTTTGTTCTTTTTTTTGGAAGGGGGGGTGGGGGAGCAAGCGTAGCGAATCACATAGATAAGCCCTTACCTGCCAGCGCATGGATAGATAGGGAAGGCGAAGTGGAAAGGGATGTCTGAGTGGTCTAGAGGCCTGGATCGAGTTCTCGTAATTGATTGCTCATATGTCCATTCTGTTTTTTTTTTTTTTTTTTTTTGGGGGGGGGGGGTGGGGGAGGGGGTATGTTTATTGTCTTACTTTCTTTTATTATCTTGGACCCCTCTCTCGGTAAACTAGGCTGGTTTTTTTTTGCAAAGTAGGTTCTTTTGCATTTATGTTATTTATCATTATGCAGACAATTGATTGCTGAAGCTGAGAAAGCTGCAAAGGCCCTTGAGGTAGCTGCAACAAGGAGCCCTCTTGCTCATGCTTCACTCATCGAAACCAGGAAGCTTATAGCTGAAGCAGTTGAATCCATTGAATCCATAGAGTCTGGAGGGGTGAATTCTGATGAGGAAAATAGGTCCTCTGGCTTCACCTCATCTGGACGGGTAAACCATGTTGAGGAGAGAAAATATGGGAAAATTAAAGGTCTCAGCCAAGCAGATCATAGGGAAGTAAACGGAACCTACACCATATCATCAACTCAAGGTGGCATTATGGACTTCAATTTCAGTAACTTCACCTTGGAAGATATTCTGAATGGTAAAAATGTTCTACCAAAGAGCTCTGATAACTATGGTTTATTGAATGGTAAGGAGGAGCTTTATTCAACAAGCTCCAGTGATAATGGGTTGCTTATGTCGTCATTGGATGGTATGATAAACCATTCCAGCTTCACGAAGCAAACTGACCACCCTGAGCCAAATGGGAGCAAGAGACATGAACAGAAGCTCCTGCCAAATGGAACAAAATCTCAATCAGGCAAAGAGGAAACACCAAATAACTCGGTAACCATGACCAAGAAATGGGTTTGTGGTAGGCTTGTTGATGATATATTGTAGACTTGATGCTAATTGTCATTTCAGCTATTGACTGGTATGGATCACATCTGTTGCGACCAAAGAGTGTCATAATGTTACTCTTAGCAATAAGTTACTGTAGTTGGCATTTTACTTTACATTTGCTGCGGATTATATGTACTAAACTGAATAATAACCATGGTTGTACGAATTTTGTTTCTAGGAATGTATCAGTAATAGTGCAGGCATTACTGTTCTATGTGCTTCTCTATTGAAGTTATTAATGAAAGAGCCCAGTCTTTTGCCAAGTTGACATGAGTTCAATTAATTTTTGGCAGTGCTATAATACATGCAGCACAGGTTGTGGCTAAGAGCGGAGCCAAGATTTTTGTTTATTTTGGGTTAAGCTAAGCATTTATACGACTAACAAAATATAAATATTTTTTAATATATTATGTGGCCCAAAAATTTTGTTTTTTAATGTTGGGCCAAAATTTTTATTTTTTTAATGTGGAGTCAAAAGTTTTTGTAATAGGTTTGGGTAGATTTTAATAAGTTTAGGTAGATAATATTGGCTCAAAATTTTTTGTTTTAAATGGATTAAATTTTTTAATTTTTTTGGATAAATAATGTGGGTCTAATATAAATGAGGGGGACACACATATATATATATATATATATATATATATATATATATATATAATACATATACCTTACAAATAAAAAAAAAAAAATTGAAGGGGGCACTTGCTTACCTTGGCCTAACTGTCCCTCCACCCCTGCGTAATTTCCTCTCTGTTTCGATCAAAATAAAAATAAAAAACCCTTAAAAATTCTATCTTTCCATTATTATTAGAGCTTACTACTTAAGAGTTTTGAGAAATTGGGTTAATGATTAGTAATTTAATGGGTTGGTACTAATAGTCTTGTATGAAAGTGATAATTTTTTAATTTTTTTTTACTATGGGCTTCAACCTACCATAGCCCACTAATGAATCCGTCCCAGACTGTGGCTCTCTCTCTCTCTCTCTCTCACACACACACTGGCCATCTCTTTGCTGCATTATTTTGGATCCTCGTTATTGTTTTCCATCTAAATGTACTTTGCTTGTTGGGTTTTTATTGAACGGTGATATTATTTAGCGGCGATGACTAATATTTTTTATTCTTTGTTGGGTGTAAAAAGGGTTGTGAAATTGATTGACCAAGTTTTGTATATTATTAATTTCGTACCTACTTATTTTCCACCAATGAGCTTCTATGTATATAAACTAACTTGTACCTGAAAAGCACAATAAATTAATAGTGATGGATTTGGGGGAAGAAGAAAATTTAATGTAAATAATTTTAAGAGGGATATTAGTAACCGTTGAATGAATATATTTGAGAACATCGAATAAACTTATTAAAGCATGTCCTATTTTATATTATAGATATTAGATGTGTCACAGTGTTATGTGCAATCCGCCTATAAGTTAGTTTAAGGTGAGACATAAACTCATGCACTGTTCGAAACCCATAAATTTTTGACTGATTATTTATATTCAATATTTATGTTATGGTTATATATATAGAATTATAGAAGACACATTATTAGGACTGTTCCCGTTACAAAACTGTTGTGTATGAAACATTTAAAAACACAATTCTTATCTTATTTGATAATCTTTTAGAACTAGGTTACGAGAGATTTATCTTTCATGAATATTCTAGTCCCAACATAGATAACTTATCTGGAGGAGGGAAATGATAGATGTGCGCATAAACTGATCCAAATATCCCTCACTGTTAAATTAAAAAAAAAATTTATCTTTATGGGACTAAGAGAATGTTATATAAAATAGCTACTCAAAATATATTTAAATATTATATTATCTACTTTAGCTAATCACTTTTTCAAATTCACTTCAATCACGCTATCTATTTTAATTAATCACATCAACTAACTTTAACTAACTTTCAATAATAAAATTCAAAAAATAACAATTTATCTATACATTGTATAAATTTAATCAATTATAGGCTACAAGAGTAAATGTCATAAAATAAGAGTCCGTCACATGTATTTAACAAAACAATGATATACCCTTTTTTTGCTCATCAAAATCACCTCCCGATTCACAGAGCTTCAGAGCCGATTGAGAGATAGAAAGAGTGAGATCAATTGTGAAAACCCCAAATCAGGAGCCACAAAAACAGAATCCACCTCCTGAAAACCCCAAAATCCACCCTTCAAAATCCCCCAGATGTGGGTATAAACTAAAACAATAACAGAGGAAAAATGTAATGAAATATTACCTTATTAAATCAGAAAGACATTTGAATGCTCTTGTTATGAGATGGTGAAGTCTTGGCTGAGCAATTCAGATGGTGAAGTCTTTAGAGTCGATTGAGAGATAGGGAAAGTGAGATCGATGGATTTTTTTGGGGGTTTTACTGGATTTTTTTTAGGGGGGGGTTTGCTGGATTTTTTGGGGAGTTTTACTGAATTTTTGGGGGATTTTATTAAATTTTTTTACTACCTCAATTCTTGATCTTCTCAAGTTTGTGATCAAGAATCTGAGAACTGACTGTGATAAAAAATTTGAGAAGCTTTTGTGAGAGAGAGCGAGATATAGCAGGAGAGAGCCTACCAGAGATGGAGTTTTCTGTGATGAAGATGATGTTGTGAACTGAGCTTGGCGATGAAGACGATGCCTTCTGTTGAGAGAGCCTTTTGTGGACTGAGCCTTCTGTTGAGAGAGCCTTCTATTGAGATGATGTCTTCTGTTGCGACGATGTTGAGAAATAGCTAGGCACAATCGATCGTCAGATCCAGCGAGCGAATATTAGGGAATGGGTAATAAATAGATAGCCGGTTGAGCAAAAATTTATGTATTGAATATCTAAAATAACTCTCCTTTACCTACCCCGTTAGAGTTGCTCTAAGTAGTAAAGCACGGTGATTTTTACTATTACTAGATAGTGCACATTTGTCTTGCACCTAGACTCTTTTATGGTTTTATTTTTAAAAATAATTAAATAAATATAATACCAAGTACCTACTTATAACCTAACATTTTGAATATTCTTATTACATAATATGTGTAATTTGTAATCAACATATCACTACATATTTGCAGAACGAATATTAAATTTTATTATTTTATTTTCTCGGGATGAATTACCTTCTTGTAAACTTCTATCCTTAAATTTAAAATTTTTCACATGAAGTTAATTATTTAGAATAATTTTATTTGCAACATCATAGTAATGGTACAAATATATTTTATAATATGTGGGTATATATAATTAAAAAATATCACAATTACTTATTAAATTATGAAAAATACGGAACTGAACTATTTAAAGTTACGATAGTCATTTAATTATAAACAATTGGTTGAGAAAATTTAAGGAAATTAAGTTGTGATAAGTAATTTAATGTGATACTGAACATATTCGTAGCATTGCTAAACAATATAAATAAAATAGTTTATAGTATTGCCAATAAACATAACTAAAGAGGATTTATTAAAACTAAAACATAAAAGAGAAGAAAATGAAATGGTAGGGTTTAATAATCTTATCCAAATTATATTAAAATAAATCTTATACAAAATAAGACTCTAGTGCATTTATGCAATTTTGTTATCAACTAATGAAAATAGATAGACATAAATAAAAGTAAATTTAATTATTTTAACAATTAATTTTTATTTTTTAAAAGAAAGAATATGAAAGCCTTGGATATGTGTAATATTAATGAAGTCTTATTAATATGAATTCCATATTAATAATGTCAGTATTGTGAGAGCAAAGTTGTCCAATTAATGGTTTAACATCAATCAAATTTTATTAATATGAGTTCTAAATTAAATAAGGTTAGTACTATCTTTATATATTATTTTAGGGTTAAAGTAGTTAATCAAAAGTTTTTTTTTATAGTGTACTTTTATTAGTGGTATAGATATAGATAAATATAGATTTATTAATAGTATAGATATAGATATAGATTAAAAGGTAAAATTGGACAGGGTCAGAGATCATCTGGATACGAGACTATTTGTATTTGATGGGCCAACCAACATGGACATTACCCGGTAGGGTGTTGGGTCATTTTCGTCCACCGACAGGTTTCTCTCACGAGTATATATCTTCGTCATCATCATTGATTCCTTCATTCAGACCCTTCCCTGATGTGTATTCACTTAACAACCTTAAGCTTTACGTGATCTTATCCCTCTTCTTTCCTAAACATACCGTCTCTCACTCATAGCAAACATCGACTGAGAGAGAGAATTTGGGATCATTCGTATCAAAACTCTGAGCTATAATGTGCACAGCTAGATTATAATCTTTCTGTGATACAGTCTTGCTTGTTTTCTGTAAGAGGATGATGGAGAGAGAATCTTCGGACGAAGATGAGGATCGAGAGAACCTAATCGACCAAAACGAAAGACCAGGTAAGTCTCCCCCCAAACACTCGACTTTCCACATTGACGATTTCAAGAATGGGATCACCGGAAATCGTCGGTTTAGCTTCAATAAGAGGTTTCTTTTTGCCATTTTTCTCCCACTTTTCATCATCATAGTTTACTTCTCCACCGACATTAAAAATCTATTCCAAACCAGAGTTTTCGACCTCAAATTCGATGCTTCCATAAATCGCTTGCGCCAGTCCGAATTACGCGCTTTGTATTTGCTGAGAGAACAACAATTAGGGCTTTTCAATTTATGGAATCGTACATTTGCTACCCAATCGAATTTTACTGCACCAGATTCTATGAATTCTAGTGCCAATAGTACTGACTCGAGTACGGCATTACATGATCATTTTTTGCCTTTATCATCTTCTGCATTGCTAGAGGATATCAAATCTGTGGTGCTTAATCAGATCAATTTGAATAAACAAATTCAGCAAGTTCTGTTGTCATCGCATCAATCCGGAAATTTCTTGGATGTAGCTGATAATGTTACGGATCCTATTCCTTATGTTGGCGTGAATAGGTGCCGGAAAGTCGAACAGAACCCTTCCCAAAGGAGAACAATTGAGTGGAAGCCGAGATCGAATAAGTTCTTGTTTGCAATTTGCACATCTGGGCAAATGTCGAATCATTTGATTTGTTTAGAGAAGCATATGTTTTTTGCTGCAGTACTTAGTCGTGTTTTAGTCATTCCGAGCTCCAAAGTTGATTATGAGTTCAGTCGTGTCTTAGATATCGATCACATAAATAAATGCTTGGAGAGCAAAGTTGTTGTTACATTTGAAGAGTTTGTGGAGAATAAAAAGAACCATGTGCACATAGATCGATTTAAATGCTATTTCTCCTCGCCACAACCTTGTTTTATGGATGATGAGCACGTTAAGAAGTTGAAGGGGTTGGGGATTTCAATGAATAAACTTGAGTCTGCTTGGGTTGAGGATGCTAAGAAGCCAAGAAAGAGGACAGTTCAAGATGTCATAGCAAAGTTTTCTACTGATGACGATGTTGTTGCAATTGGAGATGTATTCTTTGCTGATGTTGAGAAAGAGTGTGTGATGCAGCCAGGTGGTCCTATTGCACACAAATGTAAGACTCTGATTGAACCAAGTCGTCTTATCATGCTCACTGCCCAGCGATTCATCCAAACATTCATGGGAGTGAACTTTATAGCACTTCATTTTCGGCGTCATGGGTTCTTGAAGTTTTGGTATGGTGTTCTTTCCCTTTATTTATTGCTTCCATGTTTAACAGGCTTGCTTCTACCATCTCCTGATCAACAGTTTTGAAACATGTAAAACTTTAAATATGCATTACCAGGTAATGCTTGTTGGCTTTAATCCTTGTAGTCGTTCTTAGGTTTTTCTATCTCGTTTTACTCTCATGCCAATTATATGAAATATGCGCATACACCAAGAAGGTGCAGTTGAGATATAATCTTGGTAACGTGGTACATGCCTTTGTTTGTGGTTCAATCAAAATTTTATTTAGGTTTTTCTTTTTTGTTTCTTTCTTTTTTATTGTTGGCAATGAGTGTTGAGCCTTGACTACTCCACTCAAATAAGATGCAATGCTTGTGTATAAGGCGTACATCATCAATGGTCATACAGTAAAGTTTATTTCATGAATGTGGGACTATCATTTGAGCAAGTATGGTATGTTTCTATATATTCGCATTCCTAGAGATATGCATCACAATTCCCCTAACAATTCTTACTTTATTTTGTCAGCAATGCCAAAAGCCCAAGTTGCTTTTATCCCATTCCTCAAGCTGCTGATTGCATTAATCGAGCAGTTGAAAGAGCCAATACTCCAGTAATTTATCTTTCTACAGACGCTGCAGAAAGTGAAACTGATTTATTGCAGTCCCTTGTTGTGCTAAATGAGAAGATTGTACCACTTGTGAAGAGGCCAGCTCGAAATTCAGCTGAAAAATGGAATGCTCTATTATATAGACACAGCCTTGATGGAGATCCTCAGGTAAACATGATTTCTTTTCTATTTTTTTAGTTCAAATATGCATAACAAGCCATTATCTAATATTTCATATGCATGTCTTTGTTCTTTTCATTGAATGCATACCATCAATAAACCTAACATTTACAACCCGTTTTAAATATATTGTCAATTATTTGGGAAGTATGTTGGGTTTAGAATGCATTTAGTTCAACTAGTTGATGCACGCGTGTGTTGCACGCCAACTATTTTGAATTTTTGTAAAACAAATAGATAAATTGAATAAATTTTTTTTTATATGAAGATGGTTATATATTGTATGATGGTTATTGAATTTTATAGGGCTCACTTGTCCACTTGTTCCCTTGTTGGTGGACAGTTACAAAAAGTGGTATTTTTAACATGGGGTAACTGTTACGCTTAAGATTTTTCTTGTATTTTGGGTTGTATGAACTGAATTGCAAAAGGTTCAAAATAGAAAATTGAATTGCATTACATTTAAAAACTGTAATGTTTTATTTCAGTAAGTAATTAATAGATGGATGACTACTGATTTCTTAGACTAATAAGAAGTTACTACAATATGTTATTATTGTTTTTTTAGCTTTTTAAGATAGTATTATTAATTAAGTTTTTGTTTGACAAGTATTGACATTCAAAAGTACTAAATAGATTATTAGATATGTTCAAATATTTATTTTTTAGCGAATTTGGATTGCACTATGTACCTACAAACATATACAAATATATGATGTAATTTGGTGATTTTTTAATAAAATTGAGTAGAAATTCATGTGTGAAATATTAAAATCGTTTCTAATTAATTTAGTCGGATCAAAACGAATATCTATCTTAACAAACTCATATATGCACTGTGAAAAATAAAATTCATTGAACAATTGAATTGGATTCGGATCACATTGTTTAAATCAGATTTTGATCGAATTTATATTATTTAGAAAGAGGATAATCAAAAGTCAAACAATGAATTTATTAGTTCAATTAACACAACTAATAAAAAAACAAAAAAATTCCTCAAAAAATGATATAGTAGACATTATAAAATTTTTGAATGATAAATAAGAAAATCAAAAGGTTTATCTTCAGCCACTTTAAAAAGGCTAAAATAGACATTATAAAATTATTGAAGGATAAATAATGAAATCAAAAGTTTTTCACATAAACCACTTTTATTAGTAGTATACATATAGATATAGATTTGCTTCTGGAATTTTCCACGTAGTATGTATGGCGCCTTAAATGCTGAGCCTTTGTTGCTTTCCCGAACCGGACTGGCCGGTCGAACCGGTTGGACCTTAAACCGGAGCCTAGACCGGTCCGGTTCTTGAGTTAGACCGCTTAGGCAATTAAATTGCCAGTTAATCGTTAAACCGGCTGATTTTGCCTTAAAACCCTGAACCGGGCAAGTTCTTCAAACCAAGCAGTTTGCAATTTAAAGAATAAAAAAAAATGAAATCAATTTTTTAGGGCAATTTTACCCCAAATCGACTTCGATCGAACCCTCAGTGTGGAGTTCGTCATCTTCTCCGTATGCAGTGCAGCGCCTGCAGACGCAGAGGCCCTCTTCGACTTCGAATCTTCACTAGACGCTCACAGAGGTAGAAGCAATCTCCTCCGAAGCTCAGCAGCTGTCCGTCTCCCTCCGCCTTCTATGATTGTAACTTTTCTTCTTATTCTTCTCTCTTTGTTCTCCTCTATCTCAATCTCAGTCTTTGCCCCTCTCTCTCTTTTTCTCACACACACGCAACAAACTCTTGAGTCAGGAGTCTTGACTGAACCAGTTAAAAAAAAAAAGAGTCTTGACTGAACACACTCTTAACAATACTATAATATTAAAAAAATATAATATAATTGCCTCGAAAAGGCACACATTAAAAAAACACTTGCCTCAAAAATGTCATTGCCTTTGAGAGTTGAGAGGGTAAAAAGGCATAAGCAGGTTTTTTTTGAATAGAATTATGTATTTATGGTGTTAAGTTTATGGTAAATTGTATATATTGTGGACATGTGTTTATATTTTTTTAATTAAATTATTATATTTTATATATTTTTTTTAATTTTATATTATATAACCGGTTTGACCAGTTGACACAACGGTTGAACCAGTGAACCATTGATCCAGTCCCCTTACCGGTTCGATGACCGACCCGATTCTAATAACATTATGCTATATCTTGTTAAATCAGATCTCACCATTATATTTGTGAGGTTACAAGGCAATCTTTCCACTGCACCTATAATGACCATATATGCTGGTGTTAATGTAAAAGGATTGAATCTTAGGTTTTTCATTTTATTAGCTTTTACCAATCCATAGGCTATTAAAATAAGAACAAAAATTTTATTTTGTATCATTGCTTCTTTCAAGAGATGGAATTTTTGCATTTTTCATACTATTAAAGATTTTGTGCACTTTGAGTAAACTTGTGGTAAGAAGTACGGACACAGATACGATACGACACAGACACACAAACATGACATTTTTCAAAAACGTAGGACACAGACACGTTATATGTAATTGTGTTTTATATATAAAATTATATAATTTATCACAAATATAGTGTTAATGATATATTATTTATAAAAAGTTAAGTATTTTATGATAAGTATATGTTATCTCTAATCATATAGTGTGAATATTTAGACTAACTTTATAATAATAAATAATTATCAATTTTTTCGTAGACGTGTAATATACATATATAATTTAAATTATTGCTTTCATCTCAGTTGCTCTTTTTTAAATCTTTTATGTATCTTTTACATTTATTATTATATTTTAAGTACCACTTTAATATGTCTACTCTTGGTAATTATATATTCTCTCATAGTATAAGATACTTAATAGTCAAATTTTTAAGCTTGTTAATCACATGTCAACACATGTTTGTTGTTTAGTAGTAGATACGATTTAAAGAAGTGTCGGACAAATGTCCGAAATTAAAATTTTATCATTTAATTATGGACACAGATAAAAGAGTATAGGAAAAATGTCCGAAGAGTGTCGGTGTCCAACACGGATACGTCACATTTTTAATAGTGTCCGTGCTTCATAGCTTGTGGTACTATAGTAATAATTATTGCGAGATACCAATATTAATATAGTGTTCTATGGTCCTTCAAAAATCCCCTCCCCACTTTACAAACACTTTGTGGGAGAAGTCAGGGTACCAGAGCTCTGTGATATACTAGTAGGACTATGGTAAAGGATTGGGGCTGATTAGTAAAAACTTGAGGCCCATGAAGTTGCAATATTTCTGGCTGCATTTTCACTCAGACCCATTGGTGTTTTCCTGGTTTTTGTTTTTTCAATAACGGATGATCATGCAAACCATGTGTTCTTCGTACTTATGACTGCACCGCAAATTTGGGATATGCTTATACAGTTCTTCAAACTATACACATTGGGAAAATCAGAGTTCTCTAGCAAGTCAAACTTGAGACCATGGCCAAATAAATTCTAAAAGTCTTGCCTCCCAAGCTACCATAAACATTATGGGGTTGTCTTACTTCTGTTCTTTGCAGAACTTCTTGTCCATAGATTTTTACCCTAATTTCAACAAGATGCCACTCTCAACTCACTGTGTATTCATTTTCATTTTGAAGGTGGAAGCTATGCTGGATAAGACCATCTGTGCCTTGTCTAACGTGTTCATTGGATCATCCGGATCAACTTTCACAGACGACATTTTGCGGCTTCGGAAGGACTGGGGATCAGCATCACTATGTGATGAGTACCTCTGTCGGGGTGAAGTGCCGAATTTTATTGCAGATGACGAATGAGGGATATAGATTTGCCCACTTCTGGCCCTTGTCCTGGTTCACCTTTGCTCCAATATTTTTTCATTGCTGAAGATGGCTAATTTGGCCTGTATTCTTGTGTGTGTTTATAGTGAGTTGGATGAGTAATGCTACAATATGTGAAATAGAGTGAAAATTGGAATTGTTCCACGATAATCAATTACAATGTCCTTAAAATGGAGAAAATGAGAGAAATATTCATGCAAGGGAGGTTTGGAAAAAGAAATTGCAGTCTCCTGATATGTACAACTATTAGGCCAGAGCTTTTGACCCATCCCACGGGGTTTTAAAAAAAATTTCCCAAATAATGGTTGATTTCAGAGTAATTTTCAAACCCAGGTTGTTTTTAAAAATGTCAAATGGTCTGACATTTTTAAGTTAAAGACGTCAAATGGACTGACGTCTTTAACTTTAAAATGTCAGTCCTTTTGAAATTTTTAAGACGAAGATTGTGGCCCACATTCAACTTAAACACGTCAAATTGACTGACTTTTTTATTTAAACACGTCAGTTCATTTGACCTTTTTAAGTTGAAATACCTTGACTCTATTTTTCCTCTTCCTTCGTCCTTCTCCTTTATTTCCCCCAAATTATCTGGTCTGAGCTGAGTGGCACATGAATCTTTCTTATTAGTTTGTCATATATACCTCTTCTTTTTTTTTTTTATCACTTTCTCGAGACATGTTTGAATGTTATTTGTTTGCTGGTCTGGTGCTTGTGAAATTAGCCTCTCATAATAGCTCACGTAGATGATCTTTTGTTTTATGTTTTTTTTTTTTTGTGTGTTTTTTCTTTTTCTTATCGTTTGGGCTGGGATGTCTTCTTGATAGTATTTTCATGTTTATTTTCTCAGAAATGTGCTTCCATGTGGGAAAAAATAGTTACAATGAAAAATATGCATCCTTCTCCTCCTCCTCCTCCTCCTCATATACAACAGGTACACTAGCCAATGTGGGAGTCCTCTCATGAGAGCTGGTGGGGCTTCTTCAAATTGCTAGGAGAACATATCCGGATTAGAGAGATAAATGAGTACTAGAAGAAGTGGACTCAAGTGGGATTTGACCACAAACTCGTTGCTGTCCGACTGGGCAACGATTTCTGTGGCCTATGCCCCATGGTACGATTTGAGATCACATTCAACTGGCCTCTCTCTTTCAATTTCAGAAAACTAAATCACTCACATAGTAACATGCGATGTAAAAGCAAATTTTTCAAAAATTTAAAAGAAAGTGTATAATGTTCAATAATCTGATTTCAAAATTGCTGCTCTATATTCTAAATCCCTTGGGGCTAAATGGTTTATTGTAACTATAGATCGATTTGAGGTGATGTTACTGTTTGATGTCGTCATCTAATAATAAAGTATCTAATAAATAAAATTAACGAAAACACCCCTAGTGATTATGTGTCAAAATATGATACCATCATGTAACACAACACAAATATGACACAAAATTAGAAAATTTTAGTTTTTTTAGCAATACTCGTTTAATAAAAGAGTGAATTTAATATATCACAATTAATAAATAAATTAGGTATAAATAAAATTAGTTAAAATAAATACACAATATAATCCGTTTATATAATAGTAATACATAATTCATACACGACATAAAAACGCTAAAACGTTATCCGTTGGTTACAAATTAATAAATAAATTTATATAAATAGAGTTTTTTTTTTTTTTACACTATTAATACTCTAATAGGAACTCACCCCACCCCAGTCAACACGATTAGGATAAACGGTTACATTCAATATTAGTGTATCTCTGCGTCACTCTCTCACTTGCCTTCAAATGCGCGCCGCTTCGCCGCCCATAGGATGGTCTCGTGGAAATATTGGTAGTTCTTCATCTTCTTCTTCTCTTTGATCTACACGCAGAGTTCGTCCTTGTTTCCAAATTTCACCACTTCTTCATAAAATCATCCTCAGAGTTGACGAACTGCCAATATGAACTGATCTTTTTTGAATTGATTTCATATCATTCAATCACGACGGTGGTTTTTTGTTTGTTTTTGTTTTATTGGAAATCGAACAATTCATTTATTTATTTTAGGGTTTTACAACTGCCTTAAAATTCTTCATTTTGTGGTTATTCAAGACAAGTAAAACAACATACGCATATAAGATTGACTGTACTGTGGTTGAGAGATTGTATCATGAGAGCTAGGTTGATAGTGTTTCCGATCAGAGGGAGGAACTGGTGCTTTAGCAGATCGATTGACCAGTCCGTTTTGGACTCTCAGTATTCCCAAACTCCTTCCACGTTCAAACAACTCTGGATTAAGATCTCATCCTCTGAGAAAGCCACCGACTCCAATGCCGAGCTGCTTATTGATTTCGTTGCTAATAAGGTCGGTCACACACTGTGTCCTTCATTATCTTCTCTTGTTACTGTATGCTATATGTAATGCAAAAATACGTGGGCTGTTTCGTTCGTTCTATATTTTGATATTCTGATGTTCAGATTTTTCGACATTTATTATTTAGATGAATAGGGCCTGGACTGGTCTTGAAAAAGCACCACCTGGAAGTTTCAAAAACAAGATTCATGGGTAAATTTCACTTCATATTAGTTACCCCTGAAAATGTTTGAACGTGGAATAGGTCTTAATGTTACTGTATTTACCATTACCGAATCTAATCTAATTCCTTTGTTAGGTTGGGATTACGCCTCTTGGCTGGCGTTAGGCCTTCTGAGATTTTCTTGAAATCTATATCTAAGGAGGTTACAAATGTTGAAATTACTTACCCCTCCAGGTTTGTTTCTTTCATTTATTTTTTCTCAACCTTTTGGTGTTTCATATGTTTTCCCTTTTTGCTTTTATTGGTACTTGGTTGGCTAAGATGACATTACTGCATGCTGGGTTAGCATTGTTTTGGTGACCAAAGCAAAGTGATTCTCAGAATATTGATATTGATATTAAAAGTGGGGAAAGGTCTTGAAATGAGAATTTCCAAAAACAAAAATGTGATTAACATATGTAGCCATGCCAAGATAAGATAAAATTATAGGCTTCGATGTTGTTGACTATTAACAAGGATAGACCAAATCAGATGGTTAGTGAGAGCTCTTCTAGAATTTAATTAAAGAAAAGATTGGTAATTGCGCAAGGCTAAGGTCCATAAATCATTCTGTATGATTACAGGCCTGAGTGGTAGAGTCTTGGTAACTTGTAAATGAGAGGGGAAAAAAAAAGGTACTGGACTTTCTAAAAGTAGAGTATTTTGACCACCGGTAACTAATAAACTCTAGTCCTGTATGACATGTTAGCCAGGGGTTTGTATGTATCACATAAGAAAGCTCTTTGATAAGAATTGCAAAACTTTGAAAATGCTAAATGAGTGGGGATGAAGCATTTTATTAACCATATCCGGGAATAAGTGAGAATGTGATTATGATAAATATCTTGGTAATGAGGCAATTCAGAGTGGTTGAGAAATCCTAACACGTGAAATAAGGATGCTAAACTTAACTCCATCTATTCAACGGATAATCAAAGATTGTGAAATACTGTTTCAAAAGATTTTCAAATGTGCATCTGACACTGATTTTTTTCCTTCATGGTGGTAATGCGAGAGTCCTTCTGATTAATTATTAGAAAAATGAGACTCCCTGGATTGAGTAGTATCACTAGCATGGTCTAGGGAGTGTACATGAATTGATGGCTCAATTTATTTAATTCATGCAATTCACTAAAGAAGGGGGGAAAAAGAAAGGGGGGGGGGGGAGGTTTTAGATTTGACATAAGATTCAGGATCAATCTTCAAATGAGAAAAAAAGATGCACTGAATAATTTTAGTTTAATTTTTATAATGACTTTTGGTTACTCTTTGTTTATTCTATTGCAGTTTAAATGCACGGCTGGTCCGCCGAAGGCTACGACATATTGCCTTTAGGTAATTTTGTCATCTATTCCATTTTTATTATTTTTTAACCTCGTAATAGTAGGAGGTGTCTTCATTTTTTTATCACCCATAACACTGCATCTTTAGATTGTTGTCTCGTTTTTTGTGGTGTGAGCTAGAGTTTTGGATAGCCCAAAAATATCACTTTAACTGACAGAGATTTACTTTGTGTCATTCTCAACTGTTCTCCGCAATTGTAGAAGCTTTGGGAGACCTGGTTTGGTTTGGGTTTGGGATGGGTCTTTAAGATCGCAATAGATAATTTGGTATCCAATTGTTATGAGTCTTAGGTATGAAAAAGTCTGCCAACTGTTTCTGTTGCCAATAGTGAATAGTAATGAAATTGCCATTAAAAGCAAGATGCTAATAATATGTATTAAGAACATCTTCTCCTTTGTGCATCACTTGATAACCTTAACTACCTTTGTTTTTCTTTCCATAATGCCCCTGCTCTAATTGAGGGTAGCCATTAACCATTGACTTCTTGCAACTCTCACTTGTGACAACGCGATGGCTATGAAAATTCTCGTTGATTTCTAATTTTTAAAGGCGTGGAATGCACTAGAATAGGACGACAGACCTTTTTTTGAGGATCAACTCCAACTAGTCAAGATGGGGTTTCTTTGAACATCACTTCATTCTTTTGCAACTACCAGCTTGACCAAAATCAACTTTGAGCATGCTTTAACGCACTCCATTGCACATGCACCCACACAATAAACACAGATAGAAATAGAATAGAAACAGAAAGATAGACACTAATTGGTTGAGCTTGGTTCAATATTGCCATGCTGCATTATCTCAACAGTAGGCATGCACCACACACAGAAGCAACTGCATCTAGTCCGGGATTTCACTTGATTAAGTGATAGTTCTCTTTCTGAAGTATCTCCATGTATTATTATCATGGTTAAGCGTCACTGGTTGAGAGGGAGGGAAGATATCAATAACATCATGACATAAATAATTCACTGGAGCTTCCTCTTCCATGACCCTTAAAATTCTTCTGTATGAAAAAAATCTCCTTCCTTGTAAGCATATTTACTGGTAGTGTGCAGAGCTTTTGAATGTACGAATAATATCACTTAATATGTAATGTTATTCAATGATGTATGTTTCCCAAAAATTTTGTCATGCTAATGTAGAATCATATCACTGATCATTATAGGGGAACTGTTATTCACAAGAAATACTTCTATGGATCAGTTTCGATGCTTCCACTGACAAGTGCCTTCGCAGTATGTATATTTCTTTTCTGTTAGAATGTCAAATGCAATTTTTTTCTGTCCTTTTGGTTATTCTAAAAGGTTTATCTCTCTCTGGGCATTTAAGTGTAAATTCATTACCTAGTTCTGGTTCTGCCAGTGTGGGGCTCTTTCCTGGATATCCACATTTTATCATACAAATTGTTTTGTACGATCTATTGCATTGCACGTTTGACCTCCTTTTTCTTTTTTAATGTTGTATAGGTTCTTCCTTTGCCTAACATACCCTTCTTTTGGGTCTTATTCCGCACTTATTCTCACTGGAGAGCTCTCAAGGTGAGCAAATTTTCTTCATTCTATAACTAGTTGGGGCCTTCCGTTTATGTTTTGGTGGAATGTTTTAGTGTAAGCTGTGTAACGTTTTACCATGGGACGGTTGACAAATGAGCATGTTAATGTTGGAGTTGACATTTTTAAGTGAACCAACTGAACAACTCCTAGTGAAATTCAGCACCTTATCCCAATCGTTGCATTTCTATTGTGCAAGCTGCGAATCAATTGTTATTGTTCCTCTGCTTAGTTTGGCCATTTCTTTCTGTTACATTGTTGGCCATCTTACCTTTCTTGCACCATCAACCTGTGATCTTTATGCCCTCCGCTTGTCATCTACACTGCTGTTGGTGGTACTAAAAAGGAATTATGGGCCTCCATTGTGCATGAGTGAACCATCTCGAGCCGACTCTTTGCCATATTGTCTTAGTTGGCAATACTTCTAAGTTCTAAGTCCATATTGCTCACGTGTCTCTCTCTAATTGCATGAAATGCTATTCCTTCATCGGAATATTTTTATTCCTGTAGGATTGGTTATGTGGTGGCACTTGTCACGTTAGAAGCACAACATTATTCATTATTCTTATTATCTCATTAATTTTTTCCCTTGATATGGAAATGATGTGGTTTCTTTGGATCTATTGATCTAATTTGTGACCTAATCTACTGATGGAGTTGCAACGAGTCCCCATCCAATATTTGGACCCACTACTAATCCAACATCAAGAGTGGATTAGCTCAAAATAAATTAAACGGTAAGAGTGGATTAGCTCAACAAATTTGATCTAAGTAGCATTACTCTTCTTTGAATGTTGTTGATGTTATACTTATTTTATGGCTGATTCCTGGTTTTCTGATCTATAGTTCACTCGGTTTCTGGTATGCATTTAGCACGGGCTGATTCCTGACCCTAGCATCTGCTAAGAAATCATAAGCTTTGTTATGTCTTATTTGGGTTCAACCTCCTTTTAATCCATGGAACTTCAACCTGATTGATTCATTATCTTTTGCGGTTCATGTTGATTGTTGCAGGGGAGCGAGAAACTTCTTCAGCTGGTATCAGATACCTCTGAGAGTAAAACTCCAAATGAGAACTCAGAGAAGGCAGACCACAATTCACTTGGTGTTCAATGGGTAAGGAATTTTATCCTAACATACTAAATGGTTGAAACTCGAAACATGATGCTAACTGGAAAGTGGTGGCTTTAGTCCTTCAAAATTGTGTCATATATAGCTAAGGGAATTTTTTTTCTTGTTTTAACTTTAGTCTAGCGAACACGTGTTCTGTGGACTGTAGTCATCTTTTGTTGACAGTATTGATTTGAGTTTAAAGCAGAAGAAACTGGGTTATACTTACTCATGACCAGACTAAAACTCTCTACTCCATTCAACATCTTCCGTTTCCGTCTGTTTTTCTGGCCATAATCCTATGCCTTGGTTTGACAGTTTACGTCACAGATTTCGTCGCTGCATGACAAAGTCCGTCCTCATTGGTCAAAGTTAGAAAGCTCAATTTGGTATCAAGTATTTGGTAATTTGCATGTACTTTGGCTGAGAATAGTTTCTGAACACTTTCCCTGGTTTTGGTGAATACATGCCTCAATATTTCCAACTAACCATTATACTATTGCAATATGATATCTAAAGTGTCATAGTTCACTGCATACTGATGGCTAAAGTATGCAAGCCATGCATTGTGTTGAAATCATAATTGTTGTTCTGTGGATGGATAGACACACCAGCGGCGTGTTGAAGCATCAGAAGAATTTGATCTAGTAGCGAATGACGTTGTGGGTTTGACATCAATTCTGTCATAGACTTATGGTTCTGCTTAATATTGCCTTGTCACAATTTCTATTTGATTATACCTGTTGCTTTCTTTTTGTTGTCGAGTTTGTGTTTGCAGTTCACTTGAATTCACCTGTCTGCTGTGTCAAGATAATATTCTTCTTTCTGCATTTAGGTACTGCAACCATCAGAGGAACTTGAGAAACAACTTCATTGCGGAGATGATGATGATGGTCTCAGTAAGGATACTATATCAGATATCTGCAAGACATATGATTTAAACACGATTGATGTTCTGAAGTACAGAAATTCAGTGTAGCTAAATTTGATGATTTCTTTTCTTTTTTGGCTGTCATTTGTTGCATTACTCCTCCAGGATTCTTTCTGATGGAAAGGAAATGCCATTTCTTTCTCTGTTTTCTTTCTATGGTCCGTCTTCTTGAACCTTGAAAAGAGACTTCAAAATGTAATAAGTAGGCAATGTTGGGCGGAAGAACCTTGATCAATAAATCCGTGAAAACGATAGCTTATGGGGGGGTGGGGTTTGGTTTATAGGAGTGGTGGTTTTATCTAGGTAGCGGCAGCATGATCAAAGCCGATGACTATGTTTATACAGTTGTATATCATATTATGCATGTTAGAATAGCGTAAATCATTCTATCAATATATTTTAATAATTTTTTCTAAGGAGATCATTGAACATTTATATCTATTTTACCCCCCTTAAACTATTATCTTTGTTTTATTTTACACGCTCAACTATAATTTTTTTTACATTGCATCTTAAAGTATAATTTTATTTTATATCACTCCAATAAACATCGGCTGTCAATTTTTTGATGATAAATGCACATGTGAATAGTTTGTATTATCAATAAGTAATTGTTTATTGCACATGTGCAAGTTAAAAATCAAGAAAAATATTTTTTGATAGCTTTATCTGTCCTATGCTCTAAATTTTATTCTTTTTACAGACTTTTTTTTCCCACCAACCATTTAGTTGCAAAAGATGTAAAATAAAGTGGTTTTAGGCACTTGGTGGGAAGTTCTTTGTGGTTTTTTTCAATCCTTTGATAGATTTTTAAGTTTATTATTATTTATTGTAGTGATATGAAACAAATTGATATTTTAGGGTACAATGTAAAAAAATTTCTAATTGAGGGTACAAAGTAAAATAAAAATAATAGTTCAACTCTAAAATATAAGAGATTAGAAATTGTCCGGGTTAAAATGCACTATATAACTAAAATTTTATCGAATACAATAAAATTTTATCCATATTTCATATATGAGTCAATTTAATCAGAAAAGAGATGCGGAGAGTGTTTTTATTTTACTGTCTTTTATAATTTCACTTGTCTATTTTCCAAAGGGGGTGTTAGTGTAAATAGACGGCGAAGGGCAAACTACGGAATAAAATGACAGATGAAGGGCAAATTCGGGAAAAAAAGAGATGGAAATGTTCATGTGACGGTGGCGACCACCGCTAAATAAATAAGTCGCAGAAGGGCATGTAAATGAATCGTGGGTTACAAGAAACGAATTGCCAAGACAAGAGGTGAGCTTTACTGAAGAGTTTGAGCGATGGCGACTGAGGATGAGATCAAGGACGAGAAGAACCCCCCACCTCTCGATGAAGACGATATAGCTCTCCTCAAAACCTATGTATTGTTTTCTTCCCCTATTATGCCCTAATTTTCAGTTCTCGTTTGGTTCTTCTGTGTTTGATTTGATTTGCTTTGTTGATAGCTTCTTGATTCTCCGATGCTATGTTGTTTGTGTCTTATGCTGTTTGATTATGGAAAGAACTGAGTTTAGAAGGATCGAATTTGAAAATTGCGTCTTTTATCACTTGCAATAAACCAAAAACCGACTTCAAATGAGCAGTAGTCGTACGTGGCTAAGCTTAGCTTGGAATTTGTCTTTTCGAGTCCCAAAATTCTAGTATTTGAAAATCACGGAAAAATTATTTCCAAGAGGCTTGGGTGGATACTTGTGCAGCTTTGCCCTTTCATTATTCGAAAGATAGGCGTTGGTGTGTTCGTAAATGATATCTACACCATGTTTGGGGGTTCTGCGCTAAGCCCCACCCTTTGCCTCCTAATGTAAACAAGTTCAAATTAAACGCAAGTGGATCTACCCGTCTAGATTTTTTCTTCCTTTTACCCATATACATATTTATACGTTGGTTGTGGCATTTGATGAGTTGAATTTTTGGGGTTATTCTTTCCTTGTCACTTAGGATGAACCACTGGAATGATTTATGCAGGGTTTGGGACCCTATTCTAACAGCATAAAGAAAGCAGAGAAGGAAATTAAGGAAATGGCTAAAAAGATCAATGATTTATGCGGTATGTTATAGTTCCTATTCACATTTTCTCTGATTTGTAGATCCTTCATCATCTAATATTGTCTGTAACGGTCATATATATCTTGATGTTGTCATTGTTCTGGTATGCTAAAACTAAATGACCTTGTTGTACAGTTTGTCCAGTTACAATCACCGATTGTCATTTCTAGCTTTGTTATCTATTGTTTCTTTAATTTATCGTAATCAAGAATATCTTGTTCAATTGTTTCTTTCTTACTTTTTTTTATGGGTATTGAGATTAATCTAGTTATATTGTACACCTCAATATTTCCTGAAAATATAACTTTGGTCTTCATCTCAAAACAGGTATCAAGGAGTCTGACACTGGATTAGCTGCACCCAGCCAATGGGATCTTGTTTCTGATAAGCAAATGATGCAAGAGGAACAACCTCTTCAGGTGGTGCTACTTTATATTTGTGGAGGCACAGTTTTTGTATTCCATTTGTTCTCTTTCTAAAGCTGTGATTGGTGTTTTCACTAGGTGGCAAGATGCACCAAGATAATCAATCCAAACACTGAAGATGCAAAATATGTTATAAATGTTAAGCAAATTGCTAAGGTATATCCTCTATGGATCTCCTCACCAACTTGTTACTTCTGTTCTTTTTCTTTTTTTTTTTTTTTTTTGGGGGGGGGGGGGGGGAATTCATTTCTAAAATTAACTTCAAATATCTATATCCTTCAACGTAACCATCCCCTTGTATTCTTTTAGGGAACAAGTAAAATTAGAAGAATGGATTGGTGGGATTTTTAGGCAGTGTTGGTGTAATCATTTTTTAAGAAGTTTTGAGGTAGTCAATTTAGAGAATGAGGTTTCTGTCTTCGATGCTATTTGATTAGCAAAGTTGTACGGGTTTTTGATTTTGCGGAGCAGCCATTATGTGTAAATTCCTATCATCAAGCCTGCTTATTCACTGAAGTGATTTGATGCGGCAAGAATTTGGGAGTTTTCTTTAGTAAACAGCTGTGGCATCACAGCAGTAGATTAACTGTCACAGTGGAGGCTGCTACAGCATTTGTTACTTCTTCTACTTCTGAAAAGTGCAATATGATCACAGTGGGGATGCGATCCGAAACTGTTAATGGCCCATTGGTATCCTTTTTAGCTCCTAAATAGGAGGTAGCGAGTTCATACCTCAGCCAGTTATGCATTAGTGTGATATACTTTCTGAATCCAATAATATTGCCCATTCTTTTACATTTTGGCAAAGACGCAAACATAGTGAAAAATTTATTTGTATATGTTATATTGGAATAAGCTATGTAAGTTAATTTGATTTACTCTCTGGAGATATTCTGCGTCTTTTCTGAATGTTATTCTCTCTTCATAACTGCAGTTTGTTGTTGGGTTGGGCGATAAAGTTTCCCCAACGGATATTGAAGAAGGCATGCGTGTTGGGTAGGTTTCCTCTCTGCTTGTCTTACGGTATATAAGCAGCCAAGCTTTTTGCGTATATGTGCTTATTGTGGACGGTAACATCAATTTCTTTGAGACAACCCCAACTATTCATGCATGGATGGGTTTTCTTTGAGGTTACTTTGAAAGGGTACTTCCATGACCACAATGGATCATTAAAACTATGTCGAGAGCGTTTTGTTATGACCTATCATCTATGATCAATTCTGTGTAGGTGATCCAACTTGAATGTGGTGTTCTCCAATTGAGTAACAGTGTTTCTTGAAGGTTCAGACTGCTGGTTGCAGTTTTAAAGTTCTATGTTTGCCTACTCCTGTGTCATGTCTCATCTCCTTTTATGTTAACTCTTGATTTTTTGTGGCACAAATAATTATGATGTGAGAACAGGTATTAATGTGTTGTTTTTCTCACTGCCGACTGAGTTCCACCCCCCCCCCTGGCCCAAAAAAAACCCAAAAATAAAAAGGAAAAAGAAAAAAAATCCAAAACCCCCCAGAGGGGGTGGCGTTGATTCTCGATTCCAGACTTCATCTCTTAACTCCTTTGTTTTCATGTCCTTAGAACTAACTTTGTTTCTGAGATTGTAATGTTTCCTTTTATACAGTGTGTATCTAATTTTTTTGTTTTTAATTTATACAATTAATGGAGATTTTAGGTTTGACGAGAATTCCAAAAGGAATAAGAAATTTTGATTACCATGTGTTCTTGATTATAGTGACCAACACACATTCAGCTCCCTGTTGTGCCGGGGACCAGGCTAAGCCAAGGCCAGAACATGGAAGCTCCAGCCTACTTGTCCACTGTGTATTTGTGAGGTTAGGGAAGGAAGTGATGACAAAGAGTGATAAAGCCATTAGATTGCTTATGGTTTGTGCTGTGTGTGAGATTGTAGTTACTTAAAGGCCATTAGTTGGTGCTAGTCTCACCAGTGTGTTTTTCATGTTCTTAATATTTTGGGAAATTTGGAATTATTTGCAAGCAGTCCAAAGTTTGGAACATATATAGGGGTGTGAAGTAATGTGTTCAGGATACACTTGTTTTTTTGGTTTCAGTTAGTTTGTGTCCGGTGTCATGGTGATAGTTCCTGAGAACCAAAAACCTTTTTTTTTATGGCAATTCTACCATTTTGTTTCCATTTCTGTACATTTTCTCATATTGTGTTATTTAATTCTAGTTCATTGTGAGATACCGGATTTAGATTGATCAGTATGCTACCATTGCAGTGTTGATCGGAATAAGTATCAAATTCAGATCCCATTGCCTCCTAAAATTGATCCTAGTGTGACCATGATGACTGTAGAGGAAAAACCAGATGTGACTTACAATGATGTTGGTGGGTGCAAGGAACAGATTGAAAAGATGCGAGAGGTTTGTATGATATATTGTAAATCTGATTCTGACCATCTTTCTTTCTTTCTTTAAAGACCCCCCCAAACCCCATAGTCCCATGAGCCTTGTTGACTAAGCTAAGATGTACGTACACGGATGCAGGACACAGATACTACACGACACAGGCACATCGACACCTAGTTTTTCAAAAAAGTAGGATACGGACACGTTGACAATATGTGAAATATTATGTATTTATATATAATTATGATAAAATTAAATATTATCATAATAATATTTTAATTTATCATTTCCTTAATTCTAAAATTTTACATTATGATATCACTGCATAAAAAGTACAATATAAGATACACCAATACTCATTCACCATTAACATCCATAATCCAACAATCAATGACTACTACAACTTTTATTTTAAAAAATATTACATTTCGTAACATTAATTTTCATCAATTTTCAAGAGCCTTAATTTTGTAATCCCATTTTTTCTCACATTATTGTCATATCAAAAGTTTATTCCATTTGTATATCAGTTCGTATTCGTATCCAAAATTGTATTGCATCATGTCCAATGTTCAATATAATAATTATAACTTATTTCATATTATGATTGTGACTCGTGTCCCTTTAAAATTACAAAAATAACTCTTAATTATAAAATTATCTGAAAAGTTCTCAAAAAATTGAAAATATATCTCAAAACGTGTTTCCAACGTGTTGGTCGCGTGTCCCCGACATGTTCAAAATGTGTCCTAAAAAAATTTAACAATAAAAAAATCGGACACTTATTTTAACGTGGCCGACAAATTTTGAAAACGTGTTTGTGTCCGACACCGACACTCTGCTCAAAATGAAGTGTCTGTCCTTCCTAGTGACTGAGCCAGTCTTTTTTCCCCTTTCTTCCTTTATATCTTTTGGTGCATATCCAACATTTTACCTGCGAATAAGTTTTCCTTAGAGACTGGTTTGCAAATATAACAGATGACATACCTTTTCCTGATATCTTGAACATCCGTTGTAGGTTGTTGAGTTACCCATGCTTCACCCCGAGAAATTCGTGAAGCTTGGAATTGATCCTCCTAAGGGTGTTCTCTGCTATGGTCCTCCTGGGACAGGCAAAACACTTTTAGCCAGAGCTGTGGCTAATAGAACTGATGCTTGTTTCATTCGTGTTATTGGAAGTGAGCTTGTGCAGAAATATGTTGGTGAGGGGGCTCGGATGGTTCGTGAACTGTTTCAGGTGATAAGGTGTCTCATGCTACGTTAGATAATTGTGTTTTGCTAATATGTTAGATATGTGACTAATGCATTTGCTGTGGCAGATGGCACGCTCAAAAAAGGCTTGTATTGTGTTTTTCGATGAAGTAGATGCCATTGGGGGTGCACGGTTTGACGATGGTGTTGGTGGAGACAATGAGGTTCAGCGCACAATGCTCGAAATAGTGAATCAGCTTGATGGATTTGATGCTCGTGGGAATATTAAAGTTCTGATGGCAACAAATAGGTGAAGTTGGCTACTTCTCATATAACTGCTGTTTATAATTTCCTATCTGTTTATAGCTGTATCTATCAAGTCTGTTGACCTTGTATAGAAAGAGTGACCTTATTTGTTCCTGGAGCACAACTGATCTTAGTAGATGTATTCCGAGACTTCATGTTTTTCTAAATTCAACCCGTTTTCCTTTGATTTTTTCTGGGGCAGTTTTTTCATTTTATTTTTTGGGTGGGGGGTGGGGTTGAGATTTCTATCATGTGCTTGTCCACAGTCCTTTTGTTTGGCTTGTGGTTTATTCACAATCACAACTGGAGGACCACATCCAATCTGACTTCAAACAGCCCATGGTGACTTTGTTGTCTCTTTATTTTACCTTCTTTTGCGGTATTTTTGTCCATTAGTTCTTTTTGTTGGGAGAAACTCATTCAGTTGTCCCTATTTTAGGGCTAGCTCTTTTTAATCTCAATCTCCAAAATATGAACCCTGTTCTTTTCAGAATAACGAGTATTTTTCTGTTTAAGGGTGCTGTATTTTCTCTCCATCCTCCTTTTCTTCTTTCTAGATTTTTGGTGACTTCTAAAACTTGTGGACCTGCTTCTTGCTTACATTAATAATGCCTCATCCCTGCCATTTGTTTAGGCCTGACACACTAGATCCGGCTCTGTTGCGTCCTGGAAGGTTGGATCGCAAAGTTGAATTCGGCTTACCAGATCTTGAGAGCAGGACACAAATATTTAAGATCCATACACGAACGATGAACTGTGAAAGGGACATCCGGTTTGAACTTCTGGCTCGCCTCTGCCCAAATTCTACTGGTAAGCTTCACCTTTTTATGTTATACTTCTGCATTAAAGTTTCTGATACAGAAGTGTCTTTGTTATTAAAATGAAGATTACTTGTCGAGAGACTTTTTGTTTGTTTCTTTTAGACTTTTGGCTTGTTTATTTTGTTTTTCTCGCCATGTCTATTTTGGCAAGTATGCGGTTATTATTATATCGTTATTTATGAAAAATTGATCGGAATTCCTTTTCATAGTTGGTTTTTAGTCAATTTTTGCTTTTGTTAATGTTTATTCCGAATTTTGGGCCTTTTTATAACTACTCTCTTGTGCTGAAAACAACATTGGAGCTCTCCTTTAACAGATGTAGCCATTGATGACAACTGAACAAAGGAAGCTGTTTCTTAAGCATTTGTTATTTTGCCCTCTGCTATTTTTTTTTTTAACGTCTCAATGAGTGTTCCAAATATGGGTTTTTAACATTGGATCTTCTCTCATTCAGGAGCTGACATTAGGAGCGTGTGCACAGAGGCTGGAATGTATGCCATTCGAGCACGAAGGAAGACTGTAACAGAGAAAGACTTCCTTGATGCAGTGAACAAAGTCATCAAGGGTTACCAGAAGTTCAGTGCAACTCCCAAGTACATGGTCTACAATTGATTGAGGTGCCATGCTTACCTTCTGAAGAAAATTGTGGTATCTGGTACAACTGGGGAATATTCATCATGTTGTTTCCGTTCGTTTTTAAGATGAAGATCCTGTATCGAGTTGTTTTAGCTGGTGCTATTGTTACACTTAACAAAACTTTCCAAGACCAGCTAGGGTTGGTGCAAACTCCTGTTGTGCTTGTGATAATTTTGATTGATCCCGTCACCAAATGGATTACTTTTATTTTTAACCGACTTCTCTTTCATAAATTTTAATGACCCCAAAAAGTACTTAGAAGGTACGATTTCCCAATTTATTTGAGCAATGACATGGAAGTTTGAGACATTTTATTTCAATCTGAAACTGTGATTTTTGCAGCAGTATAATAACGTTGGTTGGATTTTGATAATGGTAAAATTGGCACGAGCTTAGCAAGTGGGCAGGAGTTTAGCTTGTGAGCTCTGTAGTTTTGATTAGGTGAGCTCCAGCAAGAACCTAGGCTCCCTGCTTGCCAGCACTCTAGCTTGGCAGCTTGGTTCGTCTCGACTAATTCAAACTTGTTGAAATATCTATGCTAGAGCCATTAGTTTTTGTTTTAGATCTTCTATCGGTTCAATTCTGACCTATAAAAGGGCAAGTTATACATCATTCTACTAGGCAATTCATTCTCAACTAAATATAATTTCTTTTTATCATTCTTTTTTGACTTTACCATCGATGGTTGACCGTTGAAATCTCTCTAAACTTTGACTTTTTTTTACTGGAAAACTCCCGTCGGTAACCAAATCGTCATTTCAACCATCCATCATGGTGAGCAGATTCTGGGATCAACAGATTTAAACGAAATATTCGTAAAAGGGGCAAATTTCATGCAAGTTACATAAAAAAGGTTGGATGACTTTTTATACCAGAGGAAGATGATGGATAGAGCTGTCACAGTTATTCGGTATAAACAAAATCCAGTATCTACTCCCAGTCATACAAAGCCAAAAAAAAAAAGGAGACCCAAGTGAGAACAAATAAGCAGCGGATGGCGAACAGTGAATAGGAAAGAATGAAAAAGCAGAACGCTACATTACTTTTGTTTGGTTTAGAGCTTTTATAGTCAAAAAAAAAAGAAACAAAACAAGCATTCCACGCCGCCTTAAGGTGTGTCTGGGTTGTCAACCCGCACAGATGCACCTTGTTCATTTCCTATGGTTCTCTTGCTCATATTGGCTCGCTGCACCAGCCGGACCAATGCTTGTACCACTTCTGACATAGGTGGCCGGAACTCAGGCTCCGGCTGTCACAAAATAGTAAATATAGGACATCAGAATTGCATTATCATCCACAAAAATGAACGACGATAAAACCAGCTAATTCTACCTGGACACACAGCGCAATCACGTCAGCAAACCGGGAGAGAGATTTAACCGGATAAAGCCCTTTGAGTGCTGGATCAACCATCTTAGATAGAGCATCAATGTCATGGAGTTGAGGTGTTGCCCATCGAACCAAAGATTGCTCAGATCTTGACCTTGTGCTGTGTCAGATATAAGAGACATAGCTAATCAGACAAACATACATCTAAATCTCTTTCCATCAGCTTAATATGATCAGAAATGACACACAACACTTCAAACAAAAAAAAAAAATACCTATCAAATGGTTTTCGTCCAGTAAGAAGCTCCAACATGACTACTCCAAAACTGTAGACATCACTCTTTATGGTATATTGACCAGACATGGCAACCTCAGGTGCACCGTACCCAGACCCAGCATTATGGTTCAATGCCTGTGAATTTCCAGCAGAGGGAGAAAAATACATGAAAATGTTGAGATGCAAACTTAACTATATTTGCAATAAGGGCAGCATTTGCACAACAAAACGGAATCATAATGCAGGAATAATGTAACATTTGCCATCTCCATTTGTTGGAATATTTCCTATCTCAAAGGGAGATATTTGTTTTGATTTGTCAAATTTGACCAATAAGAGTTTCTACCGGTGACTCTTAAGTCTCGACAGGAATACCCACAAAGTCATCCGAAGTTTTCTTCCATCCCATGATGGGTGTTCATGGGATATGCCATATCAGTAGCTTTTTTATTAATGACATTTTGTTAAGATTAATAGATTTCCAACATTTTGACAGTCCACAAAGCTTGCTCAAAGTTGGAGAAATTTAGTGTAAGGGTGTCAGATGAAATAGATGCACAAATTGTGCATGGAAAAGCGTGACTTACTGGAGTAATTAAAAAAAAAAATATTTCTCCTGGCTTATTACAAGAAATGGCATGTAAACTGTCCTGATCCAGTTTTTTCTGTCATGGTCAAAGTATTCATATAACAAAGTGCAATGGCAATTGACATTGCCAGTAGGGTAAAAAGGAAAGTGAATTTCCATGTGTTTGCATTAAAAAAAACTACGAGTTACCTACAACAAGAGAAAGTTCAAGAGGCTGAAATTTGACCTGATCTGCATCAGGAACGAGGCTTGCTAACCCACAGTCTGAAAGGTGTGGATTGAGCTCCCCATCTAGCAAAATGTTGGCCGATTTAAAGTTCTTATGAACAACTGACGGTGAGCAAACTTCATGTAGATACCTGCAAAGGGTACCCAATGTGAGCACCAGGGGACTAGCTCAAAAGCATCATGAAGGAATGAAAAATGCTTATTCCCAGCAGAAATCCCTAGTTGGGTGTCCATCTATGCTCTATGGGTCAGATGGAATCCACCTATGTTAGATGGACTTATGTATGCCATATGAGTGGCGGGGATGTGAATGTCTTGGCACCAGATTCATCTAATCTTCTCCACAGGCAAAGAAAAGGTGATACAGCAAAATACACCCATTTCTTAATTTTATTCTTTTCATATATTTCCCAGGGAATATCGGAAAATAGAATGAGGCCATTTACTGCAAATTTAGCTTCCTAGTTTAAATTTTATATCTGGTTGATATTGCTGCCTCTATCTGGAAAACAAAGAAAAGTTCATTTCCTTGACTTGTGATGATAAATAATTCAATATCCCCTGTTCGTCAAGATGTGTGCATGACAGAATAAAAAATAAAGAATCCATTTCTTTGACTTGAGATAAATTGTCCCCTGATTATCAAGTTTGAGAGCAAGTTCTACTCTGAAACCTAAAATCCTGAAAGCTGTGGTTCCTTGAGGTCAACGGTTTAAGTTTGTCTAGAAACAGCTGACTATAATATGGGCAGCAAACATTTTAGTTGCTTGTATTAACATAATTAACGGGTAAAAGCATCCACAAGAACCATCTTAAAGTATCTTTATAAATTCTTTTTAACCCATTCAAATTTCTGTCCTACATCAAAGCTTTCGAATTGATGATGCTACACTAAAAAATAGCCTTCATGGAAAATGATCAAGAAATTTTGTACAGGGAAGAAAACAGGTAAAGGATATCATCTACATAGCACCATTTGTCAAAATTAGACTTCACATGCCATAAAAGGAAATCACAAAGAAATGTAACTTACTCTAACCCACGTGCAGTGCCCAAGGCAATCTTCACGCGGGTATTCCAGGTTAGTGGTTTGTTGTATTCGTCTGAGAGATGCAGGAAGTCATGCAGTGAACCATTTTTGTGGAACTCATAGACCTGCAGGTACTGTCCATGCTCTGAACAATAGCCCACCAGCTCTGTTACATTTGGATGGTGCAATTGGGATATCTCTGAAACTATATCCATAAAGTCTTCAGGATGTGGAAGAGCAGATGAATTTATCTTCTTCACAGCAAGAACCTAGTGTGTCAACAAAGATTAAGAAAGTTGAGACCAGGGCATTCAATTAGGAAAGAAAATCTGACAGAAACAAATGGTGAAATATCTTTCAAAATACATATATGCGCATCAGCAGCAACAGTTGCCAGAGGTTTGGCAACTACAGTAAATGAAAGGATTTTTCTGGAATGGGAATCCCTCAACTGATATTTATAAAGCCCACTGATGAGCACTGGATGACAATAGTCATACTAATAATGCTCTCCAGAAGCACCTGTTCCCGTCAAAATTCAGAGCTATGTTGCACCCAGCATAAAATGCCTCAATTATGGAAAATATCTTTTAGAATAAATTTCACTAAAACATGAAGCATCCAGGTAGGAATGCATATATAAGGTGAACTGCAAGTACAATTGCACAAAAGAAAACAATTTTTCATAGTCAAACAGGAACTAATTACATATTCGTCAGAGAAAGGAGTATACCTTTCCATCATCAAATTGAGCCCGATAAACACGTCCAATGGACCCCTCGCCAATAAGATTTTCAACACTAAAGCTATCTGTAGCCATCTGCAGGTCTGCTATAGAATACGATCTCACATTTATAGGAGCTGTGCTGACTTTCTTGGGAACAATGGGTTTCGCCGAGAAATCCTCTTCATCAAATGATTTGTGACGATCAATTGGTGGCGGTCTAAGATTTATAGACACCGATGTTTCAAATGTTTTTATGTCAGCCGTGGAGGAAGTCTGTATAGATTTCATTTCTGCAAATGATGTTGCACAGATAAAATTGACAACAAAATAGGCACATAATATCATCTTATACCAAGAACAGACAGCCTTGAGTTAAAGATAAAATTTCAATGAGCAACAAATTGCAAAAAGAAGTTGTAAGCATATGCAAACTTTATAGTAGTTTGCGGTACTTTCCCATCTTTTCTCCACAGGACGATTCAAACACATCATAATTCCATAAGCAGTATAATGCCATGTCGTAAAGAGAAAAAGCAAAAGCAAGCAATTCCCTAAGAAACTTTAAATATGTTAAAACCAAATGAGGATACACAGACATGGAGAACGTGTACCTTGCATATCATGCGAAGCAAGAGGAGTGAAAGGCTGATTATCTTGCTTTTCTATATCTGCCGATGACCTTCTGGATCTTCTCCTCATAATAAAGAATGCTGCAATTGCTCCAACCACTAAAAGGGATATCACAATTCCTGCTACACCACCAGCCCCAACACCTGATTTCTTGCTACCACCTCCACCATCAGATGGGCGGTTATTGCCACCAGAATTGTGATTTCGGTTGGGCCTGCTGGCTGGAGGCGTGCCCGGTGGAGGCGGGGGTGCAGGCCCCGAGTCCCATGAGTTACCATCCTTCCTGTTATGATTGTAACACACTCCAACTAAAAAGAATCTACCTTGATGGTAATCTTATAATGGATATAACGATTTAGCAGTGGGAAATGCTTACTGAAAGTTTATGTTTTTCAACTGATCAGGTATCCAACCACTAAAATGGTTATTCTCGACATTCCTACAAACATAAGCATGAATCAGTGAACATGGCTAAAGTGAATTAGGCTCTCACAAGAACAGAAATAATGGTTTTTTGACTGAGGTGTGATCAATACACACATACTTTTGGCCTTAATATACATATATCACTCACAGATTATCAAGGGGAAGATTGGCAAGGACGTCAATAGTCCCTGTAAACTGATTGTTTTGCAAGTACCTGCAAAATGGTAAAAAGTTGATCAAGAAAGGATCAGAACATATATTAACTATTAGTACCATGGAACAGAATTATTAATGTACTTACATATTGGTCATACTTGAAAGCAAGCTGAAACTTTCAGGAAGGTTACCCGTCATGGCATTAAAAGAGAAATCCCTGAAGCAAAGATAACATAGTAATCAAATCCCCCCTCAACCAAATTAGAGCACCAACAATCTTATATTTTACTCTTAATCATCCATTTTCAATAAATCCACCTCAGAAGTAGTGAAAAAAACCATATATTTAGAGGAGTTGGATAACCCTAGCGGCCCTACCCATATTTGAGAAGATAGATGGCACTTCTAAAGACTTCTAAACTAGGTATCATAGTCCTGGTATTTTGTTTCACAAAGAACATATAAAGCATTTTTAAATCACAAACATGTGGTGGTAAGTAATGACTCTAAAGGGGCTCACACACCAAGATATAAAAAGGTGATCTTTATAATGGCAGTAAGTAACATGATGATAGTCAAAGTATACATCGTGAACTCATCAGCCGAAACAAGATGTGGGAGAACCCAGATAAATTTAAATATTGAGATTGGGATGGAGGTAGATCTCACAATGTGGAGAGTGCGGGAAGCTGTCCAAACATGTCATTCAGTTGGCCTTGAAGTTGATTGTGACTAACATTTCTACAATTGGAGAAATAATACAAGCAATCAATGTTTGAGACTTTAAATCATGTTGGGTACTCAAATATTCAAATTGAAGAATAAGACTAACAGGTATTTAAGAGAAGCCATCAGTGATATATCAAATATGCAAATTGAAGAATAAGACTAACAGGTATTTAAGAGGAGCCATCAGTGATATGGAATAGGGGATGCCACCATTGAAGCTATTTCCCGCAAGATTTCTGCATTATAACGAATTGCAGATGAAAGTTGTGACAACAATTTCTATAGAAGAAGATAAAATATGCAAATAGAAGCATACAGTCGCTGCAAGTTCGGAGGAAGCTGATAAGTTATCTGATTGCCAAAATTATTATTGCTTATATCACTGCAGAATTTTGTCAAATCACCATGTTAGGATAACTAAAAAGCAAGAGAGAATATCAACAGATTGTAGAAGGCCGTTAATCATACAAGTTGGTTACTGATGTCAAACTTGTGAGCTGGTACCCCAGTGACCCAGAAAGCCCAAGGGCTGATAATTTGCTGATGGAAAACAAACAGCAAAGTAAACATCAGAGACCACAGACGATGTTTGAGGACACCTGCATGAGAAAATGAAAGGATAAAGAGAAAATCACATTTCTGTGACTCTTGATCCTGAGCAGGAAATGCCTTTCCAGGACTCTCCACAGGGATCACCACCAGTTGAGCTCCACTTGGTTAGCTGCTGTGGTGAATTCAAACTGCCATACATGACCCTGAGAGCAGAGGCTGTGCATCAAAATTGCCATGGGAAAAGATTATCTTTGGATATATTCACTCATATCTAAGAGAAGTTCAAAACGATTCTGCATATTCTAATATCAATTTTTAATGCCAAAGATGATGTGAAATGGAACAGCACAAGACAAAAATATGAATAATTGTAGGAATTGTTACATAAAGACTGCGACAAGTTTTATCTTTTATTTTAATCACTGGTATCAAGCAACTAGTTTGACACCCAACAAGCTAATGACATTACTCACCCAAATCCAATCAAGCGTTTTATATGTATCCTAAAGGATGTTAAAGTTGCATAGGCTGTACTTGATACTTTGTAATGGTGCAAACGTAACCGATATAGAAAGTAACTACAAGAACCTATATCAACAAAATCTACAATAAAAGTGACACAAATACTGAAAGATAAGCTTCAAAAACTGAAAGTTTTAGATGGCCATGCTCAATGCTACCTACAAAGACAACAACCAAGATTTGCTTCTTTCAGATGAACCATTCCATAGACTGATATTGGAGTGCAATTTGTGCCCAGCTTAACTTGAGAATCAGCTGGGGAATTAACTTGCCCATGCATATGTCAAAACCTGGAAATACCCAAAGCTCGGCTTCCTCTAAGTGTTGTGCATCTTCTTTGAAGCTATTTAGGGCATAGTCATACTCTCACTGCTCTTAATTGGTCTTGTTGATCATCAGCAAACATTTTAAATTGCATCACTGTTGGCAATTTTATCCCCGTATGGAACTCCTTCTCCAGAGCACAAATAGAAGAAAAAAACTAACTCCATTAAACTTCTAATAAATACTTTCAAATGGGCAAGGTTTTGCCAAACATGCACCCACTGGAAGTATCTTCGGAAGACTAATTATTGCAAATACTAAAGTCAGAAAACCAGTTATTTTGAGGGAAAAAACAAAAAGCACTCAATCTTTACGATATTTCACCTCTATCTCAGAAGGCCCATTACACTGAATGCTAAACAAGAAACATTCAGAATCAAAATCTTCACAAACCATCGCCTGTTACACCAAGAATTTCTGGGTGAATTCAATTTTTCTGTATTATGTCACTAATGAGATTCAAAAGTCAGCTATAGTCACTACAAAGCAGAAAAGAAGATTTAGAAAAGAGCAGCTTCTTCCTCTGTCTGAGTCAAATTCTGTATATAAGAAAGAAATCTTCTTTACTCATGTAATGCCTAACTACCTCTGAATCTACTTTCATCCAGAGAAAACCACAACCCATTAACAAGTTGTACCCCATGTCTGTGGCTAATTCAACAGATTCATATATAGTAAAGATGGAATTGACGGGGAAGTGCTTACCATCAGATGGATCTGTATCGCCATTGATAAAGCTCGGACCACCCAGTACCAAAATGCCGATGAGTAGTGGTACTACCATCACCCCCAACTCCCTCATCTTACCCACCTCAGTCTCTCTCTCTCTCTAAATTCGTCTCAGAGCTTTAGAACAAAAAGCCTCTGTCAGTGCTTTCTATTATTCTTTTCTAGAAAATATATATACCAATACATTATATATGTGACTTTTTTACTCCATAAAACAGTGTTCATACTTTTTACTAGTTTTTATGTACACATTCAAAGCAAAGCTGGCAGGCACGATTGGCTAAAACTGGAAGCATCCAAAGCCACCGAAAATTCTGTTCTTTTTTATAATCTTGTATGTTAGATATAGGGAATATATACTAGTGGTTTATGTATAAATGAAGTAACAAGTACCTCTCTTACTATTTCTTGCTTTTATTAATCTTTACCTTGTATATATTATAGATACAGGGGGGAGGGGGGGGGGGGTGTTGGAGTGAGATTATTTATTATATTTCGTCATTATTTCGTTTCTTTTTGGGTTTACCATTCAATGCCAAATCCAGTTTTAATGAGCATGAAAGAGATTTTTGGAAGAAGTAGCTTTCAGGGTAAGATTATTTTTCTGGGTAAACACGTTTTACTCTCTAAAGCCACCACTTGGCGAGAGACAGAGAGGAGTGAATCACGGGAGTCTCAGAACAAGGTTATGTTGGCTGTTTTGGGTCTTTGAACGGGCACCACGCTGCTATGCTATGATAAATTATTTTCAAATCTATCTCACACCTATTTGATTTTACTTGGAAAACTACAATCACGTCCCTTGTGTGTTATTTTATTTATAAAAACACCACTTACACTTTCTAAAATGACACTAATATTCTTTACCCGTGTATCGATAGATATATATTATATATTTGTAAATATATAATATATATATATGAGGAAATATGCACTCACTGTGTGGGTTGTCTTTTTTGTTCCCGGTAGATGGGCAAGATGTCAATACATAGGTGATAAACCGAGCTCTTCGCGAATAGCTTAGCTTGGCTCACAAATGGTGAACAGTTTTGGATTGCACTAGCATATGAATGGACTTGAACGCGTCAAAAATGAATCAAAGGTGATCCGAACTTGAGTTTGATAGGTATTATTAACCTGTCATACATATCAAAATACTATGTACACGAAGGATGAGAGATAGAGAGAGATTGGCTACCAACCAGATCATGGGTTGGTTTTACATTTGACTCAAAAAGCATGAGAGAGAAAATGACTCCTGACCGTTTTACATTTGGAATTAATTGGACTAAATATAAATTCTTAGGGATGATTTAGTGGTTGAGTCTGATTTTTGATAACTCAAAAATTTCAGGTTTAATCTCTTTCTATACCTCGTAGAGCCAATCTATTTTTATCCCTTTTAGATACATACTCTAACCCAGTTTAAATCATGGTGATCAGTTCGAAAGAGTAATCGACACAAATCTAAACACCCTATAAAAAAAAAATTATACCAAACATTGGATGATTAAAAAATAGGCTGCCTACTCCTACTTGACCTTCCTCCAAAGGCTCCCAAAGTAACCTTACAAGGTACCCAACCAACCACAGAAGAACTTTCTGTTAAAAATACATATACACGTTTATAGCTTGGTCCAATCTCATTGTGTGTCTATATACCTAACACAAATTCAATCAGACCCCCAAAAGACAAAGGGCGTATTTGACTTCCCAAAATCCTCCTTTATCTCTCTCCTATGCTGGCTAGGTAGTTGGCAATCAGAGCCAATTTCAATCTCCATGTGATCATCAATTATGAATCAACAAGGACGGGCCACTGAAAGAATATAATGAGTCTTCATATAGAATTTGGCCATGAGGAACATCACATATTTGGTAAGAGTGATTTCTGCAAGCAATTAATCTTGTCTTTACTTTCAAGAAGAAAATCAGAAAATCGTCGCTATTGGTTCGTGATTCAAATAATCATTGACAACGATATACATCTTTAAACTGATGTCTTACCAAGAATTCCAAATATACAAAAGCACAAATGGATGATTTTCAGCTGCATATTCTTATTGGTGTTTGTTTTATGTACATTTTTTGTTTGTGTTAAACTCGGTCTTCTTTTACTTTACACCAAAAAATTAAGAATAAACCCTAATATAGTTGAGATCCATTAGAAACAAAATAAACGAATACCGCGGGGGAGGAGTCATGGTCCATTTCCGGTGGGACAACTATCGAATTGAAGAGAATGACCGAATAATAATTATCAAAATTTATTGTGTCTTGCAAACATTAGTGTTTTTGCTATTTACACTCTTTATAAAGTAATTCTTCATGGTAATTTTTTGCTTTGCTCTTTTAAAAGTTTTTCATGCATAAATTATAAGTAAAAAAATTGAACCTGATTAAAAAAAGTTATATGGAAATTATTTTATATAAAGTACAAGTATTAGAATAATTTTCTTAGAGAATGTTAATTTGATAAAGCGAAAACTTAAGTCACATTTCTTTTAGTTTATCATATCTTCAAGGATACTATTTTATTATTCAAAACATCACTGACACCCTTTCTAGTTTATATTTAAACATCACTAACACTCCTGCAATTAAACCATCATTTCTAACAAAAAAATAAATCATCTAAAATACATAAATTGCTCTTACATAAACCCCAAACAATCTTTTTACAAAAAATTTGATTAAAATTTGAGCGGATTAAAATTTATTTTTTTACATATTAAAATTCGAGTCGATTATAATTCATTTTTCTACATATTAAAATTTGAGTCGATTAAAATTTAATTTAAATTTATTAAATTTTTTTTCTTTACGTATTAAAATGCAAGCCTATTTAAAAAAATTACGTATTAAAATTCAAACCGATTTGAGCTCAACCTGAGCTATTAGCACGGATTAAAATTCAATTCAAGTTGATTAAAATTTATATTTTCTTAGTTATTAAAATTCATGCCAAGTAAAATTCGATTCAAGTTAAATTTGAGTTGATTAAAATTTATATTTTTTAGTATTAAAATTCAATGTAAATTAATTAAAATTTGATTCGAGTCGATTAAAAACGAATTTTAATCTGCTCGAATCGAATTTTAATCGGCCTGAACGTTAATACGAAAAAAATTCATAAAATATAAGGGATCTCACTGAAGATATGTCTATCTATAGAGGGTGTGGATGAACTATTTCTTAAAATATATCATGAACAATTTAAGAAAATTGTATTCTAGTTAAAAATTTTAATCTAACATGAAATGTCAACGAACATTTAAAAAATAGAGAGAGTATCCTTAAAAATATAATAACCTATAAAGAGTGTGATTAAAAAAATTTCATTGACAAATTATTTTGTAAAAATATCTAAAAATAGTCATGTTAAATATTGTACTTGAAACGGTCGGAATCCATGTTCGATTTGAAAACTCGGGTTTTTGGTGCCTCCCCCATTGGTGCCTTGTACTAAGTTTTTAGTTTCATAGCTCCAATCATTACAAGGTAAAAAAAAACTTTAACAAATTGCTCAAAACCATGTTCATTTCATTGAGTTGAGGGGAATAATATTTGGTGATCTTTTCCTGTCAATTATGATGGTATTTTAAAACTTTATTATGATTAAAATAAAAGGGTGACTACTCTCATGATGGTTACATGGTTATTTTTTTTAAATAAATAACAAAATGCGTGTGGACTTATCACACGTGTCATACTAGGTAGGACATGTCAAATAATTAAAAAATATTCACAAAGAGATCATAATAAGACAATTATAAGTGTTTATTCATCCAATTAATATATCGTGAATTTAAATTTAAAAACCAATCTCTTTTAACATAAAGATAAAATTATTTATATCTTATTTTTCTCAGGCTTTAATATAGAATAAAGTTTTTATATATGTATATGTATCAAATTAGGAGTGTCAATTCGTATCGTTCAATGTCATTTTCTATCGTATTATTTTCAAATGGTACTAAATGAGTTTTTCGTGTCTAATAGAATTTTGACTTATTTATTATTATTATTATTTATATTTAAGAAATACGACCGTCAAAACAGATGTGAGGTGATCAATATAGATTCCCTATATTGGATAGTGGAAGGAAAAGTCCCTATTTATATAACATAAAACATGAGAATGAAGGATGGACATCCAACCCATGCATTCCGAGCAAAGAGCTAACTTGAAATGGTGAGACGTATGATGGACAACTATCTCCTGTGTTTTAAAGAAAACTCAATTGTTAATTAGTACCTTTTGATTTTAGGGCGAACCCTTTCACTCTATTTTATTATATATGCTTTGCGTTTTATTATTATTTATATTTATATATTTGAATTCATGTCATCATGTTGTTGTTATTGAATTGTAGTTGTTATGTTTATGTGGATAAAATTGATGCCCAAATTATAAGACAAAGTTTGTTGACAGGTGATATGCAGCCACGAAGGCACATTAGTTTAGAGAATAAGCTGGGCACGCCATGAGGTGTCAATTTGTATCACACAGATGGTCACTACTTACCCAAAAGATCAAACAGGTGGTCACAGTTGTCTTTGAATAATATTTGTAGGGCTTCTTTGGTTGTTGTATTAGAATTGGATGAATTATATAAAATAATTCAGTCTAATGCAATATAAGTATGACAAAAGATAATATTAAATAGGGTATTAAAATAATATGTAATTTTATCTAGTATTTATCAATACACAATATAAACGTTGGATAGTAGTTATTTAATCTAATCGGTTGTTTAATTAGGGAAATATTTTATCGTATTAATGTTGAATTAACAAAAATACCCTAAATCTGTGTTTGTTACATGAATGACAACTTGATTTTATCTGTTGAAGGTTATATTAGTAACTGTGTAGAATAATATGTTTGAGTTGGATTATAAAATCACCTATATTTGTGATATTAAAATAGTTCTATAAAAATATATATATTAAGTATTTGATTAATTTTTTGAAATTAATACGGTATTAAATTTACTTACCAAACAAAGTATTAGGTCGGATTAAATAAAAAATAGTACAATTCAATATTTAATCTTCTCATAATATGTTTACCAAACGAGTCCATAGAGTTGGTTCAATGGTCTATAAATAGATCATTAGAATTGTGTGTAAATTGATCCAAATATTCCACCTATTAAAAAAAAAAAAAAAAGAATCAGTCTGAATGGCCTTTTAATTTGCCGACTAAATGGCTGAGTGTGTGTCGGTCGATGGTCGCTTTTAGCATGACTCCGCACTTTTTATTCTAAAACGCGGTTTTCAAATCACAGAGACGTATGTGATAAGTGTAAGGCATATACTTATTATTCAAACGAAAAATGCAGTTTGGAACTGCTCACATACAAGAAGACTCTGCAACTTTTGTATTTTTTTATTATTTTTGAATGTTCGGATTAATTTATATGTATTTTGATTATTTTTTTTTTGATCTAGTTAAAGGTAAATCATTTACGTCAAAATTAGAATAAATTTCAAAATTTAAACTTAAAATATTTAAATTTAAAACTCGTCTTTATCATTATTTGAAGTACCCATTAAGGTCTTATTTTTTATTTATTTGTATCAGCATTCGAGTTTCTTAGAAAAATAGGTATATTCATTAACAAAAAGGGTTTCCTTGCACCGAGTCATAGTCTTTGGTCATGTCGTTGGAGTACAAACGATGAGCTAAATTTTGTTTTAAAACGATCGAAATAGATGAGTAATTTTTATTTTTGTTTTCATATAAATTAAAATAAATTATTAATTAAATATCAAAAATTATATATTTCGAGATGTTTTGACATGTTTTGACCTAAGTTTTGGAACAGTTTCAAAAATAAAATTTCAAATTATTCTTTATTTTTATCTTATTTTTGAAATGTTATCAAAATATTTTCGTTTTCAAACTTATCGAAATTATGCACTAGAGACAAAATTTTGATCATTAGGTGCAAGCTATTTCCATAGTAGCTTGATTTTTAAATAACTCAATTAAAGTAATTTATGATTTGGCTCAACTCAATGTGAATTTGTTCATGTATTATGTAGTTTTTTTAATTTTCAAAAAAATTATATTTAAAAGATTAATAAATCAAAACATATTGAAATCAAAAAATTTATATTTAAAAGATTAATAAATCAAAACATCTTGAAATAACACCAGCCGCCACATATTTCTGTTTCTAGTCTCTAATAGATTTTTTCAGAGAATACAAACTTTTAAGATTTTGTTGAAATTTGATCAAAACTCTCTAATTATGATAAAATGAATTTGTTTGGTAATCAATTTGAGAATTCTAAATAGAATAGAAAACGCGTTAGAAGAGTCCTAATAAACCATGGATATGTGTTATTAACGACATGATAGAAAACATAGAGATTTAACAGTATCTAAATTGTATTGGGTTATTTGACCAAAAAAAAAAATTGTATTGCATTATAGTATTTTACCCCTATACATAAGACTGAGTATTATATAATCAGTTATCAGATGACCGGTTTTTTCAATGAATAATATATTAATGTAGGTTTTTCATCTTTAGATATAGATACTGTATACCAAAGTAAGTTTGTTGTATCGAACCACGTTATATTTTTATGTCATATTTTCTTTATTTTTCTTATCTTTAAATTCATATCTTCTAACATATAGTATCAATGTTAATTATCGATTGTACATAAACTAATAGAATTGTGTGCGTGCTAGATCTTGCACAATATAAAAACGAGAACAGATCTCTCCCTTGGTGAACTCGAGTGAGTCAGTTGGGTGGTCAACCACGCTGCTTGGAACAGCCTGTTAGATCCGGTGGTAACCTGGAACGGTAATGGGAGATCCTCGCGGATCAAAGGAACGATCCAGTAAGGCTAAAGAAAGGTTCCTGGAACAAAGAAGAACAAGTTAGAAGGGCGCCGGAGTGTTTTTCGGCGTATCCCCTCCGACGATCAAGTCAGTTTTTGAGAGAGAGGAAGAAGAAAACACTGAGTATAGTTTGTAGCAAAAGTTTCACCTCATTTTCCTTGCCTTTAGTGAGGAGTATTTATACCTCAAATACTCATGATTGCTGTCAGTGTGGTCAGTAGGTGATCATTAGATACAGGCAACGTGCGCACTGATTCCTATGAGGAATGTCTTCTCTCTTAACTGCTCGGGACCCCGAGCAATCAAGACTGTGTCATCGGCCTGCCGACGGTTCAATGAGCTCCTCTCGGGGAGGATGCAATAAATGCCCAGCCTTAGAGACATTTATTGCCTTTCACTTCTGAGCCTTACCGCATTGAATGCAGTCTCATCAAGGGAATGGTGTAATTAAATGCTTGTTTTCCCAAGTCGCGTGTCAGCAAGGTCATGCGGTCTTTCTGTCTCTGATGTGACACAATATGCCACGCGTCCATTCCTCATTGGCTGTGGCCCCTGCCTTCCTGTGCCTTCTGACACCAATTGTGTAAGACGAGGTCATGATAGCTAACCTAGCCTAGCCTAGGCTAGTGACCAGTGCATCAATAGCCTCTGCTGGAGCAGAGAACTTCATCCTGGATGAGAGGGGTACATCTCGGTACCGAGGAAGAGGTACATCTCAGAGCCGAGGAAGAGGTACATCTCAGAGCCGAGGAAGAGGTACATCTCGGAGCCGAGGAAGAGGTACATCTCGGAACCGAGGAATAGGTACATCTTGAATCCGAGAGGGGGAGGCCTAGCGACCGATGTACCATATCAGACCGAGGGTACGTGTCGGTACATAAAAACGTACTGGATGCCACTCGATCCCATGATAAGTACCTCGGGGTAGAGGAGACTTGTGACCCGATGGGTACGTGATCTCGATAACAAGGATCAGTGACACCGAGGACACGTGTCTTCATCTTGGAGTATTCCAAAAATGTCCCATCAACTGCCCCCAGCCTTCGATCTTCTGACACCGAGGACACGCGTTGTAAGGAGACGAAGGGTTTTGCAACAACCCCAACTGCTTCATCATTGCCCCTAGCCGTTTTCCCTGCTTAGGATGTCGTGCGCATTAAATGCGCCGTTTCGTGTTTCGCGCCCAATGATGGGATAGGTGCTATATATAAAGGGGCTTTCTCTCTTCTTTTCTCATTTCATCGTTCTGAACTTTTCTTCACAGAGAGCCCTTGCCTGAATCTTCGCCGGAGACCTCTTTCCTTCCGTTTGTCAACTGCCCAACCTTTTCACTGAATTTTAAAGCCAGCAGACCCATCCTTGCTTCTGAACATTCTTGGAAGGAGTCGATTCAAGTTTTTCAGAAAAAACCTCTTTTTACACTCTGGTGAGTCCCAGTATCTTCCCTTTCTTTGCCCTTCTGTCTCTTTTGGTTTTTCGATCACTGGAGGTGTTTTCTGGTTGCCCTTCAGCGACCAATCCCCGGGAAGCCTTCTTGGGGATCTTCGTGGAAAAGACCCCCTCTATTTTTTATCACTTTTTGAAGATGCCTCGTCGTCGCCCTGCCCCCGAGAACCCTCAGGCCAGTACTTCGAGGCCAGGGAAGTATAAAGTAAAAGGTGGTGAACAAATTAATAGATTTAGGGTTAAGTACAGCGTTCCCCCGAATGTAGACATAGAGAATTATGACCCGGCTGTGCACCCTCGTACCCTCGGTACCGAGGACGCAATGCCTTTTTTTATCAAAGCCATCATAGAAGGTGGGATTAGGTTCCCTTTGCCCCCTCTGCTTCTCCAGTTCCTCTCTCATTTCCGCCTCTTTCCTGGGCAGTGTTGCCTTAATGTCTTTAGGATAATTATGGGGGTCCTAGAGCTCAATAGGCGTCTTGGGGTAAACGTCGGGCTGAACGATATCCTTTTTTGCTATTCCCTCTTGAGAGTTACGCCTCAACAACACTTCTACCTCAAAGCCAGGGACCCATCTATGTACCTCGTAACTCACCTTCCTGACTCGGACAAGGGGTACAAGGATGACCTACTCATCTTCAAGGGATCTTGGCAGAGAGGTGTCGGTCCCGAGTATGACGGCTTGTTATGCCCTTTGGAATGGAGAACGACAAGTACGTCGGTTTCTTCGGGTCTATTATTTTGTTTCTGAGATTTTCTACGTGTTCATGACCCACTCCCCTCTTTTTGCTTGTGCAGACATCTCCCCTCGGGAAACAGCTCCTCCACCTCGGTCGTTGGTGAACTTTGCGGACCTAGTCACCGTTTGGAGATTCACTGGTGACGACGGGCTCGGGCGGGCTGCCCACATCCTCCTGAATTATACTCCCGGATATAAGAAGTTTTCACAGCTTCCCCAGCCTTTCGAGCCTTCGCGGTGGTCTGAACTCTTTGATCAGGCGGTGGGGCAAGAAGTCGAGGAGAACTTGGAAGAAGACCCTGACCGGGCCTCGGAGGCAGAAGTAGAGGGTATAGTTGAAGAGCTCGGGGTCAGAGAGGACTTGGATCCTTCGTACGCCGAGGTGGGGACTTCGGGGAGAGATTCGTGGCTGGACTTCCAAATCCTACAATCTCTAGACGCCGAGGACGCCCTCGAGGTAGCTATGTCCAGCACGCCCCGCATTGATCTAGGGTTCCTAAGGCAGAGGCAAGCCCTCGCTACCGGGAGGGGACGAGGATCGACCAGTGGGGCCCCATCTGTAGGGACCAGCGCCACCCCATCCTCAAGAATCGTTAGTCGGGGTCAAGTGCGTGACCGGGATCCTCAGGTAGAGGAGGAGAGGAGGATCAAACATAGGCACGATGGCCTTGGCAGGGGATCCAGGGCCCCCTCCGCTCAGCATCAAAGTGGGAGAGGTCGTGGGTTGCCCCCTGTTCCTCAGCAACAACAGCAGCAGCGGCAACAACAGACTCCTCCTCCCCTTCCGCCGACAGTGGAAGCCGCGGAGTGGAATCCTCGAGCCACTGATCACATGAACCGAGTGATCAGGGTCGACGACTCCATTTTGCAGGACCCCCATGTCGCCAATGCAGTGAGTGAGACGCTGCATTTCGAGGCCGACATGGTGGCTCACAGGGGGCGATCAACGAACGTGTTGTTTCGCTCTATCATCCAGAATTCCCTGGTGGTAAGTTTCATCTTTGCTTCAGTCTTTTTTTTTTTTTTAGCCACTTTTCCTTTTAGTGACATGCCTTTTCCTTTGCAGGCCACCCAACAGATCTCCATAATAGCGGCGCGGTATCATGGGGCTAGGATGGACCTCCAGCGGGTCCGAGAGCAGAAGGAAGAAGCGGAGGGTGCCCTTGCCAGTGCCAAGGAGGACGTAGCTGCCAGGGATTCCACCCTCGCAGGGCAGGCTGCTCAAATCGAGCAACTCCTCAAGGATGCCGAGTTGGCTAAGGTCGGCGCTGAAAAGCTTAGTGCTGCCCTTGCCGACGCTGAGGGGAGGATCACAGAGCAGACGCAGCGGCTCTCTGCGGCGGAGGAGAGGGCTGTTGGTTCAGAGGAAAGCTGTCTGGCTCTGACCCAAGAGCTGGACAGGATCAGGGCCGAGGCACAGGACAGGAAGTCCGAGGAGCAACTCCGAGAAGAGTTCGCCGATGACGTGCTCCCCGCTCTTGAAGAAAATAGCAAGGAGTTCTTCAAGAAGGGGTGGGACGAGGCGCTCCAGTCTGCTGGGATCCCGTCAGACTCCCCGCTCTTCCAGATGCACAAATACGTGCCCTCGGCCGAGATGGAACAGGCCGAAGCCGAGATTGCTGCCGAGGGCGAGATTCCAACGCCGGTGCAAGTTTCGGCGGATCTGCCTGAGGCGGTGATAGTGGATTTGTCTGATGAGGCTCCGCCGGACCAGGCCCCCGATCATAATATTCCTCAGGGTCTCTCTGTTGCCGAAGTACTTCCCGCTCTGCCTGCTCCCGAAACTGCTCAACCTTTCTACGCCGATTCGCCCTCGGTGGATGTTTTGGAGATGCCGGGGCAAGATGAAAAACTTTTTTCTTTTCGATTGTACTTTTCTTTTTTTTTGTAGCTCTTGGGGACGCAAAACCCCTCTTTTTGAAATAAAGCTTTTGAGTACTTAATACTTTCTTGCGTACATTTTTTTGCGTAGGATTCCTTGAACTGTCTTCAGGGCCTTGCCCTTTCAAGAGGCTTGCTCTCGTGGTTGTTTCGGGGGCAAGAGTCCTCGAACTCTGTCCCCAAGGCCTTGCCCTTCCAGGAGGTCTGCTTCTGTGTTTGTTTCGGGGGCAGGAGTCCTTGAACTCTGTCCCCAGGGCCTTGCCCTTCCAGGAGGCTTGCTCCTGTGTTTGCTTCGGGGGCAGGAGTCCTTGAACTCTGCCCCCAGGGCCTTGCCCTTCCAGGAGGCTTGCTCCTGTGTTTGTTTTCGGAGGCAGGCACTGAGGGAGATAATACTCAAAAATAATATTTCTTTAGATTCATCACATTCCACGGTCGCATTACAAGTTTTCCATCCATATCTTCTAATCTGTATGACCCGGCGCCTCCGATAGATATCACTTTGTAAGGCCCTTCCCAGTTAGGTCTCATTTTTCCTTCTGTTGGGTCACGGGTATTGGCCGTTACCCTTCTGAGGACCAGATCGCCGATTCAGAATTCTCGCGCCTTGACCCTTTTGTTGTACAGTTGAGAAATTTTTTCCTGATACTTGGTTATTCTCAAGGCGGCTGTCTCCCTTTTTTCTTCCACTAGATCCAAATCCAGTCCAAGTTGACGGTCATTTCCCCTGCGTCGAAAGCTTGGGTCCTTATGGTCGGGAGTCCTACCTCGAGAGGTATGATTGCTTCCATTCCGTAAGCCAGGGAGTATGGGGTTTCTCCTGTTGAGGACCGAGGGGTGGTCCTGTACACCCACAAAATGTTTAATAGCTCATCCGCCCATTTTTCCTTGGCTTTCTCCAACTTCTTCTTGATTCCATTGATAATTATTTTGTTGGAGGCCTCTGCCTGCCCGTTGGCTTGGGGATAGGCAGGGGTGGAGTAGAAATTACGGATTCCGAGTTGCTCGCAGAAAGACTTGAAACGCTCGTCGGTGAATTGAGTCCCGTTATCCGACACCAGTGCCCGGGGAATCCCGAATCTGATGACTATGTTCTCCCAGACGAACTTTTTAGCATCTATGTCACGGATGTGAGTCAACGGCTCCGCCTCAACCCACTTGGTGAAATAATCTGTGGCCACAATGAGAAACTTCCTGTTTCCAGAGCCTTAGGCAGGGGTCCGACTAAATCGAGCCCCCACTGGGCGAATGGCCAAGGGCTGGTCAGGGGGTGCAAGTCCCCCGCGGGTTGCCTGATTGCAGGGGAAAACTTCTGACATTGGTCGCATTTTTGGACGTATGCGCGCGCATCCCTTTGCATTCGCGGCCACCAATACCCCTGAGACATGATGCGGTGTGCCATTGATCGCCCCCCAGAGTGCCCCCCGCATATTCCTTCGTGTACCTCATAGAGAAGGTCTTCCACCTGGTCTTCTTGGACGCATAACAAGTACGGTCCTGAGAAAGACCTCCGATACAGCTTCTGATCCGGAGAGACCCAAAATCTCGGGGCTTTGAGTTTTATCTTTCTTGCCTCTTTTGAACACTCCGGGAGGTCTCCTGTTGTTAGGAACTTGAGAAAGGGATCAATCCAGCTGGGCGGCTTATGTGTGTCCTGGACGGCCATTGTCTCGGGAGCATGGTCTATGCAGGATGCGGGAAGATATTCTATAGTGATCCTGCGCGACTGAGAGGACTCCACCGCCGAGGCTAGACAAGCCAGGGCGTCGGCATGCGTGTTCTTGTCTCGGGACACTTGTTTGATCTCAATCTTTCTGAATCTTCGGATTACAGTTGTCGCCTGGTGATGGTAAGCCTTCATCCTAGGGTCCCTTGTCTCAAACTCTCCGTTAACTTGGTTGACTACCAGCATGGAATCGCAATGCACGATCAAGTCCGTAACTCCAGTTGCCTCAGCTAACCGAAGTCCTGAGATGAGGGCCTCGTATTCAGCTTCGTTATTTGACGCTTTGAATCCCAGCCGAACGGCCTGCTCTGCGACAATCCCATCTGGAGAGATCAGCAAGATACCGATCCCGGACCCCTTACTATTTGACGAACCGTCCACACACAAAAGCTATGACGATCCTTCACAATTTGTTGGAGACGCTATGTCGGGAGGAGGAAGTCTTTCTAGAACGGGATGTTCCCTCGAAAACTCAGCTATGAATGTCGTGTTCCCCCAGCTCCACTGCCCACTTGGAAATCCTTCCGGAGAGTTCATCTTTCCTCAAAATGGCCTTTAAGGGCTGATCGATAAGGACGGTAATTGGGTGCGCCTGGAAATAATGTCTCAGTTTTCTTGCAGTGGTGACCAGGGATAGAGCCAATTTCTCTAGGGGCAGGTATCTTGTCTCTGCGTCCAGGAGCGCCTTGCTTATGTAATAAATCGGCTTCTGGCGGTGCTCATGCTCACGAATAAGTACCCCGCTTACCGCAAATTCAGACACGGCCAAGTACAAGAAGAGCATTTCCCCTGGATAGGGACGGATAAGGTCGGGAGAGTCCTTAGGTATTCCTTGATTCCAGCCAGGGCGTCTTCGCACCCCTGGCTCCACATATCCTTCCCAGCACTCTTGATTGCTCCGAAAAAGGGTTTGTATTTGTCTGAGGAGCGTGAGACGAAACGGTTAAGTGCTGCTAGCATCCCCGTGAGCTTTTGGACTTCTCGGACAGTTCGGGGCTCCGGATGTCCAGGATTGCTTGAATCTGATCCGGGTTAGCTTCGATTCCTCGTTGGCTGACCAGATATCCGAGAAATTTATCCGATTCCACTCCGAAAATGCACTTTGCCGCGTTCAGCTTCAGCCCGTACTCCCTGAGGGTGGAGAAGGTACCTGTCAAATCTGCCAGAGAATCACAACTTCGTTTGCTCTTCACCAGCATATCGTCAATGTAGACCTCCATGGTGTTGCCGATCTGCTTTTTGAACATCCGATTCATCAGTCTTTGGTATGTCGCCCCGGCGTTCTTTAGTCCAAACGACATCACTTTGTAATAGTAAACTCCATTCGGAGTGATAAATGCCATTTTTTCCTGATCTGGGGGATGGAGAGGGATCTGGTGATATCCTGCTCGGGCATCCAGGAAGTCCATGCGTTCATATCCGGCAGTGGCGTCCACTAGCTGGTCCACCTTTGGTAGGGGGTAGTCATCCTTGAGACATGCCTTGTTTAGATCTGTGAAATCTACGCAGACACGCCATTTTTCCCCCTTCTTCTTCACGCAAACTGTGTTAGACAGCCATTCTAGGAACTGTATCTCTCGAATGGCGTTGGCCTTCAGGAGTTTGTCGATTTCTTCGTTGACCGCGCAGGCGTGATGCGGGGCCATGCGTCGTGGCTTCTGTTTGACTGGCTTGTGTGTCGGGTCAACATGCAACTTGTGCGTGATTATCTCGGGGTCTACCCCCGTCATTTCCATTGCGTTCCAAGCGAATACGTCTGTATTTTTCCTTAGGAACTCAATCATCTCCTCCTGTTCGACCGAGGGCATCGCGGTCCCAACTAAAAATATCTTTCTTCTTCTCCCTCCACCAAGGGCACCTTCCGGAGGTCTTCCACCGACCGCTCAGTTGGGTCTATCCGGGGGTCATCCATTCCTGGACGCCCGGACTGTGATTGCTATTTCTCCATGATCTCTTCCGGGGCTCGTTCCTTTTCTTGGGTGAACGCTCCGGCTCTAACAACTGAATAAAAATATTTTTTTGCGGACGCTTGGTCCCCCCGAATCTCCATGATACCTTCTGGCGTGATAATTTTTAGTTTCTGGTGGTAAGTGGAGTGCATCGCTCCCAACGCGTGCAGCCATGTTCGTCCCATGATCACGTTGTAGGGAGAGTCCGTATCAATTACGACAAACTCGGTGTTGATGATGAAGGGACCCGTGACAACCAGAAATGTGATTTTGCCTATGGGCAGGGCGAACGAGCCGTTGAATCCGATGAGGGGTGTCTTGACCTTGGTGAGGTCCTTGAGGCCAAGACCCATCCGTTTTAAAGTCTCGGAGTACATCACTTCCGAGGAACTTTCAGAGTCTATCAACACCCTTTTTACGTCGAATTTACCTATCTTCAGGGTTATGACAAGGGCGTCGTTATGAGGAGTCACTACGTCTGTCAAGTCCGCGTCGGAGAACGTGATGTTGGGCTCACCAGTCCTGGGCCTTTTACTGGGTGGCCCCCCATCATCCTCGGCTACCTTCCTTGTAAAAGCTACCCTCTTGAGGTCGGACTCGAGTTCCTTGGACGTGGGGCGATCCAGGGGACATACATGGATGACATCTATGACGTTGTCCGGCTCCTCGATCGGGGCAAGGGTGTGTCTCTCTTCTGGCCTGGGCTCTATGTATTCTTTCAAGTATCCGTCTCGGACCAATTTTTTCAAGAACGATTTGTATACCCTGCAGCTTTCGGTGCGATGTCCAAAATCCCGGTGATAGGAACACCTAACCTTTTGATCACGGGTGGAGGGATCGCTCTGCATCCTGGGCGGCCACTTGAAGAACGGCTCATGCTTGATTTTATGGAGCAACTTGAAGATGGGTTCCTTGAACATAGTATGAACCCCTTTGGACGAACCCCTGGAGGGGGTAGCAATCCCTTTCAGGGAGTATCCTCCCGCTCCCTCTCTTTTCTCTTAGATTGGAGGGTTCGGCCTTTGCTGCTTTCCATCTCGTCCTCGATCCTTGAGTACTTGTTTATCCGGGCCATCAGCTCGCCCATATCCGAGGGAGTCTTCTTAGTCAGGGATCGTTACAGGTCCGTGTCCCTCGCCAAGCCGAGCCTGAAAGACGCCGCTGCCATGACTTCCGAGCAGCCTTCTACCTCATTAACCTCTTCCCAGTATCGGATGGCATACTGGCGAAGGGTCTCGGATTCCCTACGTCTGAGAGTTAGCAATGATCCAACGTCTTTGGGATGCTTACTCTCCGTAATGAATCGAGCCAGGAACTGCCTCGTCAATTCCTTCCACGATCCAATACTGTTGAGGGGAAGCGCCTCGAACCACTTCATCGCAGAGTCCCCCAAGCTCATAGGAAACACTCGGCAGAGGAACCGTTGGTCCGAATGATAGAGGGACATCATCTGCTTGTATTGCCTGAGATGGGCTTCGGGATCGGACCGTCCGTCATAAGTTTTGAACCTCGGCACGACAAACTTTCTTGAAACCTCCATCTCTCTGATCTCCCTGGTAAAGGGTGTTTGTATGACCTCGTCTTCGACCTCATCCTGGACAGCCTTACTCTTTCTCCTGGATTCCAACCGGGCTCTGAGATCAATTTTCTCCCTGACGGGATGTCTTCTGAAGTCTTTGAGTTCATCAATAGGCCCCCCATTTCCTGGGCGCCGTGTGGATAGGGTAGAATCCTCCTCGGACTCATCTCCCTTCCTCCGTCTAGACAATCCTCGCCGGAGGTCATCCAGGGCTAATGGTCTTGCCTTCCTTGAATGGTCGTTAGGAGGGTGCTCGTTGGCTCTCGGTCGCTTTGGGCCTTGGAGCTTTCTGCCTTGTTGTTTAAATGATTCCTTAGATCCTTCGTTTCCGCATCCCGGGCAGGGAACCCACGAGAAAGGAATGAGTCCCTCGACCCTTCGCCGGAGGCGGCAAATTCGTTGAGCCGGCTTAGGACGTTTATATTGTCCTTTTCCAACTGTCGTAATCTATCGTCAAACTTTTCTTCGATCACCTCCGCCAGCTGACGAGCCAAGGGGGCTGATCCCCCTGACCTGATTCCCATACTGGTTTGAGGGGTAACCCCTCTTGACTGAGTAGAGGCATTTTTATTCCCATCAGTGTGATCCCTCCCTTCATGGTTACAGGGAGCTTGTAATTCGAGACTTCTTTAGTGGGGACCTTTCCCTTTTTGTCGAGTGTTCACCATGATCACTGTTCTTTATAGAAAAAAACTAGGAAAACTAGTCGTTTCCCACAGACGGCGCCAGATTGTGCGTGCTAGATCTTGCACAATATAAAAACGAGAACAGATCTCTCCCTTGGTGAACTCGAGTGAGTCAGTTGGGTGGTCAATCACGCTGCTTGGAACAGCCTGTTAGATCCGGTGGTAACCTGGAACGGTAATGGGAGATCCTCGCGGATCAAAGGAACGATCCAGTAAGGCTAAAGAAAGGTTCCTGGAACAAAGAAGAACAAGTTAGAAGGGCGCCAGAGTGTTTTTCGGCGTATCCCCTCCGACGATCAAGTCAGTTTTTGAGAGAGAGGAAGAAGAAAACACTGAGTATAGTTTGTAGCAAAAGTTTCACCTCCTTTTCCTTGCCTTTAGTGAGGAGTATTTATACCTCAAATACTCATGATTGCTGTCAGTGTGGTCAGTAGGTGATCATTAGATACAGGCAACGTGCGCACTGATTCCTATGAGGAATGTCTTCTCTCTTAACTGCTCGAGACCCCGAGCAATCAAGACTGTGTCATCGGCCTGCCGACGGTTCAATGAGCTCCTCTCGGGGAGGATGCAATAAATGCCCAGCCTTAGAGACATTTATTGCCTTTCACTTCTGAGCCTTACCGCATTGAATGCAGTCTCATCAAGGGAATGGTGTAATTAAATGCTTGTTTTCCCAAGTCGCGTGTCAGCAAGGTCATGCGGTCTTTCTGTCTCTGATGTGACACAATATACCACGCGTCCATTCCTCATTGGCTGTGGCCCCTGCCTTCCTGTGCCTTCTGACACCAATTGTGTAAGACGAGGTCATGATAGCTAACCTAGCCTAGCCTAGGCTAGTGACCAGTGCATCAATAGCCTCTGCTGGAGCAGAGAACTTCATCCTGGATGAGAGGGGTACATCTCGGTACCGAGGAAGAGGTACATCTCAGAGCCGAGGAAGAGGTACATCTCGGAGCCGAGGAAGAGGTACATCTCGAACCGAGGAATAGGTACATCTTGAATCCGAGAGGGGGAGGCCTAGCGACCGATGTACCATATCAGACCGAGGGTACGTGTCGGTACATAAAAACGTACTGGATGCCACTCGATCCCATGATAAGTACCTCGGGGTAGATGGGACTTGTGACCCCGATGGGTACGTGATCTCGATAACAAGGATCAGTGACACCGAAGACACGTGTCTTCATCTTGGAGTATTCTAAAAATGTCCTATCAAATTGATTTTACAATTGATTATAAAGAAGTTTGAGGGGTTTTGGTGGGATATGCGGGCTCACAAGCCTGCATGTTTTGTATCTTTTAGTCTTGATTCACTTGGATTTATGAGAACCCTAGTTGGGTAGTTGGATAGTACAATATCAAATAAAATTATATTAAATCTAAACAACTAGACACTTGACAAGTTCGACTTGATTAATATTTTTCCGTTCTTAAATATTTGTTGGTTAAATTTTTTGTACAGAGATTAAAAAAGTTATTAAATAGCTATAATATGAGTAAAAAAATAATTACACAAGACTAAAATACCCTTATTCAATACGTATTGAAAAAAAAAAGAATATGAAAGACACTTAGCCTCCACCAAATCTAATGTATTGAAAAGTTAAGAGTAAATTTGGAAGAAAAAATATTAATTATGCTTTGGTTTCATTAAATAATAGATATTATAAAATAAAAAAATTCTGTAAAATAACAAATATTTAAAAATGGAGAGAGTATCTTTTTAAGTGCAACCGGTCATTAGATTGAAGGTAGGTTCTTAGCCACGGTGCTCACTGCATTGGAGATAGGTCCCCTAATGCCACTTGGCTAATTGGGCTTTGGGCCGTGCAATTTGAAATCCAACCTAACACAACACAATGCCATGCCAGCTAAGTGGAACTATTTTTTTTTTTTTTTGGGTTCAAGAATAAGGTGTGTTTGGTTTATACATTAAAAATGATCGGATTAAATAATGTCGTTCATCTTTTATTCATCTATCTTGTCCTTTGACTAATTATAATGATAATATCTCGTCATTCCATGTTTGATTTAAATATTAAGAAACAGCACATTTATCTCATATAATATTTTGTTTTGATAGAGTATTGAATGATAGTATAAACATTAAATTATTAAAGAATCCTTAAAATAAAAAGTGATATTTATATCCTAGAGATATTTGAATGTAAAAATATATTTTGACCTAACACATTCCAATTAGATTATTTAAACCTAGCAAAAAAAAGTGAGTTTATTTAAGAGGTTGTATGTGATATTAAATAAACTATTCATCTGGGTCGGTATTATTTTTAAATGATAATGTTGGGTCCAAAATGTGTATCCAAACATGAATAGAAGAGGGATAAGGTGAGTCCGACGTTATTTTCTCTGATCTCTCTTTGCTAATACTTAAAGTAAACACATTTGGGCATTCGGACTAATTTACGGACATTTCAACTAATCCTTTCTCCAGTTCGATCAAATGAAAAGTCATTCATGCCAGAATTAAGATATTTATTATAAATAAATTTGTCATGACCGAAACTCAAAAAATTGTTAAAAATTTAAACTCAGAACGTGAGAGACTTCGGATAAAAGATGAATAAAGAGGGCTGTTATTTGCAGTTACACAAGGGAAAGCTTTTAGTTTTAGGCTAACATCAACAATCAACAATATTAGCCATATTAATAGCTATATATAGATCATCCTAACCAACTTGACTTTTTTGTATTTCGTTTTGCTTCAATTCTCTCTCACACACACCCATCCAACTTTCTCCCTTTCTCAATACGTTCACGTATCACCAAGTACCAAACCTTTTCATTGTGAAATAATGACGCAGCCATAACCATGAGATAATAAATCATGTTTTTTCAAAGAAAAATAATTACACAAAATCTCATATCTAAAAATGAGACAAATGTTGAATCCATAAGTTAAAATAGCCAAAAAAAAAAAAAAATCTAAAAATATTGTTGGTGGATAAACTGAGATAATCGATAGATATTAGAGAAAACTCGTGTCTTAAAGTACGATACAATATGAATTATTTTAATAGAGATGTTGGTGGCCGTTATATGAATCTATTTGAGATTGTCGGATTGATTTTATTAAAATCTGTTATATTTTATATTATAGATTTATGTTTGATTAATTAAAGGTGCAATATGAAAAATTTAATCATTGAAAGTATAAAATAAAAGTTTGAAAATAAAAAAAATAAAAAAAAACCCTTATGTTATATCATTATGAAAAAATTTAAATTTTTGGAATAGTTGTTGGTCTTACTTGGTATCAAGGTCTAAATATGCTAAGTAGAAATCAATCCAAGCCGTTCCCTCATCACACAATACAAATATATGGAAAAACCACCCAAGTGGGGCACACAAAATATTATCAACTAATGATGACATATCATGTTAATTTAGTGAATCCCACACTTTTAATAATTGTCATTATTGATCCCGAGAGTTAGCTTAGTAATAATTTAACCGCTTGATAAACTTCTCTTGAGGGTAGGTTAAGGATTCAAAAATCCTACGAAGCGTAATGCCGACCCCATAATTAGCAAGTGAGGCGGTAGCCTAAAGTCCCATTCATATATGTTTCACAAAATTATTATAATAAATTTTTTAAAAAAAATTAAGATATTTTGTAAAATGATCAAAAATATTTTAAAAATATTGTTCTTTAAATCATAAAAATATGTGCATTCAAAAAGAAAAAAAAAAGATCCCATTATATTCTTGTACAAAAAATTATAAGATTTTACGCTCTTATTTTATCTAAATTTACAATAACTCTATCCTATTTATACAATTATATTTTCTTGAACTATAATTTCCAAGTTAAGTTGATTTTTATCTTAAATATACCTACTAAAAGATATAAATTTAAATATTTAGAAATAAAAATTACATAAATTATTCATCTAAAAATAATTTTGGGACCCCATTTAAAAATTTTGTTTAGGCCCTCAAGTATTATTAGGCTGCCCCTAATGAGGTATAGCCCCTTGGAGACACCATCCGTGACGACAATGTAAATGTCTAATATTAATCCAATAAATGAGTGAAATAGTGATACAGTGATCTATTGGAACGACTGAAATATAAAAAATAAACAGTAATAATTGTCAATAACCAGCACATTGAATAACTAATGCATTGAAATAACACGTTCGCTTATCATATTTGGAATTTTATTATTAATTAATATTATAATATATCAATAATAACGTGGTATTACTATTATATATAATATTTATTTAGTTTCTCAACCATCAAAACAGATAAAGAAATGGTGTTGGACATGACACATACTCCAGAAATTCCTTCATGGGCTCTTCCATTGGCCCATACTTCTGCCCTTTCCATTATGGGGTAGTCCGTGGCCCACAACGCCGTTGTGGTGGTTGTGGATGAGGATCCTCCTGTGGTAATTCACACTCCCCAAGAAAAAACACAGATTACGCTTGACGATGACGGATGCAGGACATGTTGTGCCATAACCGCCATCTTTTTTCTACACGTGACTCTTTACTACCTTTCCACAATATAAATTCGTAACGCTGTTGTGTCAAATTCCAAAGCCTCTCTCTCTCTCTCTCTCTCTCTCTCTAAGATTTCTTGAAGAACAGTCAACAGATAAGTTCACTGAGAATAATATCCATGGCTATGGAGAATGATAATACTGTTGTTTCTGAGAGTTACAGCAGGTATATGATTGTTAGGCCTGAAAATGGTGGGATTTTCGACCTCTTACGGTTCTGGGTATCGGCAGACAAAAGGGGCGCTGCTAAGTTTATCGAAAGCTCTGACTATGGCGTCCTTGCGGAGGAGCTGGGTGGTGGTGATGTGACGGCGCCTGACCATCGATGGGTGATATTCGTGTCTATAATAGTGAGGAAAATCTTATCCCTTTCTGGGAAGCCCATGGAATGGATTGGCTACTTGATCGAGTTTGTTCTTAATCTTTTCTCCCTCAATGGCAACCTCCTCGGTTTACTCTGCAACCTTCTCCATGGTACTACACTACACCCTCCTTACATACAGAACAGAACACACATCCAATTATGTTGGTTGATAATTTAGAGCCGCAATCGTGCGACGTCTGTTGACGTTTTTCTCGTGTTATTTCAAATTTATATCACGCACTAATCAATTTAATTGAACTCGTTTAATTAATTGTGTCGTATATATCGATTTATTTATTTTCATTTCTTATTCGTGTTGACCCATAAAACCCATGAATAAAAATTGTGACACTTAGTTTTATGTTCAAAATTTCATTATTATGCTCAAAATTTCATTATTATGCTCATACTTTTTCTATAAAAATTAACTCAATAAATATAATAATAAAAATGTGTAAAAATATCCTTATGTACAAGAATTAAGTCACTACTTTGATAAAATATAATAAAAATTTAACATTTTATTCTTATAATATTATTTAAACTTGTTAATCGTATTATTCGTATTTGACACTGACTCAACTTATACACGTCATGTTATATACAAGTTCTTGTCGAGAAATAGTTAATTCTAACCTGCTAATTTCGTGTCAATTCCAAATCATGTTTTCGTGTTGTATTTGAAATTGCCATCCCTAGTTCATATGTCTTTTTCTAACTGCTTTAATTTGCCATTTCGATCTATCTATGGTGGCTGCTGTGGTTGATTGACGGCATATCTGGGTTGAGGATGAGTTAATACTTAATAGTGTTGTATCACTCCAATCTTATTTGGTAATACTTTATTTTCTGTTATTAGTAGCAAGTGCTTCCATTATAGAAACCAAGTAGATTTTATTCCTTCCCAGCAATGATAAACTGTATACATGCATGCTAGTCAATAAACTATGACCATACCCTGTTTTAGATCGGATGTGAAAAGTTTGAGGGTTACATCCCAAGTTCGGTCTCATAGAAACTCTGTCCTATGTGTATAATTTACCGGTTTATGTTGTAGTCGTAACTGTCGTATGATGTCAAAAGATACACAGTTGGGACGGTTCTTCATTACTCGCAACTACAAGATAGGAATTTTAATCTTATATATCCTATGAATGTTTGGATTTTGGGGTGTGAATGGATTTTCATAGCATAAGTTGTTAGATTTCAAAGAAACTTCAGGAAGTTTGCTGACAACTATTAGAGGATTCAATGTTTTAGTCTCTCACATTTGTGACTTATTAGAGTAATGAAGTAATGGGATTTGACATTTATTGCAATTTTTTTGTTATTCTGGATAATATGTATGCAACTTCAGCCTAGATGATTTACATAATAATGATGATTATATGCAATATATTGAAATATATATGCATGCGACTCTACGTCTTTATGGCAATCTCATCGTCAGCTAAGATTGTATTACTTGTTGCAGTCTTAGTAATGTAACCTGATGAAGTACTGCGATAATGTTCACGATGCAGGAAAGGTAGTGATGCCACAAAGAGGATCTGAGACTTTTATAAGCTTAATAGGGCATATAGATGGGCGAATAGATCTATCTAGGACCGGTTCAGAGGAAGACACTGATGAAACTTCTTTTGGGGAGAGAAGCATGAAAGCAGAAATTGGAAATTGGCCTCTTATGGACCTCTGTATGATGGCTGCCAAATTATCCTACGAGAATGCCAAAGTCGTAGAAAATGTTGTAAATCATCACTGGAAGGCATGTCCTTTTTATCATTGCTCTGTGTGTGTGTGTGTGTTTTTGTGTATTGGATATTAACTTCTGTAGTGTCACTTTTTTGACAAAAGCAGATGCATTTTGTGGAGTTCTACAACTGCTGGAACGGTACGAAAATCTTGCATGCATGTGTTTAATGAAAATTCCAAAATTATCTAGCTTTACAGATTGCTTTTGATAAAAGCAGATGCATTTAGTATGTGTTTTGCTTCCTTCTCTTGAAAATTTTGTTGAATTTTTTTTTTCCTAATTTATAGGTCTTTGGTATATGTTTGATAGATTATCAGAAGGACAAATCCACCCAACTTTTCATACTCTGCGACAAGCCAAAAGATGCAGATTTGATATTGATCAGCTTCAGGGGCACAGAGCCATTTGATGCAGATGACTGGAGTACCGATTTTGACTATTCTTGGTATGAGATCCCAAAACTAGGAAAAGTGCACATGGGATTTTTGGAAGCCTTAGGTTTGGGCAGCAGAGTTGATACCACCAGCTTCCACGAATATCTTCAAATGACAAGCACACAGTTTTCCTCTCCAAATGGTGTTGATTCAACAACAGGCTCTTCAGAAGGTTCTGAATCACGATCCTCATCTATTGATTCGGACACACAACATGGTGGAGGGGATCAGTCTTCTGATTTTGAAGGACCATCTAGTACTGGAGAGACGAAGCTCACACCAGAGATGATAGAGATGACTGCATACTTTTGTGTGAAAAGTGTGCTCAAGAGCTTACTGACAGAGCACAAGAATGCCAAATTTGTGGTCACTGGGCATAGCTTAGGAGGGGCCCTTGCCATATTGTTCCCAACGTTGCTAGTGTTACATGAGGAGGAGGAGGTCATGCAAAGGTTGTTGGGTGTGTACACATTTGGACAGCCAAGAATTGGCAATATACAATTGGTTAGGTTCATGGAAGCCCATCTAGAGTATCCGGTTCCAAAATACTTTAGGGTAGTCTACTGCAATGACCTTGTTCCGAGGTTGCCTTATGATGACAGAACCTTCTTGTATAAGCATTTTGGGGTGTGCCTCTACTACAACAGCCTCTACATTGGGCAAGTAAGTTTTCTGGTATTCCTATTCAATGTATATCCTTCAATTTCTAAGTTTCTATTGCTAAAGATTTTATAAAGGAGATTCACCATCCATGTTCATATCTTGTTTCTATTTGCAATATAACATGTTTTTAGAAACGATAAATCTGGAGATATCTGCCACAGAGTTTATTCATAATATAGGGGCTATCAACAAAGATTTATGTCCCTAAACTATAAGTGCCACATAGATCAGGAGGAAAGGGCAGAACTTTCAGGTTGAAGGAAGGGTACTTTTTGTTTTTATTCTTGTAAACTCTTATTGTCATTGGGTTTGGTTCTAACTATATAAGAATCATGATGACATACTCCAGAAACTTAGGATATGACGTATCAGAAACTTTACAACTTCGTTATGCAATCTTAAAGTTGTAGAACATGTTTTCTTTTTGGATTTCTATTACAAGTTCTGCATGCAGTGGTCCAAAGTTTTTTGATCAACGTTGTTGCTAACACTGTGTTGGTTATTTTTTGTGTGTGTGTTTTTCTTGAAGAAAGTGGATGAAGAGCCAAACCCGAACTACTTTGGGTTGCGATACCTAATTCCAGCATACCTGAATGCTGTTTGGGAGCTGATAAGAAGTTTGGCTATGGGGTACGTAAAAGGGCCGGAATATAAGGAGTGCTGGGAATCCATTCTGTTCAGGATAGTAGGACTGGCACTCCCTGGTATTTCTGCACACAGTCCCATGGATTACGTCAACTCTGTAAGGCTTGGAAGGGGTAGAACTATTCGTATGTCCTCCTTATAAGAAAGTTTCTCTTGCAAATAATGGTGATTTCTATCACGGCGGAATTTGGATTTCCAAAGCAAATGCAGTAGTCAAATCATGAGTTTGAGAGGTGAGATTTGAACTCATCTTGAGTTATGGAAAAATGGTCATGTAGCATTAGGAAGTGACCTGATTTTATTGGTTTATTTGAGGATTTATGTATAATAAAATTTTGTTTTTTGCATGTTTGAGTGAAACAATGTCATTTGCTTACATTGTTGCACTGATATATGGTGGTATTGATCTGAGCAGAAAATGCTTACTGTTTTTTGAATAAATGTGCAATCTTGTGTTTATGTCCGAAACACGCGGCGTTTTAAGCTGCCCTGAAGCAACACAATTTTGTGGCAACAAGAAAGGATTTCCCATCATTTTGGCAAAACACACAGCAGAATCCTTTTGATAAGCAGGACTAATGACGAAATTTCTACCATGTTTGGAGCTTTATCATTTCCAGAAGTGTTAACCCACTACATAAAGATCTTGGCAAAAAAGAAGTAAAAATATCCAACTCTTACTGAAGACAGTCTTGTCCTCTACCCAAAAAATAACAATAATTGCAATGCATCAATAAGAAATGGCATGAATTATCTGCTAAGAAGGCTTCTTTTCAAATTATCTCTTAGAACATTGGAGTCTAAAGAAATTAGAATGATACTGCATAGTTCACCAAAAGCACCTCAACCAACTGTCCTGACATTTCTCTTGCACAACATATTATCATGTCATCAGCTGCAGAAAAGCTTGTCTTATAGCGTATCGATTATCTCAGCAGACATCATGGCTTTAGACTGTATGTGCTGTTTGGATTGTATTTAAGTCCAAATTCTTACGCCTCACTACTGATTCTACATGTCCTCTCAAAGTGTGCAACTCTCCTAGCCTGCAAAAGTTGAATGGTAGTTTTACCAAGTTTCAAAAGAAGCCAAATTAATTTAGGAAGAAATGGTACCTAGAAGCCAATTATTCCTGTAATAAACAGTGTAACTACAAAATCATGTGATAATAGACATAATAAAATACATAATAAAGACAGTTCAACGAAAAGAAGTGTGCACACCTGGCTATTTCTGCACGCCGTCCGGTCTGCTCAGCAAGCAGAGAAGACCTGCTTCTCTTAATCCTAAACTCTCCAGACATCAACCCTTGTAGTGATCTTTGAGAGAGTACCCATTTAGCTGCCCTTTCTTCTTTCCCATAATCTTTTCTGGATGTAAATGCTGTCTGTTGAGACCCAGAATTAGATATAAAGCATGACAAACCATTCCAACAAAGTGAATAATTTTCAGAATTTAAAAATGCAACAGGAAATGAAAGTATTGACAAACCTTCCTATCAAACAGTAGATTCCAGGCTTTCCCACTCAAAGCATAGTGAACAAGAAACTTAATAATATCCAGGGGTACATAGAAAGCCAGACTATATAGCCATATAATTCCTGCCCACCCCCACCCAATGCCACTAATTGGAGCAAAGCATATATTCGCATAGACTGCAATCAGGGTCGCAACCTACATGCCAAGAAAACAATGAACTCAAATCCATTATTTGAAATCTCTCAGATTGTGCTGCTCTTTTGTACTAGCTTTGTTAAAGACACATGTAAAAGTAGGTCCAACAAGACGGCCAAACCAATTCAAGGGTTTATTCAGGTACTCTATGCATGTCTGTAGGGACATTCATTGAAGGTCAAACACGTGAAAAAAAAAATCAATAGAGGAAGCAAGGAACCCATGCATGCGAAGCTCTTTCTAAAAGCTCAGGGTATTTGCCTAATGCTTACCAATTGAGCTACCACAAAGCCACACATCAAAAGAGTCACAGGTCTCTCCAGAAATGACCAACTTTGACTGCGTGTGACAAAAATAGAGCCTGGCTGATAATGCTGACTTGCAGGTATATAGCAGATGAAATTTCTTCAGTATTTCCTGATAGCGACTTCACATGGAAGTGAGTCTGCAGCCAAATCAGTAATTCACCAAGTATTATATCAGAAACAGAACACAATGTTTCAAGCTTTCAAGAACTGGAAACCGAATAATGAAATAATGATACCTCAAAGAAAGTGGTGCTTGCTGCAGCCCAGTAGAATAAGATAGTCACTAAAGCCAGATAAGTGCCAATGACAATTCCGGTTGCAAATATCTCATTCAGCTTCCAACTGTCAGGCCTTGGAGATGGTTTCACCCTATCTATAGAAATAGTCATAATGGTACCTGTTTACAAAACATAAACATATCTTTTAGCATACGATTTTACATGAAGTTATTTTATTAAGATGGCTAAGAATCAGCATCTAAAAATAGATCTTCTCCTCTTTGTCAGACCAAACTAAAAATTTTGTTTTTGGATCATTCAATCATCTCTCGTTCTATCAAGATTCCTACTAGACTGGACTTTTCTAGTTAGTGTGTTTTTATCTTACACCAAAGAAACATCTCACTATGCTCTTATAACAAGGTCTACATATCTAACTAATGAATGCTTGAAAGTTTCACTTAGCAGCCAACAGAGAGTAAAAAGACAAATAACTGAATAAGTGATAAGAGAAGGAACAGATTCAAAGCAAGGAGAAAATATTCTATCAGATGAAACTTATTCAAGAAATTTTCTAAAAAATTGAAATAAATAAGCATTAAGTTTTGTTCTTGGCAGAGCAAATTCAGGTTGACAACGCATAAAGCAAAACTAAGACCAGACATTTGAATTTCTTGTCCTTCTATCTCTCTCTCTCAATTTTTCGTTTTTTTGATTGGTTTCATTGATGAATACATTTTTTTTTTAGTTCTTGAATCAAACTGGAAAGATTACTGACCAATAATTTTGCTCAAAATATAGAAGGTCTACATATTCATAGGTTGAAACATTACCATCATTCAGTATAGCTATTATCAGAACCATGAAAGGTGGGAAGTCATATTCCCATATCAATGCCAGAAGTGTAAAACCAAGCTGAAAAAAAATCACGAACTTATGATACTCCATAATAAAGATGAAATTTATAACTTCGTATAGACAGAACACTTGAAACAACGGATTTACAAGGATGCCAGCAGCTTACCACAATCCGAATAGTAATGGAGACAGCATATATCTGCAGATTCATAAGTAATCAATATCATTATGAAACCTTCACAGGAGCAAATGACACCTCACTATAAGTTCTCTGATGTGCCATGGATGCTCATAGATAAAGGCCATCAAGGACCAAGTGCACCTAATTCATCTCTACTCCTGGAATTATCCATGGGCAATATCTAGGTCCATAGTTATGTGAAGTATATACAAAAGTGGCTCATTAGCAGTACATGCATCTGATTGGTTTGCGTTTGTCAAAAGGAATTTCAAGTGCATCAACTTACTTCCTTGGCTGAAATTTCATTACTCTCAGGACTCTAGCACGTATGTGGTAAAGAACTGATGGTAAAATTATGCTACTGATTTTTATTTTTCCAGAAAGAAAAAAAAATGTAAGAAAACAAAGGTACTCAACTGTATAGTTCTTCATTCTTTGAAATATAGCCCTGCTTGTTAAAACAGCACTGAAAATCACACTTAAGCCAGGCTCTGTTAAGACGAGATCAGCAGCATCCCTAGCAGCATCTGTTGCATCTGCAACTACTATTCCAATATCTGCTTTCTTTAAAGCAGGTGCATCATTTACACCATCTCCAGTCATTCCACACACATGCTTCTGTTCTTGTAGGATCTTTACAATTTCGTACCTGTGTTCTGGATGTTGCATAGCAATAATCACTAGAATCAGGAAACAAGTAATTTAAACGAGAAACAGTGATTTGAAACATTTGCATACATTGTTAACACCACAAATCCGAACAAGAGCGTTGCTTATAAGGAACAAACAGTTGAAATATGAACGCCAAATAGTTTAAAACACCAATACAGATAAGCAACCGATTCAATGACATAAAGGTTTTCTTAAAGTTAAAAGTACAGGGGCAGGCACTGGTGCATAATGGATGCAGGGATCATACCTATCAGCCAGAAATTATTAAATTGGGTAACAAACATGCAAGACAGAAATGGACATGCCCAAAATTGAGCCAGGAATGCATCATACTTCTCCTCCTTCACCTCCTCTGCGATTCTAAAACTACATCAGCACCTGGGCTATTGTGACTGATTAAGATTCTACCTGGAAACTGAGCTGTGCTGCGTTGACATGGTATGCTCAGGTGCATTGAGGAATGCAGTCTGTAGAATGGGACAACACAATGGTGGACTCTAATAGTTAATGTTGATCAGGGCCTTGGGGCTCTCAAATAGGTTTGCTAAAATTTATCAAATTTAAAGATGAGAAATGATGCAGATGAAAATGACTTGATATTTAACAGATTACACAAATCTAAAGTTATATAGGCCAATCATCTAGAGTTACGATGGGATGAATAAATGAAGACTGGCAGGCTTGGATTCACAAACAGCGGTGATGTACAAGTTGAAGCACTTACTATATTGCATCAATCCGTCCTCATTTTTGTGTACTGAAAATCCTATTGTTGTATTTACTGAAGAAAAAAACGGAATGATTGATTGGTTGATTGATTTGATCAACATAAATGACAGGTATCGACCTCTCCACAACAACTTGTTTGCCAATGGCATTATTGCAGTTCTTCTGATTGGGAAGTCAAAGCATAGCATTCTTTGAAGATCAACTTTCAACTTCTTGACAGTTGATTAACCCATCAGTTGAAAGTAAAAAAGCCAAAATGTAACAGAAGTGAAAAGGAACTCCAATGAGACTTCATTTACAAAGTCTAGGGGCAGCCGCAGCAGAGCACAGGTATCTAATTCATGAGCCTGATGTTCAATCCAACTAAATGGAATACAATAGGAAAGTCCTATGTCTTTTCATGAGTTCATTCACTAAATAGCTGCATTTCTTAGTCTCACAAATTAACAACAATGGATAGCCCAAACTTGGGCAGAACAAGGATGTGGAAGTTTAGTTCAATCGGTGGATTCTTCGTTACATTGTTTATTTTATATCTTTTTTATTTCTTTCCGCAAGATAAGCTTTCCCCACACTACTGAAAATGTTGAACAGAAAATAACATTCAGTTACCGGGAAAAACACCAGCAAATCCATCTGCTTTTTCAATGACATTCATATTCATCCTTGTCATGGCCGAATAGTGCCGAAGAGGGGTAGATATTGGTTCCCATGCCAAGTCGTCTACCTGTCTCCTTCGCAATTGCCAACTGATCTCCTATATTAACACATGACAGCAACATATTAGTATCTTACTTCAGCAGATCACTGTGCCATTTGTGTTTGTCATAATAGTGCAAAACATGATTTGCATACATCAATCTGAAACCACAATTAGAAGCTGATCTTGCATTTTCAGTTACAGGCATCATGAACCTCCTCCTGCTTGTTAATTATGCTTTTGGTTATAAGAAAATATGAGAATTGAAAAAATCAATATAGGTCTTTTTCCTATCTTGACTTTTTAGGGCACAACTTAACTTATGTACAACACTCTGAGGTGTCTGATGATCTCAAAGTAAGTGAGCCAAGATAGAGAACCCTAGCCATGTTTAAATTATAAATTTGATAAATTAAATAATGGCATAATAGGATTTCCATTGTGCTATTGGTATATGCTCTAGAAATTGTTAGAACAGCAATCAAAAACCATTCAAAGAATATGATTTATTCATTAATTATCATTAGTTTTGCAACTAGAGCTAACTGATTGCTAAAAATAACAAAAAACAGAAGGGAAAAATCACACATATTCCTGTTATCATCTTAACACAAACCCCTAGGTTAAGTGCCCTGTGAATAGTCTCGGCACTATCAAGTCTTGGTGGATCAAATAAGGGCAATAACCCACATAATGTCCAAGGTCCTCCAGGGCTCTCCTTTGATTTTTCCTGAACTTCCTGAAAGGATGATTATAAGAAATGAACAAATGTGCTAATGGCAAACCTATGTCAACCATATGCATGTTAAGCTATTTGTATAGTCCAAAACCTGTGGACCATAAAGTGTGTTTAAAAACTAAACTCTCACTGGATTAGATGTCCTGTAACAGTCCATCTCAAAAATCATAGTCAATGGTACCTAGTTACAGGTTATTTAGCAGATGATTATGGATTCTCACACATCTGCGAATTATTATGGCAGCTAGTTAACATCTCTTGAATCTTTGGCTTTATCAATTGCATGCCACAGGAAACTAAGAGTCCCTAACACTATTGCCACCACCAAACCATCCTTTAACCAAATGCAATATGAATAGAGAAATACAGAGAGCATCATACTTGATAAGCAACCCCAAGAGACCTTAAGCCCCCTTTCAGCAAATTTGTCAACGATGGCGTGTACTTTTGCAGATATCTCTTGTTTCTCTTGGCACAAATTCAGAATCTGATTTGGATGGTAAAAATAGAGGATAAAAATTAAGATGCTAAAAAACAGTATCACATATAATAAATCCACTTCATATGCCCCACCAAATCAAACAATCACTAAAATTAGATCTCTATAAACTGATAGAAACTTTGCCAACACAATGTACACTGAATAACACTTCTTTTTCACAAAAGGACACTGAAAAGGACTCAACATGGCATAATAAATGGGAAAATTCTGGAATCTTTTCATTTAAGTAGAAAAGTTATGTTTCAAAAAAAAGGTACAAGTCTAGAGCATATGGTGGTTTAAATGGAAGCCAAGTGGCATCATAGATAATCACATTAGCACTATAGACAGTGGTCAAGGATGTTAAGTTGACGTTTTGTAGACTATTAGTATTATAAAGTCAAATCAGAAAGAAGAACCTAGAGGCACAATTTTTGTATTGATGTTGCTGCAATCCAATCTTTTAAGTTCCAGTGATAAAATAATATCTCAAAATGATGGCCTGCAAGGGTTTCCCATTGAATAATTAGTAGCCCAAGTCATCATTTCTTTTAGTCTTAAGTCCTTGTGTTCAATTTAAGTTATAAAAATTTCTCAGCTCCTGAAAGTATTACTTGAGAAAACTTACAGACATAATCCTTGCAACAAACACAAATACAGCTAATAACCATTTAATAAGAGAAATTTAAGGTAACTATCATTTGAGGATATTTATACCTGTTCCGGAGATCCTTTGCTTGCCCGATACCAATCACCATCAGAACCAATGTAAGTAAGTGCAGTACGTTTATCCACAGGATTAAATGGCAAGAAATGCACTTCTGTAATGTTTGCACGGGCCTCCAGACCAAATGGAAATTATGGAAAATCTCACTTCCATTTTGTGTTCGATTAACATTAAGTGAAAGAAAGATGAATGAAACAAAGAAATTTCAGAGTCATGCTATTGTATATTTCTTCTTTACCTCCTTTGGATCAGCAAGCATTTTAATGAGTGCTGTGTCAATGGCATCTTGATTCTCCAGTCTAGATGCTCTGGCAGCAAGCAATACAACCATATCTTTGTTTAAAACCTACGTAATGGACTAGTCATCACATGAAATCTTTTAGATGAGATTTAGATTTCGAATAAGATCTAAGCAACTCAATTCTCAAAGCAGTGAGTATGAAACAACATATACCTTACTGGCACAAACAAGGATCCCCTAGTATATGAGATAAAATAATAGATACTGTATAGCGAGTCTGTGTGTAATAAGCAAATGACTACACGATATGTCTGGTCAGGAACTTTTCGACGCTACTATAAAGCTTCAAAACCACATTAAATGGTCGAGAAAGCTTCAAAATCATGTTAAATGGATTGAGCAGGATCTATCAACATTTCAGTTCAAGCTCTTCAAGCAACTTTCATTCATCATGCAACTCTTGTTTAGATATTTTACTTCATCACCAGACTTTGCCTAATACTATTTGTTTATTTATTTATCCATTTTTACCAACAGGATATGTAGGTTAGTTTGTCGAATGTACAGACTCCCATGTAGTCAACATTGTACCTCAATAAGATTGCGATCAACAGTAAGGCGATTCATGGTAAGGGTCCCAGTTTTATCACTGCAAAGTACATCCATGCCAGCCATTTCTTCAATTGCTGTCATCCTCTTTGTGATGGCACCCTTAAGTAACAAAATTAAGAATAGCAGAAAAATCAGCATTAAGATTGCTTTTGCTCAAACTAAAAGAAGACAGTAACTTTTTAATTTATCATACAAGATTCAGTCAAGAACTCCGAAAAATAATCAATATCTGTTCACTTATTTAAGTATGCATAGGAGTCGTGGAGCACATAAGCATTGCAATGTAATCTACTCTGTTGCTTTTTCATATTTAAGATAGTCTCTTTAGATTACAACTCTCATCATAGCTTTACAGTATAGTTGCCTCGTAGCTATTTAGAGTTGTGCCTGTTGAGAGAGACGATGAGAACCTATTGCAAGCGTAACAGATAGTACTGTCGGCATTGCTATGGGTATTCCACCAATCAAGAGCACAAGAAGGTTATTGATTACACTCCTGTAAGAACTGTGCTGCACAGCGAACATTACAATGATTTCAAAATGCATTCCCATAGCAATAGAGCAAATGCAGAAGTTCCCAATGGAGGTAAGGACCTGCAGGGAAAAACATTTATGCATCTCACAATCTGTTGAAATACAAAAACGACAAGAATTTACTGATATCAAACAGTTCTGACTTCGGAACAGCAACCTTTTCTCAGGCTTTTGGCCTGGCTTAGTGCCAAAAAAAATTATTTAAGGAAAAAGTTTGGAATATTATTGTACCTTATTTTCAGTTTAATCACAGCAAAAGATCAATGCTCACGTCAAAATTTTGAAGTTACTCAACCTAAGAAAACTACGGACTTCCTTTGATAAAATTTATTTCATTACGATTAAAAATGACTAAGATATCACAAGAGGAATGCATCAATTTACTTGAGTTATAAAACTTCAAGGCAGTCTACCTAATTAAGCAATGAACATAGTTTCAATGGACGAGGAAAGGCTGAAACTGTTCCAAATTAGATATGGAAATTTTATGATATCACCTGTAGGAAATGCCCAACGAATTTAGTGGAGTCAACTAGATATGCAGCTTTTCCTAAAAAAGAATTAATTGCAGTTGCTATTACTACAGCTTCAATCTCTCCATGTTTACGAGTTGAGCCAGAAAAAACTTCGTCGCCTGTCTTCTTGGTAACGGGCAGAGATTCTCCAGTAAGAGCTGACTGCACAAAAAATTTGAATCAGATAATGTTACCACAATATGGATCACCTAAAGTTTCTTCAGGCAAAAGCACAATCTTATATAAAATGTAGCTCTTTCTTAAGCTTTTCTAAAGCATTTGCCTGGTCAATTTTCAGTGGATCTCCCTCGAGCAGGCGGGCATCTGCAAGGATGATATCACCGAGCTTGATGCTAATAATGTCTCCTGGCACTAGAATAGCTGCATCTCTCTCTTGCCATTGCCCATCTCTGAGTACCTACAAGACAAGATATAAATAGATGCAAACATGGTAAAAATCTAGATTCCATGACTACAAAAGGTACTTTAAGTCCTATAACCAATATTTCTAGCCAGTAGAGAACAACAGTCAATCCAACTCCAACTCCCCCCCCCCCCCCCCCCCCACACACACACACAAAAAAAAAAAACACCACAAAGCTTACTGAATTTTCGAATTCAACACGGTAAGAAAAATATTTATTATGGCCTGTTGCCTATGAGTCTCTGCGTGTCACAAAAAAAGTTTAGGGAAAGTGAAAGGAAAACAAAACGCAAAAAGGAGGTTAGAGATTAATTACCACAAGTTAATGGCAAATTGCATGAGATAATAAAATCAAGAAAATGCATTTTAAAGGAGGAAGTGAAAGACTGCATCTAGTAAATAGATAAAAAGGGTAAAAAGCAAACATGCGTTACTCAAAAAACACCACAAAGCTTACTGTAATTTATAGTTTGCACAAAAAAAGGAAAAAAGATAACCAGTTAACTGACGAACCTTTGTTTTTGGAGCTAAACGTGCCATAAGGGCAGCTGCTGCATTCCCAGCATTATTTTCCTCTATAAAACTAATCGTTGAATTGATAAATAACAGGCCCACTATCCCTACAACGTCCTCCCAGTCAGGACCCTGTCCCTGAAACATTACTCACAATAAAAAGTTATGAACCTGATAATATACATAACAAAAGAGCAAAAGAGAAAAAAGAAAATTAAAATTAAACTTGGGATATGCTATAATATCCCAGAACATGCTATGGTTTTTTAAACTCACTCCACCGTTAGCAAGAGCAATTGTCATCACTGCTGCAGCTTCCATTACCCATGACAAGGGATTCCACATGAAACCAAGAAATTTAAGAATTTTGTTCTCCTGCATGGTAAATATGTAATTTTTTATTGGACAATAAAGAATATATTCCTAGGTAGCTTCTATTTTTTTTGGCAGTTTAGATTGATATAATGCTAATACCACCTTCTCTTGGATAGTGATTAAGCTAGAAGAAAAATGCTTGTAATATTTGATTTGGAAGCAAACTATAGCATTAACTCAGATTAAACTTCCCTGCCCTCATAGTTTGCTGAACAAATATTTCTGAATAGAATCTTATGTGTGTGTTTTGATAAAGCTGTAATAACCCATACAAAATATATGTATCTCTTTTCATTTATAAAGTTATTTGTGAAAATGAGTGGGTATTTTGGGTTATAAATGCCTTTTCATTTATAATGTTATTTGTGATCATGAGATTATTTTGTTTACATGATTATGTAGGAGGAATTGGGGGTACAATTTGTTGTATTTATGTGTGTATCAAAGTTTATTTTTGTATATAAACTGTGTGATTTATTTTTACACCTCCTTAGAGGTGGTTTTTATTCACGAGTCATTGTACTCATCCAAATATTTAACATTTTTCAGGAGAGGATCAAAGTGAGGAGTAAGTCTACGGATATACAAGGAATTAGAGGACTTGAAGATTTATTGTATTGTAGGTCTTCAGGAATAAATGTCTTTTGTAGTTTTGAGACAAGTATTTAATTATTTTGGGAATAATGTTACTCATGTTTAGAGTAGTGAACCTTACGGTTTAATTATTGTTTTACATGAAATTAGTAATGATGTTGGTGATATTTAGTTTATTCATTTGGTATTCATTAGGTTGGTGAAGGATCACTTTATTATTGTCTTTCGCTGTATTTTACATTTATTATGTACAAGGTTGATTGGTTGAGGCCTTGGTGGCCAGTTCGTCGCCCACCCTATATGATTCAAGATGGGGGTGTGACAAGAGTGGTATCAACGCATAGGTTTATGAATACTAGAGGAATAGGTTGGATTTGAATGGTTTTGTAGACTTTAATCGGTTTTAGTTTGAGGGATACAAAATGATGTTAATAGAATTATTTGTGTAGTGACTAAGACTAGTTAATTTGTTTGGTATTTTGTACAAACAAGAGATAGTTGCAAAAAATGATGGTAATGATGTTGTAAGAAATGTGATTGAAATTAATAAAATTTTAAAGTCTATACATGCTTCCGTGTCTCTTAGAGTAGTAGTGTGATTGGGTGTAAAACCCAAAACATTTGAGTTTAATTTTGACCGTGACAACTCCTACGGGTGGTTTTGAGTTAAGAGATGTCGTGTACCCAAACTGTAGGGTGCATATTAGAGAACATCAGTTATTAGTTGATTGAATTTCTTAGACCTTAAAGGTTTTGATGTGATATTAATTATGAGTTGATAAGTCACACAACATGCGACAGTTGGCTGTTTTAAAAAAATGTCATGCAAATTTAGTTTTGAGGAACATGAATTATTTAATCCCCAGTATTAACTCTGCGAATGCAAGCTCGAAAAAAGGTGAGAAAAGATTTTCAGGGAAATATTGCTAATATTATTGATGCACAGAATGAGGGAGTTTCTCTTGAAGAGATACCAATAAAAAGAAAATTTTTAAATGTATTTTGAGAGGAGTTGTCTATGCTACAATTGGAGAGAGATAAAATTTACATTTTTAGTAGCCTTGAGGTACTTTACTTATGTTTATTACTCCGTATTGGATGGTTCTCGCTGAACTAGCGGAATTGGAAATTTAATTGAAAATATATTAGATCAAAGATTTATTTAACTTAGCAATTTGTTGTGGGGTGCTCATGTTGTGTTTTTCAAAAAAAAATGATGGGATTATGAAATGTATGTCGATTAATATCAGTTGAGTAAGGTTGCAATAAACAGTAAATATCTTTTATATGGTATTGATGATTAATTTGATCACTTGAGGGGGGTTAGAGAATTTAGTAAGATTGATTTTAAGTTGGATTATCTTTAGTTAAAAGAAAGGAATGGTGATGTTTTAAAAAAAAAAAAATAGTCTGTCCAATTGGGATAGTCATCATATTTTTGGTGAAGTCATTAAGGTTGACAAATGGTACATCTATTTTTATGGATTGACTAAATTGCGTATCTTAACTTTATCTAGATTCATATGTAACTGTATTCATTGGTGTTACACCTGTGTATTCTTGTAGTAAAGAATGAATTACCCTTCTCATAATTTTGGGTTAGATGTAATTGTTTTTTTGTTTTTTTTTTGTTTTGAGGTTATGCAGAGATTGTTTATAAGGTAAGACATGCAAGATATATTTCGATTATCAAAGATTGAAAGATTTATTTGTTAAGAAGGAGTTTAATTTGAGAAAAATGAGTTGGATAGAAAGATTAGGGACTATAATTATTCTATTATTATCATGTAGGCAAAACTATTAAAGTGGTCGATATACTGAGCAAGAAATCATTAAGAAGTTTGTTTTGTATTCAATATAGCCAAATAAGTAATTTGGTTGATTTAAGATTGATAGGGGTACGTGTGATATTAACTTGTACAAATGTATTATTAACTCAATTGCAAGTTAAACTTTTATTGGTAGATCGTATCAGTTAGTTACAAAAAAAAGGGGGGGGGGACACATGTGCAGAGTATTAGAAAAGATGTGTAACATAGTAATAGGATATATTTTGTACTTTTTGGTGAGATTATGTTTATATTTTGGCATTAGTTATGGGCATCAAAAAAGAACATGTTGAAGAGAGACATTATAGATACAACCCATAATTTTATGTGCGTCCGGGGAGTACAAAATTAGATTGATATTGAACAACTATTATTGATTGAGTTAAATGAAAAGAAAAATTGTGGAATTGGTAGTCAATGTGTAGTGCATTGATAGATAAAGACTAAGTATCAGTATCCTTCAGGTTTACTATAACTAATTTTCAAATTTTTGAGTAGAAATTGGAGTAAATTACTATGAATTTTCTATAATGACTTTCAGGATATAGATTGGGCATAAATCTATTTGGATTATTATGGATTGATTGACGAAGTCCGATTAGTTTTGGTAATTGAATTTACATATTCACTTTTAGGTATGCTCAAAGTACACTAGATGGAACTTCAAAATTTATCTTTAGAGTTGGCCTAATTTGCAACATGTTGTGGATAACACTTTGAAATTTAGTATAATTTATAGTTCTCAATTTGATGGGCAGTCTGAGTATACTATTCATACCTTGGCATTAAGTTTCGCGCATAGTGTACTAGAAATTCGAAGGAAAGTTTAGTCTAAGATATAAATGAATATATGAGATTATAGAGAGGATGATGGTTATAGTTTTAAATTTTGTTCTATTTACAAACTTGTTTCAGTTTCAAGACATATTTTGTTGCAATATGTCCAGGAAGTGTATATACCTGATCCTTCTAATATGTTAGTTGAGTTAGTCTATTTAGCTAAAGAAAACTCTTAACGCTACGTTTGGTACGCAATAATACTTTTCAGTAAGAATAGAATGAGTTTGGGAATGGAATGAACATGGGAATGGAATGGAATGTGTATTACCATTCCAATGTTTGACAATTGTTTAGGATTAAATGCTGGAATGGAATGTGCATTTCATTCTTATGTTTGGATAAAACAATTTTTTCATTGGAATAAAATAAACTTTAACCAAAATATCTATAGTGACTAAAAATATTTAATAACAATTTTTTTTATGATTGTGATTGCCTTTAAAAGTTGTGTAAAAAAAATTATAATTAGAAAAAATGAGAATCCATTAAAAAAAATTAAACTCCTATAAATTTTAAAAAATTAGAAAATAAATTCCTTCAAAAATAGGATAAATCCTTCAAATTTATAATTATAAATTTCAATTATTTTTTGCAGCAGTAGCCAAATTTTCTCTACTATGAGCTTCGCAGGCTCTGGTAGTACATAATTAACATCATCATTTGCACAAAACCTCTCAACCCATCCCAACAACTTCGGTGTCTTGGCTTCAGTAAGCAACTTTACCTTAACCGTTATCTCTAACACCCTCAGCCACCGCAAGTAGCAACCCAGAGCAATATCAAGGTATCCAATACTATCCCCACCAAAGAAAGCTTTTACTTTGCCAAACACTTCCTCCAACATCACTAGCCCTTCAACTATTTTCTCTATTATCATGGCCTTCCCCTCTTCCCCTGTCGTCCTAAGCTCTATGAATAATGGGAAGCACTGCAACCATTTGAACTATGTTAAAACACAACACAAATACAGAAGTGAATTTTATCAAACAGGTGGTGGGCAAATATCATGAGTACCTTATCATCAATATAGGCTGCCCAAAAATGAGCAGTGCCTCGATCGTAGGGATCAGAAGGGAGGATGAAGGGGCTTTTAGTCCAAGCTTCATCGATATACTAGACAATGAGAAGGGACTCGCAGATTGGCTTATCTCCATGGATAAGTACTGAGATTTTCTTGAGCAAAGGGTTTGATTTAAGGAGGAACTAGCTTTTGTGCTCGAGATTTTCTTCAATGAACTCATAGTCGATGGATTTCAGGTTCGAGGCGATTTAGACCTGATTGACGAAGGGGCTTATCAATTTACCCAAAAGCTTTACATCACTTGTCGCCATGGCAAATTATCAAACATATGGTATGCTGAACACAAAGCTATGCAATATTTGGATGGAGATTTGTGGAGTGATATTTGCAAGCGCCATTGGTATTTATCAGGGGTGAAAAAGATAGTGAGGTATGCCATGAGGCATAATCTGAAACAATGAGACAATTTTTAAAGGCGCAACTGGATTGAGCTACACACAAGCACTCAATATCTTAACAATTTTACTCCATCTTCTTAGCCACATATGCCGGCCGAGGGAGACAGTGATGTGTTTCGCTCTAAAAATCCAAGGAACTTCAAGGAACTAGTCATTGGACTTTACATATAGCAACACCCGCTCTAACTCTTCTTTCAAACCATTTGAAGTTCCGAGATTGATATCAGCGGGCCTCCACAAAGATGGAGTCTTGGATCTCAGAGAGAGACGCATATTTGATGAGTGTGTGTGTGTGAGAGAGAGAGAGAGAGGAGACGAGACGAGAGAGACTGATGAGAGAGCAAACCAAACATTAGATTTGAGCAATCGGGTTTTTTGTTTCAGATGGATTGGGCTATTACCGAGTGGATTGGGAATGGAGAATATCATGTTGGATTTGGTAATGCCAAATCCCATAATTTATGGGATTAGGTATTCCTTTGGAATGGGAATGAATTTTAAATCCTACAAACCAAACATTAAAATAGGCATTCCCATGGAATGTCCATTCTATCCTAAGGCCTAATATCATGTACCAAACATAGCAATATTTATGTTGAGGAGCCAATAAATTTTGTGTAAATAGAACCATTATGTTGGTCAATTATTGCAGAAGAGCCACCCAATTGAGAAATTTCTTTGGAAAAGTAAAGAAAACAAAAAAAATCAATATCCTCATTTGTTCTCACAATGCATATAAATTTCGAGGACGAAATTCTTTTAAGGAAGAGAGAATGTAATAACCCATACAATACAATATATATATATATATATTGTTTTATTTTGGAGCATTGGTTATCTGGGAGGAATTATATATATATATATATATGAATAAAAATAATTTAAAGAAGATTAATGTGTCTCTAATAAAATTTTTGCCCTAGAGAGAGCTACTAGGACTCTTCTACATGTGATTTAATTAAGGTAGTATTGTTGGATAGGAAAACCCTAGAAGACCAAAACAAGTGGCAGCAAACAAAGAAATATATATATATATATATATATATATATATATATATATATATATATATATGCGTGAGAGAGGAAGAGAGAGAGAGAGAGAAGAAAGGAAGAAAATAAGAACCAAAAAAAAAACAAAAAGGATTTGATCTATTGAAGGTATGAATTCATTAATTATTTGATGGATTTTGTATTCTATTCAATTATATGGTATTAGGTTTATTATAAATAGTGATAATGAATATATATATATTNATTAATTATTTGATGGATTTTGTATTCTATTCAATTATATGGTATTAGGTTTATTATAAATAGTGATAATGAATATATATATATATATATATTAATGAAGAATATTGAGGAATATGTAAATGAATTTTATTGAAAGTTGCTAATTTAGGTGTTTTTAGACCTAATTTAGATTGATCGGTCTTGAAGTTTTTAAAGAATTTATTTAATGTGTAAAAAAAAAAAAATGAAGCAAAAAAAAAAAAGAAAGCAAAGGGGAAGAAGGAAGAAAGTCACAGGTTCTCTAACTTTCGGTGGGTGGAGAAGATGGATTTCTTAAAATTCTAGAAACATTTTCTTTAGTTTTAAAAAGTTTTACTTAGACCCCTATAGTTTTCTAAACTATATTTTAACCATTATTTTACTTGCTAAGTTGGAAGAATAGAATTTTGAAAATTTTATAGCAGTTTCGAAAATAGAAAATTATTTTTTAAAAGAAATTACACTTGAAGTTTTAAAAAAATTATGATTTGACAAAATTTTAAAAACTTTTTCTAAACAGTCCAGAATACTTTTATACCCTATTACCTCATATTATAAAAGATATTTATATGTAAATGATATATTAAGTATATATCAATGCGTAGGAAGTACGTAAATTAAATATAGAATCGTGAAATGACAAAGTTAGGAATAGGGATTGATCGTTATATGTTATTTTGGATTAGGTGGTAATTGCATTGAGGTTGAGAAAGAGGGCTTTGAATCGGATTTTGGGAATCAATGTGAGTAGTTAATACTTCTTTTGGGAGGATTTTCTATATTAAATGTGTGGGTGCATGCGTGTAAATTTTTCATATATATATATGATATATATGTGTTGATATTTGGGGTTGCAATCAATTGTTTTACAATTGTGAACTATTATACATATGAACTTTGGAAAAGTTGTGGGATGATTTTACATCATTGTTTTGGTGATGAAAGGAAAATTTTATGTGCATTGGGACTAAATCGACAGTTTTGATATGTGTGAAAATCATGTTTTATGAGATAGGGACTAGGTTACCAAGTCAAAATGGTAATGAGATAGTATACCGGTGTGATCGGTATAGAGATGTGCACATAGGGGTCAGTCATCAGGTTAGTGGTGACAAGAGACGGGGTCAGTTACTAGGCTAGTGGTAACAAGATATGGGTCAATTACCAGACTAGTGGTTACAAACATGATTTGACAAATACATTTGGGACTGAATGCGTGTGTGAGTGTTTTGGATTATAAATGTCTGTTCATTTATAAAGTTATTTATGAAAATGAGTGAGTATTTTGGGTTATAAATGTCTTTTCATTTATAAAGTTATTTGTGATCATGAGATCATTTTGTTTACATGATTATGTGGGAGGAATTGGGGTACAATTTATTATACTTATGTATGTATCAAAGTTTATTTTTGTATATAAACTGTGGGATTAATTTTCACACCTCCTTAGAGGTGGTTGCTATTCACGGGTCATTGTGCTTATCCAAACATTTAACATTTTTTAGGAGAGGATCAGGGTGAGGAGTACATTTGCTGATATACAAGAGATTAGAAGACTTGAAAATTTATTGTATTGTAGGTCTTCAGGAATAAATGTCTTTTGTAGTTTTGAGACAAATATTTAATTATTTTGGGAATAATGTTACTCATGTTTGGAGTAGTGAACCTTACAGTTTAATTATTGTTTTACATGGAATTAGTAATGATGTTGGTGATGTTTAATTTATTCATTTGGTATTCTTTAGGTCGGTGGAAGATCACTTTATTATTTGTCTTTCGCTGTATTTTACATTTACTATACATAGGGTTGGTTGGTTAAGGCATGGGTAGCCAGTCCACCGCTCACCTTATGTGATCTGGGGTGGGGGTGTGACAAAAACAATGAATAAAAATCATATAGCCAAGTTGACCTAGTCTTTGAGCACAACAGAGAAGGAAAATTTCTCATCTTAACCTAAACTTCCATAGGGTCAAACCTATGGTAATGTTTCCTTATGTGAATCTTCTTCAAACCAAGTTCAATCAGTTACCATATTGAGAAGTGGTAAAGTAATTGACAAGCCCATCAAAACCAAAATACTTGAACTAGTGACTGAGTTGAATCCTGTAAATGAACCAGTTGAGTCTGAACCTATTATTCAAAAAGAAACAGAGTTGCCTGACAAGAAAGAAAAATCAAGTCATGTTCCTTTACCCTTTCCTCAATGAGTCAACAAACCTCAACCATTGAACAATCATAGTTGATGATGCACAAATTGGGTTTATGGACCACCAGTCAACTGATCAATAATAAATAAAGTAATTAGGTAGACAGAGAGTAACTTGAGTGAAACAAAGATTTAGAGTGGTTCGATCAACATGACCTACGTCCACTATAAACGGCTGGAGTCGCCTGGTTATTTTATTACTTTGAGGAGTGTAGGGAGAGCAGGGAGATACAAGCTATGAGAGAGAGAGAGGAGAGTGATAGTAGATTTGCTCGATTGAGTGTGATGCCCCCCAAGTGTTAGTGGGGCTTGTAATTTATAGTCATCTCCTAACAGATTGAGGCGGTTTATCAGTAACTAAAAGGCCAAGTTGGTGGAGCTAGCGCCATCTTCTCAACGAATGAGGCAGTTACGACTCTCCCATAAGATCCGGTCAAAGGATGACATGGTGGTTGACTTTTTTCAAGGTGGCGTGAATGAGGCTCTTGATATGACTCTGCCTTCCTTTATGATGTAGCTCCTCGAACCCTGATGAGCTTGACTGGGTGTGGACCCCTTTTGGGCTGGACCCACTAGATCTCTTCAAGTTGGGCTCTTTATTCAGACTAGGCTTATATCATGAGTTAGGCCCTTGAGTTTGGCACATCATTTGCCCCCCCAATGCCCTGAGTCCAATAGAACTTAGAGAAGATGACATTTAGTTGAATTTGAATTCTGACTTATGAAGACTCCTCTTGACTATGGAATCAACGTCAATGTCAAGGCAATCAGTTTCAACCCAATCAAGGACTCTCTAGCAATCTGAGACGAATCCCGCTACGTCCATGTTGCACTGCGACTAGATTTCAGACGTCTCCAGCTATATAAACTCTCCCACTTTTATCTCCTTATAGGATTTGGAAAAACCCTAGGCTATAAATGAGGGGTTTCTCCTTTTCTCCTCATTTCATCCAATATTGAGAGAAAGTTCCTTATTAAGATACTTAGGAACCTAAGGCTAGAGATTTTGTTCCTGGGATGAGTTCTCAGAAATCAATGTCGAACAAATGAGGAGAACCGATTGATATCCATGGCAATGGACTAATTGACATTGAGGAAGGCAATCAGGAGCTTGGTGTAGTGATGACTGAAGAAGGGGGTACCACAGTACACGCTCAGGAGGACGTTGGCCAGGCTAGTGTCACTGAAAAGCTGCACAGGCAAATCCCCATTGGCGCCACTGGTTGGAGACCAAACTGAACACGAGGGAGGTGCTAACAGTGAGGTGCTGCTCTAATGGACTGAGGTCCTTGCCATTGGGTGAGCTCCCATGGGTGAGTATCGTGGGCATGCTCCCATGGGCAAGCATCATGGTGGAGGCACTAATGGCGTCGACGAGCAAACCCCCATGGGCACTGTCAAGGCCGGGGCTCCTGGGGCATTCTTGGGCGAGGCGCTACGAGCGCCCCCCATCGAGGCACCATGGGTGACCTCAGGCAAGGCGCCATTGGCATCCTCGGGTGAAGCACCACGGGCGCCGTGTGGTGAGCTGGTGAGGACCCAGTCTGGCGGGGCTGACTGTGGAGATGATCCAGCGCTCCTGAATGTTGGGCAAGAATTGGCGATCGTGAGGGAGGCATCGACAGGTACTGGGCAATACCAGGAAGGTAGTTCTGATGGGTACTAGGCGCAGTCAGGCGGCGTCGCATGTAATTGGGTCCTCACCATTGGGTGAGCCAAGTGTGGCAGAGGTAGACACTAGACATGGATCTCCTGGTAGTGGCCCGAGCAATGCTCCTCGCTCTTGTTGCAACAAACATCGAGGGAAGGTGGCCCTCGAGGACGCATCAAAAGTAAGTACCATTTATAGTACTTTCAATATGGACACTGATATTTTGCGGATTGTCTCTATCTACCACATTCTTCCAACGGTACTGTGTCGTCAAGCCGAGATGGGCGAGCCTGCTTGTGATGGCTCGTCTGGAGACATTTCTATTTATGAGGAGGTGCTTGTGGCTAGGCTCAGGTTTCAATGCCTTATTCTGTTTGTCGTATTCTACATTATTTTTCACTGGTACCAGGGCAGTTGGCGCCCAATGGTTGGAGAGTTTTGTTGGGTTTTCTAGTACTGTGGAGAAAAATGTATCATGAGAATGCCTCTCCTGACGAGTTTTGTGCAGCCTGTACTTAGAATGAGACCCATGGTCCTAACCGAGGCTAGTACTACTTTACTACGAGAGAAGGTAAATTGATTACTAGATTGCACTCTAACTGCCATAGTTGAAAGTCTCACTTTATGTTCATTAGCGGAGAGTGGGCTTCAAAGGTTGATAGAGCTTTCGTATCAATAAGATGAGACACTCCTAGGAGAGTTGGTATGTCCACACTTACTTTCTCTCCTTCGCCTTGTTTTGTAAATGTGTACTCATCATATCCCTTGCAGGTTCTCCTGTGCTCTTCAAGGACCAAAAGTGAAAGTTGCAAGCTATGAGGGCTCATCTTGTAAAGGACTTTGGAGCTCTTATGCTCAAAGAGGGTGGAGTTAAAGACTCTTCAATTGGTAGTGATAGGGCTGGTGCACCCTCTCCGAGACCTAGTGACTCCTCTTTAAAGATAAAAGGTATGTTGATTCCCTTGTCTTCTCCTTCTTTACTTGGTTTTTATGAGGATAACACTTTTTCCCTTCTCTAGTGGACAGGATAGTGGTGGAGTCCTGTTATTCCACTAGGAGTACTCCACCTCCCAAGGTGGCGAGGGTGAGCAATACTTCGACGAGCCCCTCTTAGTTAACCCCTTTAATGGCCCCTCCTCAGTCAGGAACTCTTTCAAATGTGACCGCCACTCGAGAGACTTTTTCGTCGGCTACACCTCCTGCCCCCCATTCATCGACTCCTTCAGTGGAAACTTTCTACAAGAACATCTACTCAGATTGGATCCATGTTGGGTGATGTGCGAGTCGTTAGAGAGTGACTTAGGAGGTTTGTGTTCTTGACAAACATTAATGAGATTAGTGCTTGGGGCACCGAGGGTGTCATCAACACTTTCTGGAAGGTCTGGCTCAGGTAAGGGTCTACTGTCTCCCTTTCTCTAGTCCATATTTTGGTATTGACATTCTTTTGCCTTTTGCCCTTTTTAGGTTTCAACTGCGTCTGTGTGTCTATTTTCAAGGGCTGTTTATTACGGCCAGCTGAAGCGGTGTCATGAGGCTATGCAAAAAGAGCTTTTTACTTCTTAGGGGAGGATTGCTGAGATTGAATCTAATGGTAGGGCTTCCCAGGTTGAGCTTGTGGCGACCCATGAGAGGGTTAGGATCAGAGAATCTGTTTGCACGAGGGCTGAAGTAGAGCTTTTGGCAACCCGGCGAAAGGGCGGCTATGCTCAAGGCTGAGCTTTTGGCGACCCGTAAGAGAGATGCGCTCAAAGAGGCTGAGCATGAGAAGACCCGCGAGAAGGCTTCTTGGGCTAAGGTGGATCTGCTCTTGGCTCGTGAAAAATCTAACAAGGCAGAGGGTGATTTAGAGAGTGGCCTTGTAGATGCCTTCATTGATGGTTACGAGGAGCTTTGGAGAAAGATTTCTACTGCTTTTCCTAATATTGTTCTATTAGGCTTCGTGCCATATGAGGCGCCTGATGATGGTGCTGGTGGCTCTGACGATGTAGAGAGTGAGGAGGAGGAAGGCAACCTTAAGAGTAGTTAGAGTGTTGGGGATTTTTGATTTTTTTTTTTAGAAAGGTAGTGTACCCTCACTTTTGTAAAAGTGGTTTTTTGCCAGTGATGCTCCGTTGAAATGAAATGCCAAAATGTAAAGAAATTTTGGAGTAAATTTAGAAAGTTTTATTGATGACTGCTCATGCTAAGCAATGGTGGGTAATAACCCAAAAAAGTTACAATAAAATCAAGTTCCCCAACTTTACTATTTCTATTCTCCTAAGGTGTCATTGGTAGTACCTCTTTAGATGCTCAGCATTCTAGGGATGGGGTAAGACATTTTCTTCGAAATTCTGGATCTTGTAGGTGTCTGGCCTCACTAATTTTGTTATGAGTTTGGTCCAAACTTTTCTTATCACAGATCCTTCGTGGGGAGAATCACTTTCTTGAGGACTAAATCTCCTGGTTAGAAGGAACGAAGTTTCACCCTCGAATTGTAGTACCTCGCCACACGGTGTTTGTACTTTGTACTGTAGACCACAACCATTTCCCCTGCCTCTTCCACCAAGTTGAGGTTGGTGTGGAGTCCTTCCTCGTTGGTGATGGGGTCGTGGTGTTGGACCCTTAGAGAATGTATCCTGATCTCCACAAGTATAACTGCCTCAATTCCAAAGGCGAGGGAAAAGGGGATTTTTCTAGTTGGGGTTATTGGCATCGTTTAGTAAGCCCATAATACACCTAGGAGTTTGTCAACCGAAAGACCATTCGCTCTTTCAAGCCTTGTTTTTAAGCTGCGTAGTAATGTTTTGACCATTACTTCTGTCTATCCATTTGCCTGTGGGTGCATTGGGCTGGAATGAGACTGTTTTATCTAGAGGTCGACACAGAACGAGTTCAGGAGCTTGTTGTTGAATTACTTGGTGTTGTCGCTGACTATGGCATGGGGTACTCTAAAGCGGTAGACCAGGTTCTTCCAGATAAAATCCTTGACCTTTGTGTCTGTTATCCTCACTAAGGGCTCGGCCTCCACCCACTTAGTGAAGTCGTCGGTGGCTACCACCGTGACCTTGTACTGCCCCTTGCTTAGAGGTAGAGGGCCCAAGATGTCGATGCCACATTTGAAAAAGGGCCATGAACTTGTGATAGTTGTCAGCTCCTCTGGTGGCTGTATGTGCATCGTGGCAAAACGCTGACACTTGTCTCATTTTTTGGTGAACTCCTGAGTATCCTTCACCATGCTAGACTAGAAGTATCCTTGTCTGAGTGCCTTGTGGGTGAAGGAGCATCCTCCAGAGTGGTTTCTACAAACTCCTTCATGGATTTTCTATAAGGCGTAGTCAACTTCTTCTAGGGAGAGGCAACGTAGCAGTGGCAAGGAATAGCCTTTCTTGTACAAGATGCCCTGTAGGATAGTGAACTTAGAGACTCTCATCCTGAGCTTCTTGGCTTCCGGGTCGTCTGACAATGAGCCCTCCTGGAAGTATGCCCTTATCGGGGTCATCCAATTTGATTCAACAGATGCACAATTGACGCTAATGGCTTCCACGTTTAGCCTACTTGTCTCGAACTGGTGACCGATGAATGTTGGTCCTAGTGGGGCTT